>JAVGWX010000007.1:104148137-104524327 GCA_036924085.1 Ariolimax columbianus | reverse complement strand
GTTGTACATGTTTGGGTGTTCGGTCCTAACCTAACCTATTGGACTAGGTGAGTTGTACATGTTTGGGTGTTCGGTCCTAACCTAACCTATTGGACTAGGTGAGTTGTACATGTTTGGGTGTTCGGTCCTAACCTAACCTATTGGACTAGGTGAGTTGTACATGTTTGGGTGTTCGGTCCTAACCTAACCTATTGGACTAGGTGAGTTGTACATGTTGGGTGTTCGGTCCTAACCTAACCTATTGGACTAGGTGAGTTGTACATGTTTGGGTGTTCGGTCCTAACCTAACCTATTGGACTAGGTGAGTTGTACATGTTTGGGTGTTCGGTCCTAACCTAACCTATTGGACTAGGTGAGTTGTACATGTTTGGGTGTTCGGTCCTAACCTAACCTATTGGACTAGGTGAGTTGTACATGTTTGGGTGTTCGGTCCTAACCTAACCTATTGGACTAGGTGAGTTGTACATGTTTGGGTGTTCGGTCCTAACCTAACCTATTGGACTAGGTGAGTTGTACATGTTTGGGTGTTCGGTCCTAACCTAACCTATTGGACTAGGTGAGTTGTACATGTTTGGGTGTTCGGTCCTAACCTAACCTATTGGACTAGGTGAGTTGTACATGTTTGGGTGTTCGGTCCTAACCTAACCTATTGGACTAGGTGAGTTGTACATGTTTGGGTGTTCGGTCCTAACCTAACCTATTGGACTAGGTGAGTTGTACATGTTTGGGTGTTCGGTCCTAACCTAACCTATTGGACTAGGTGAGTTGTACATGTTTGGGTGTTCGGTCCTAACCTAACCTATTGGACTAGGTGAGTTGTACATGTTTGGGTGTTCGGTCCTAACCTAACCTATTGGACTAGGTGAGTTGTACATGTTTGGGTGTTCGGTCCTAACCTAACCTATTGGACTAGGTGAGTTGTACATGTTTGGGTGTTCGGTCCTAACCTAACCTATTGGACTAGGTGAGTTGTACATGTTTGGGTGTTCGGTCCTAACCTAACCTATTGGACTAGGTGAGTTGTACAGTGTTTGGGTGTTCGGTCCTAACCTAACCTATTGGACTAGGTGAGTTGTACATGTTTGGGTGTTCGGTCCTAACCTAACCTATTGGACTAGGTGAGTTGTACATGTTTGGGTGTTCGGTCCTAACCTAACCTATTGGACTAGGTGAGTTGTACATGTTTGGGTGTTCGGTCCTAACCTAACCTATTGGACTAGGTGAGTTGTACATGTTTGGGTGTTCGGTCCTAACCTAACCTATTGGACTAGGTGAGTTGTACATGTTTGGGTGTTCGGTCCTAACCTAACCTATTGGACTAGGTGAGTTGTACATGTTTGGGTGTTCGGTCCTAACCTAACCTATTGGACTAGGTGAGTTGTACATGTTTGGGTGTTCGGTCCTAACCTAACCTATTGGACTAGGTGAGTTGTACATGTTTGGGTGTTCGGTCCTAACCTAACCTATTGGACTAGGTGAGTTGTACATGTTTGGGTGTTCGGTCCTAACCTAACCTATTGGACTAGGTGAGTTGTACATGTTTGGGTGTTCGGTCCTAACCTAACCTATTGGACTAGGTGAGTTGTACATGTTTGGGTGTTCGGTCCTAACCTAACCTATTGGACTAGGTGAGTTGTACATGTTTGGGTGTTCGGTCCTAACCTAACCTATTGGACTAGGTGAGTTGTCCGTGTTTGGGTGTTCGGTCCTAACCTAACCTATTGGACTAGGTGAGTTGTACATGTTTGGGTGTTCGGTCCTAACCTAACCTATTGGACTAGGTGAGTTGTACATGTTTGGGTGTTCGGTCCTAACCTAACCTATTGGACTAGGTGAGTTGTACATGTTTGGGTGTTCGGTCCTAACCTAACCTATTGGACTAGGTGAGTTGTACATGTTTGGGTGTTCGGTCCTAACCTAACCTATTGGACTAGGTGAGTTGTACATGTTTGGGTGTTCGGTCCTAACCTAACCTATTGGACTAGGTGAGTTGTACATGTTTGGGTGTTCGGTCCTAACCTAACCTATTGGACTAGGTGAGTTGTACATGTTTGGGTGTTCGGTCCTAACCTAACCTATTGGACTAGGTGAGTTGTACATGTTTGGGTGTTCGGTCCTAACCTAACCTATTGGACTAGGTGAGTTGTACATGTTTGGGTGTTCGGTCCTAACCTAACCTATTGGACTAGGTGAGTTGTACATGTTTGGGTGTTCGGTCCTAACCTAACCTATTGGACTAGGTGAGTTGTACATGTTTGGGTGTTCGGTCCTAACCTAACCTATTGGACTAGGTGAGTTGTACATGTTTGGGTGTTCGGTCCTAACCTAACCTATTGGACTAGGTGAGTTGTACATGTTTGGGTGTTCGGTCCTAACCTAACCTATTGGACTAGGTGAGTTGTACATGTTTGGGTGTTCGGTCCTAACCTAACCTATTGGACTAGGTGAGTTGTACATGTTTGGGTGTTCGGTCCTAACCTAACCTATTGGACTAGGTGAGTTGTACATGTTTGGGTGTTCGGTACTAACCTAACCTATTGGACTAGGTGAGTTGTACATGTTTGGGTGTTCGGTCCTAACCTAACCTATTGGACTAGGTGAGTTGTACATGTTTGGGTGTTCGGTCCTAACCTAACCTATTGGACTAGGTGAGTTGTACATGTTTGGGTGTTCGGTCCTAACCTAACCTATTGGACTAGGTGAGTTGTACATGTTTGGGTGTTCGGTCCTAACCTAACCTATTGGACTAGGTGAGTTGTACATGTTTGGGTGTTTGGTCCTAACCTAACCTATTGGACTAGGTGAGTTGTACATGTTTGGGTGTTCGGTCCTAACCTAACCTATTGGACTAGGTGAGTTGTACATGTTTGGGTGTTCGGTCCTAACCTAACCTATTGGACTAGGTGAGTTGTACATGTTTGGGTGTTCGGTCCTAACCTAACCTATTGGACTAGGTGAGTTGTACATGTTTGGGTGTTCGGTCCTAACCTAACCTATTGGACTAGGTGAGTTGTACATGTTTGGGTGTTCGGTCCTAACCTAACCTATTGGACTAGGTGAGTTGTACATGTTTGGGTGTTCGGTCCTAACCTAACCTATTGGACTAGGTGAGTTGTACATGTTTGGGTGTTCGGTCCTAACCTAACCTATTGGACTAGGTGAGTTGTACATGTTTGGGTGTTCGGTCCTAACCTAACCTATTGGACTAGGTGAGTTGTACATGTTTGGGTGTTCGGTCCTAACCTAACCTATTGGACTAGGTGAGTTGTACATGTTTGGGTGTTCGGTCCTAACCTAACCTATTGGACTAGGTGAGTTGTACATGTTTGGGTGTTCGGTCCTAACCTAACCTATTGGACTAGGTGAGTTGTACATGTTTGGGTGTTCGGTCCTAACCTAACCTATTGGACTAGGTGAGTTGTACATGTTTGGGTGTTCGGTCCTAACCTAACCTATTGGACTAGGTGAGTTGTACATGTTTGGGTGTTCGGTCCTAACCTAACCTATTGGACTAGGTGAGTTGTACATGTTTGGGTGTTCGGTCCTAACCTAACCTATTGGACTAGGTGAGTTGTACATGTTTGGGTGTTCGGTCCTAACCTAACCTATTGGACTAGGTGAGTTGTACATGTTTGGGTGTTCGGTCCTAACCTAACCTATTGGACTAGGTGAGTTGTACATGTTTGGGTGTTCGGTCCTAACCTAACCTATTGGACTAGGTGAGTTGTACATGTTTGGGTGTTCGGTCCTAACCTAACCTATTGGACTAGGTGAGTTGTACATGTTTGGGTGTTCGGTCCTAACCTAACCTATTGGACTAGGTGAGTTGTACATGTTTGGGTGTTCGGTCCTAACCTAACCTATTGGACTAGGTGAGTTGTACATGTTTGGGTGTTCGGTCCTAACCTAACCTATTGGACTAGGTGAGTTGTACATGTTTGGGTGTTCGGTCCTAACCTAACCTATTGGACTAGGTGAGTTGTCCGTGTTTAGTCCATTCCCTCCGCTATGGCCCATCCAGCTTGGATGACCCTTCTGGAAGCTTTCGCTTCCACTGACTTAGCTCCTGCAACCATCAAAACATGCAAACTCCCTTACCGTTTCAAGGTCAGGGACTCAAGGGAGAATACCTACAATTGAAGAATGGACTCTCGTGTTCAGTGTAGTTTTGGCAGTTAGTAATCAAAAAGAGTAGGCTTAATGGCTGATGCTCGGACAATATTCTAAATTCTAGTTAAAAATCTACCCAAATTATTTATATCTTCCCCAGGCCTAGTAAGCCACAGGAAGTTCTACTATACCTACTACTTATTGTCGAAGTCTTCGGCTACCTGGCAGCAGACATTAACATGCCTGTTTGAATACCAGGATTCCAAGTATAACAGTCTTCCAGGATTTCCACTGGTCAGGTGAGTTTCTCCCTCTGTCCGAAGGACGTCAAGAGTAATTGCATCTGATCCCGGGGCAGTGCCTGGTTTGAACTGCTCAATGGCTTGAAGGATTTTGTCAGGTTTGATCGGTTCAATGGGGTCTCCCTCTGTTGCTGTCATCATTTTGGGGATTTCAGCATTTGATGAAAAAATGTTGTTGTAGTACTGTCTGCATTCTGATGATGTGTCTATCTGTTATGATGGTGTTGTCGTCCCTTTTCAGTGCTCTAAGACCTCTCTTGTTGTAGCTTTAAGGCATTTTGTTAGGCTTTTTCTGATTCAGCCGCTCTGATTATTCTGTCTTCGATGCTGCTCCTGATAACAGAAATCCCAGTAGACATGATGACAGAAATCCCAGTAGACATGATGACAGAAATCCCAGTAGACATGATGACAGAAATCCCAGTAGACATGATGACAGAAATCCCAGTAGACATGATGACAGAAATCCCAGTAGACATGATGACAGAAATCCCAGTAGACATGATGACAGAAATCCCAGTAGACATGATGACAGAAATCCCAGTAGACATGATGACAGAAATCCCAGTAGACATGATGACAGAAATCCCAGTAGACATGATGACAGAAATCCCAGTAGACATGATGACAGAAATCCCAGTAGACATGATGATGATGACAGAAATCCCAGTAGACATGATGATGATGACAGAAATCCCAGTAGACATGGTGATGATGACAGGAATCCCAGTAGTCATGATGACAGAAATCCCAGTAGATAAGAAGAAAGTAGTTTTGAACATGGATGTGATGTTGCTATGAAGGTAAATGTTGACACAATGGAGATTCTGATACAGATGCTCAAGTTGAGACTGTTACTAATGAGCCTGAGGCCTGGTCTGATGGATTGGCCACCAAATCTAGAAGTCTTGTCTGTGGTTTAGACCTACAAGTTACTACCTCTGTTGTTTATAAGCCTGACAGACATATCAATGGGCGTGGGCTAGTTGTTAAGTGACATGGCTCACAACCAGAAGGTGCTGGGTTCGATCCCCATCACAGCACCGGCCGTTACCCCGGGGAAGTAAACCCTTAGAAAATGCAGGAGGAAGCAGACCCTTACATAAAATGCATGCTGAAGTCGGATGCACTGGGCCGACAGGCGCAAAATAAAAACCCCAGTGTAACGCACACCGCCTTGGGGAATAGATAAATAAGGCGAACGCAAACAAAATTATATCAATGTTGAAGCCATGATTAGTTTCAATGGCAGGCTGTGTTTCAAGCAATGTATTCATGGCAAGTGAAATCCTAGGATAATGAAAGTCTGGATTGTTACGGAAGACATAACTGGGTACGTGTTCATTGTTAGCTTCTACACTGGAAATGTAAATAAGCTAAAGCACTAGGACATTAGCTTTTATCATCATCTTCTTCTTCTTCTTCTTCGTTCGTAATCTCCCACTACCAAACCCTGAAAGGGCTTAAGTAGCAGAATGTAGTAGTCCAGAGAACGGAATGCGCTGTGTCGTAGTTTACAGCTTGGCTGCAATATTTGCACCTTTCGGTCCAACACATCCGACTTCAGCAAGCATTTTTTGAGTACCGGGTTAGCATTCCCTCTTCGATCCCTTCTCCTTAGCCAGTCTGCTCTGCTGCAGCCTGTTATCCACGATCACCGCGTGGAGGTGTAAAAGGGTCTTGGCAGCTAGCAGTCAGCTATGGGTCGCTGACCACTGCAGCTCATGTGCTGCTCAGCATCTTGATCCCAGCTATGATCATAATGCAAACATCAATAATACAGCTGATTACTGTGATGAATATGAAAGCATTTACTTTGATAACTACTTGACGGCTGTAATTGGCTGCAGTGTACAGGTCACGGGTGCAACTACTCGGCCAACTCAGAAAGAAAGATGATCTCATCCTGTTGCCAAAACACATTCACCTGTCTCTAACCATCTGTCTCTTCACCTGCCTCTAACCATCTGTCTCTTCACCTGCCTCTAACCATCTGTCTCTTCACCTGCCTCTAACCATCTGTCTCTTCACATGCCTCTAACCATCTGTCTCTTCACCTGCCTCTAACCATCTGTCTCTTCACCTGCCTCTAACCATCTGTCTCTTCACTTGCCTCTAACCATCTGTCTCTTCACCTGCCTCTAACCATCTGTCTCTTCACCTGCCTCTAACCATCTGTCTCTTCACTTGCCTCTAACCATCTGTCTCTTCACCTGCCTCTAACCATCTGTCTCTTCACTTGCCTCTAACCATCTGTCTCTTCACCTGCCTCTAACCATCTGTCTCTTCACATGCCTCTAACCATATGTCTCTTCACTTGCCTCTAACCATCTGTCTCTTCACCTGCCTCTAACCATCTGTCTCTTCACCTGTCTCTAACCATCTGTCTCTTCACCTGCCTCTAACCATCTGTCTCTTCACCTGTCTCTAACCATCTGTCTCTTCACCTGCCTCTAACCATCTGTCTCTTCACCTGCCTCTAACCATGTCTCTTCACTTGCCTCTAACCATCTGTCTCTTCACCTGCCTCTAACCATCTGTCTCTTCACTTGCCTCTAACCATCTGTCTCTTCACCTGCCTCTAACCATCTGTCTCTTCACCTGCCTCTAACCATATGTCTCTTCACTTGCCTCTAACCATCTGTCTCTTCACCTGCCTCTAACCATCTGTCTCTTCACCTGCCTCTAACCATGTCTCTTCACTTGCCTCTAACCATCTGTCTCTTCACCTGTCATTACTGAAGAGCACGTGACAAGAATCTAGAACGACATCAATTAATAGAGACTGTTTTTTGAAGACTCAAACCTGTTTCAGACTAGTTCGATTTCTGGCAATGAAAGCCTGTTTTGTGTTCTAACAAGAATGTGTGGATGCTTATTGTGTTTTACCCATTTGTGAAAAAGCAATTTTCTTTGACATACCATCCAGACGTACAAGTTCAAGAACAGATCAGTGAAAAGGCAATTTTCTTTGACATACCATCCAGACGTACAAGTTCAAGAACATATCAGTCAAATTTGATATTTGGGGAAGACAGGTACAAAAAACACACTGTAAACATTTTCTGCGTTCACATGTTTTTATTGTCCATATATTGCAATAAATGTATGTTTTTCTGAAAGTAAATCCACTTTTATATGCAATTGAACTTGTCATTTGTATTTTGAAATGTATTAAGATACTTCTTTGTTGTTTAAACTGGTATATTTAATATATTTAGAAGTAGTTATCTCTCTGTACTCAGATATTAGGGATACATTTCCTGATTTCTGATTGACTTGGGCTGTAAAGAGTTACTAATGACCTTTGTATGTTTGAAATGATGGAAAATGTCTGTTACTGTTTCAACATAAAAAAATAAAAATGCAACTGAACCTTTACTGATTTTGGATGAGCCAGACATGATTAGTATTGAGTTTGACCACAGCTAGTGACACATTAAGTTAGTTGTAAGACAACAGGCTAAAGTAAACCCCTTTCCGTAGGATGACACTGACACTCACCAGAAACAAAATTGGCCTTGATGTTTGTTGGGATCTTGTCCACATACCACTGATGGTTTTGCAATGTAGCCAGAACACCTCCAGCATTTTTGCGCTGCACCTTCTCGTGATAGAGAATGGGTTTGCCCAGGAGGTCAGTCAGACGACCTCCAATAGCATGAAGGATCGCTTCAGGAGCGCATGTGTCCCACTTCTTGCAGCCCTTGCTAGCAAACACGTACGCATGCACCTTGCCTTCAATCAGCAACAACACCTGCAATCCAAGAACATTAGTGGTGCACTCATTGTCAAGAACATTAGTGGTGCACTCATTGTCAAGAACATTAGTGGTGCACTCATTGTCAGAACATTAGTGGTGCACTCATTGTCAAGAACATTAGTGGTGCACTCATTGTCAAGAACATTAGTGGTGCACTCATTGTCAAGAACATTAGTGGTGCACTCATTGTCAAGAACATTAGTGGTGCACTCATTGTCAAGAACATTAGTGGTGCACTCATTGTCAAGAACATTAGTGGTGCACTCATTGTCAAGAACATTAGTGGTGCTCTCATTGTCAAGAACATTAGTGGTGCAATCACAACAATAAATGAGCAACTCTTTCACCTACACAACAACAAAATGCAGTCCATTTTTTGTTGCTGCTAAATGATATCTTCGTAACTGCCCTAAATACCCTTTCATCTAGTCAAACTAACCATGTATCAACAATTCTATCTCGTTGTCACGACTCCTTCAACCCCATCCTTGGTCTTCATCTTTTCCCAACATCAACTTCTCATCTAACAATATTTCTAACCAAATTCTGGACATTTTTTTGGTCAGAGTTTCTCTAAACTTTGATTATTTTACATTCTGTCTTAAAGTTAGAATTCATGTCCATCATATCCTTTCTGATAGTTAGACCTTGTTCAATGAAGAATTGATTGAAACTTGTCATCTCTAACACAAGTTTGTCATCTCTACCACGAGTTTGTCATCTCTAACACAAGTTTGTCATCTCTAACACAAGTTTGTCATCTCTACCACAATTGTGTCATCTCTACAAGTGTCATCTCTAACACAAGTATGTCATCTCTACCACGAGTTTGTCATCTCTACCACGAGTTTGTCATCTCTACCACAATTGTGTCATCTCTACAAGTGTGTCATCTCTACAAGTGTGTCATCTCTAACACAAGTATGTCATCTCTACCACGAGTTTGTCATCTCTACCACAATTGTGTCATCTCTACAAGTGTGTCATCTCTACCACAAGTGCGTCATCTCTACCACAAGTGTGTCATCTCTACCCCAAGTGTGTCATTTCTACCCCAAGTGTGTCATCTCTACCCCAAGTGTATCATTTCTACCCCAAGTGTGTCATCTCTACCCCAAGTGTGTCATTTCTACCCCAAGTGTGTCATCTCTACCACAAGTGTGTCATCTCTACCCCAAGTGTGTCATTTCTACCCCAAGTGTGTCATTTCTACCCCAAGTGTGTCATCTCTACCACAAGTGTGTCATCTCTACCCCAAGTGTGTCATTTCTACCCCAAGTGTGTCATTTCTACCCCAAGTGTGTCATCTCTACCACAAGTGTGTCATCTCTACCCCGAGTGTGTCATATCTACCCTGAGTGTGTCATCTCTAGCGCAAGTGTGTTATCTTTACCACAAGTGTGTAATCTCTAACAAGCACAAGTGTCATCTTCACATCGAAGGTCCACTAGTCAGTTTAGTGTCATCTTCAGATCGAAGGTCCACTAGGCAGTTTAGTGTCATCTTCACATGAAAGGTCCACTAGTCAGTTTAGTGTCATCTTCACATCGAAAGGTCCACTAGTCAGTTTAGTGTCATCTTCACATTGAAGGTCCACTAGTCAGTTTAGTGTCATCTTCACATCGAAGGTCCACTAGTCAGTTTAGTGTCATCTTCACATCGAAGGACCACTAGTCAGTTTAGTGTCATCTTCACATGAAAGGTCCACTAGTCAGTTTAGTGTCATCTTCACATCAAAGGACCACTAGTCAGTTTAGTGTCATCTTCACATGAAAGGTCCACTAGTCAGTTTAATGTCATCTTCACATTGAAGGTCCACTAGTCAGTTTAGTGTCATCTTCACATCGAAGGTCCACTAGTCAGTTTAGCATCATCTTCACATGAAAGGTCCACTAGTCAGTGTGGTGTCATCTTCCCATGAAAGGTCCACTAGTCAGTTTAGTGTCATCTTCACATGAAAGGTCCACTAGTCAGTTTAGTGTCATCTTCACATGAAAGGTCCACTAGTCAGTTTAGTGTCATCTTCACATCGAAGGTCCACTAGTCAGTTTAGTGTCATCTTCACATCGAAGGTCCACTAGTCAGTTTAGTGTCATCTTCACATGAAAGGTCCACTAGTCAGTTTAGTGTCATCTTCACATGAAAGGTCCACTAGTCAGTTTAGTGTCATCTTCACATGAAAGGTCCACTAGTCAGTTTAGTGTCATCTTCACATCGAAGGTCCACTAGTCAGTTTAGTGTCATCTTCACATCGAAGGTCCACTAGTCAGTTTAGTGTCATCTTCACATGAAAGGTCCACTAGTCAGTTTAGTGTCATCTTCACATCGAAGGTCCACTAGTCAGTTTAGTGTCATCTTCACATTGAAGGTCCACTAGTCAGTTTAGTGTCATCTTCACATCGAAGGTCCACTAGTCAGTTTAGCATCATCTTCACATGAAAGGTCCACTAGTCAGTGTGGTGTCATCTTCCCATCGAAGGACCACTAGTCAGTTTAGTGTCATCTTCACATGAAAGGTCCACTAGTCAGTTTAGTGTCATGTTCACATCAAAAGGTATACTAGTCAGTTTAGTGTCATCTTCACATCAAAATGTCTACTAGTCAGTTTAGTGTCATCTTCCCATCGAAGGACCACTAGTCAGTTTAGTGTCATCTTCACATGAAAGGTCCACTAGGCAGTTTAGTGTCATCTTCACATCGAAGGTCCACTAGTCAGTTTAGTGTCATCTTCACATGAAAGGTCCACTAGTCAGTTTAGTGTCATCTTCACATGAAAGGTCCACTAGTCAGTTTAGTGTCATCTTCACATGAAAGGTCCACTAGTCAGTTTAATGTCATCTTCACATTGAAGGTCCACTAGTCAGTTTAGTGTCATCTTCACATCGAAGGTCCACTAGTCAGTTTAGCATCATCTTCACATGAAAGGTCCACTAGTCAGTGTGGTGTCATCTTCCCATGAAAGGTCCACTAGTCAGTTTAGTGTCATCTTCACATGAAAGGTCCACTAGTCAGTTTAGTGTCATCTTCCCATCGAAGGACCACTAGTCAGTTTAGTGTCATCTTCACATGAAAGGTCCACTAGGCAGTTTAGTGTCATCTTCACATGAAAGGTCCACTAGTCAGTTTAGTGTCATCTTCACATGAAAGGTCCACTAGGCAGTTTAGTGTCATCTTCACATGAAAGGTCCACTAGTCAGTTTAGTGTCATCTTCACATGAAAGGTCCACTAGGCAGTTTAGTGTCATCTTCACATGAAAGGTCCACTAGGCAGTTTAGTGTCATCTTCACATGAAAGGTCCACTAGTCAGTTTAGTGTCATGTTCACATCAAAAGGTATACTAGTCAGTTTAGTGTCATCTTCACATCAAAATGTCTACAAAGATTGTTTCTGGGCTGATCCCAGACATAAAGAACAAAGATTGTTTCTGGGTTGATCCCATCCAGACATAGGGAGCAAAGATTGTTTCTGGGCTGATCCCATCCAGACATAGGGAACAAAGATTGTTTCTGGGCTGATCCCATCCAGACATAGGGAGCAAAGATTGTTTCTGGGCTGATCCCATCCAGACATAGGGAACAAAGATTGTTTCTGGGCTGATCCCATCCAGACATAGGGAACAAAGATTGTTTCTGGGCTGATCCAAGACATAGGGAACAAAGATTGTTTCTGGGTTGATCCCATCCAGACATAGGGAAGAGAGAACAAACATGGTACTCTGTATCAAGCATATTTTAAGATGCTGTTCGTGTGCAATCTAAAATGCTACATAAATATTACCTTATGGCCAGCTCCACCAACTTTGACGATATCTGTAGGCTCACAGGAATTCACAGCCTCCGTTACTATCCAATCAGAATGAGAGCGTGTTGTGGTGATCACATTTTGATTTCCTGGTGGCAACTTTGGTATGAACCCAAATGAGCCTGAGCATAGGAGACCAACAATGAGGGGTGACAGGCAAAGAATCTTTCAACGAAGGCATCATCAACTATCTCCTCCTCTAGTATCATCCCTGCTACACCAACCCAACAATGAGTCCTCCAACATCCCCAACAATGAGTCCTCCAACATCCCCAGCAACATATTTCAGTGAAAACAAGAGGAGAAATCTCACAACACCAATACTGGGTTATACATACGACGGTAACAGATAGAACTACATGAGTGCAGGTACAACAACAGCAATGCTTCCATTGTGACCAAAAGGTCTTTGTCAGA
Organism: Ariolimax columbianus; assembly: GCA_036924085.1. Classification (NCBI taxonomy): domain Eukaryota; kingdom Metazoa; phylum Mollusca; class Gastropoda; order Stylommatophora; family Arionidae; genus Ariolimax; species Ariolimax columbianus. The sequence continues at coordinate 104,511,933 of JAVGWX010000007.1, read as the reverse complement.
AAGGGCTTACGAAAACAACACATATTAATCTCAATAAAACCAGAAAGAAAAGATAAATAAAAGTGATACACAACCTGGACAAAGCATTACCAAAGTGATACACACCATCACTCTACAGAAGGTGTGACTGTCAGATATGATATTCTTGGTTCACATTAGCTAGCCACTTGTATGTGTGTCCTCTATGTCCAGTCCCTTGTGGCTGTTTCATACCAATGAGCATGCTGTGTGTGTGAGTCCGACATGTACCAATCTCCTCTGTTACCCTAGTCTGACATGTATGATAATTTCCTCTGTTGCCCTAGTCTGACATGTACCAATCTCCTCTGTTGCCCTAGTCTGACATGTACCAATCTCCTCTGTTGCCCTAGTCTGACATGTACCATTTTACTCTGTTGCCCTAGTCTGACATGTACCATTTTACTCTGTTGCCCTAGTCTGACATGTACCAATCTCCTCTGTTGCCCTAGTCTGACATGTACCATTTTATTCTGTAACCCTAGTCTTCTTCTTCTTCTGCGTACACAGTCAGACAGTAACCATTATTTTTTCGAAAAAAGCGGCGGTCATCCTGAGACTCTCGCCACTACCATAGAGCTTGTCTTGCAGTTCCACTGGCGATGGCCACATCTGCTCTCTCTGATCCCCGTATGTCGGGCAGTTCTGCAGCAGATGTTCAGTGGTCATTTTACCAGTACCGCACGGGCATTCGTCGGTACACCCTATCTTCAATTTGTTGAATAGGTGATACCTCAGTCTATTGTGGCCAGTGCGAAGTCTGAAGACAACGACCTGCTCTCTTCTGTTCAACTGGTAATAGGCATCGTTTTTGGTGTAACCAGTATGTTCGGTTTCCCATTTGGTCATGTACCTGGCTTTGATAAGCCGTTTTGACTCTTCGTACGTCATACTGGTATCTGTTTGTGGTAGCCTTGCACCTTCTTTTGCCAGTCTGTCTGCCTCCTCGTTGCCTTGGATGTTGCAGTGTGACGGGACCCACTGTACCACTACCCTTTTTGGTGCGGACAGCTGGCACAGTTTGCAGAGTGCTGCTCTTAAGTCATTAAGCTCAGTGTTTTTCTGGCTTTTTAGCGCTGTGACTACGGCGAGAGCATCTGTCAGCAAGACTATGTGGCTCTCATTTTCACTGTGTGTTGCCATTTCTTCCACTGCCGCCCTCAGTGCCTCTGCCTCCGCTCTGAAATTGCTTGTGTACTTACCAGTAGCGAATGACAGTGTTATTTTTCTGCCATTTGGTAGGTTCAGGAATGCTCCTGCCCCTCCGTTCTGTGTAGTGTTTGTTACAGAACCGTCGGTGTATGCATGGGTCCAGTCCATGCTTGGGTAGCTTTTCGTTATGAAGCTTAGGGTAGTGTCTCTCCTTTCTTTTTCGGTCTGGCAGTTTTTGTTTGCAATACCTGGTATATTTTCTACCACCTCTGGAAATATATCCTGCCTCCAAGTAGGTTTTCGTACAGTAGTGATGGGTTTTGGTGTTGTTAGTGCGTTTATGGGATCTTCGTGCATCTTTGCTTTGGCTATTTCTGCAAAGTTTCTCCGCTTTAGTTTCCCAGTTCCCAAATTGTTTAGCCTCTGGTACATTGGATGGTCCGTCAGTCTTCGGAGTTTCTCTGACTGCAGCTGGGCTCTGCAGTCTCTTCTGTCGGTCATGGATTGCAGTTTTGTAATCTTTTCAAGTTCTACAATTGGCGTTGACTTCATGCCACCTGTTATAATTCTCATGGCTTGGTTTTGAAGTTTGTTAACTTTATCGAAGTTCGCCTTCGCTGCTGTTGTCCATGCCGCGATGCCATACTCGAGAACTGGTCTCACTCTTCCAGTGTACAGTTTCTTTAGTATGCCTTCGTCTGCTCCCCAGCTTGTGCCAGCAAGTTTCCTCATGATCGCCATTCTTTCTCTGGCTTTCATTCGGTTTCTCTCAATCTGACTTTTCCATGTCATGCGCCGATCAAATGTGACTCCCAGATAGGTTGGGTTGTCATTTGGCTGCAGGATTTTGCCATTTAGGCTTAATTTGGTACTTTGGGGTTTTAATGAGAGCGAGAATATTGTGCACGTGGTTTTCTCCTCGTTTATTTTGACCAGCCATGAGTTCGCCCACTCTTCCAGCGATGTTAGGGCCGTTTGCATCCGATTTCTTGCTATGGTGAGATTCTTTTCAGAGGTCCACATAGCCAGATCGTCTGCAAACATTGAGCTATGGACTCTTCTTGGTATATTCTCTGTAATATCGTTTATATATACCAGGAAGAGTGTGGGTGACAGTACTCCCCCTTGGGGTACTCCCTGCTCGAGTGTCACCTTTTTGCTCATCTGCCCTTGTACTTGGACTCTGGCCGTTCTTTGTTTGAGGTAGTGGTTGATCCACTTGTACATCTTCCCACAAACATCACTTCTCCTTAGCTTGACTCTAAGTCCATCCTTCCAGACTTTGTCAAATGCCTTTTCCAGATCCACCCAAACAGCTACTGTGTGTTTCTGTGCCTGGTAGGCATCTTCTATCTCCTGGGCTATGAGGATGACCTGGTCCTCAGTGGATCTGTGCTGTCTAAAGCCGGCTTGCTGTGGAATTAGTATTCGTTTTTCTTCCAGATGCCACATCAGTCTGGTGTTTATCATCCGTTCCATCAGCTTGCCGACACAGCTCAGTAGGCTTATGGGCCTGTATCCATTCGGATCTGTTTTGTCCTTTCCTGTTTTTGGTACTGGTACCAGTATTGCATCTTTCCATGCCTGGGGTACAATACCCCTTTTCCAGCTTTGGTTCAGGACTGATAGTAGTTTTTTCTTCGCTGTTTGGCCCAGCCCCATCAGCATTTCGTTTGTTATCCCGTCTTTTCCGGGAGATTTCCTTTTCTTAAGTGTTCTCATAGCCTCTTCCATTTCGCGCATTGTTAGTTTGGCCATCATGTGCTCTTCAGGAGCCGTATTTATGTTTTCGTGTCCCTTTAGCTCTTCGCTAATGTCTGTATGCTTATCTGCAGGGACCTCGATGTGGTTTGCTCTGGCATAGTGATCGACAAAGGCGTTTGCGGCTTTCTTACCTGTGATCAAGTTCTCGCCCTGCTTGATAGTAATTTGTTTATTTGACGGGGTTTCGTCGTTCATGGCTCTGACTAGCTTCCATAGCTTGTTCCCTTCTTTGTCCAGGTTTAAACTTTCCGTTTTATTTTTCCAACTTTCTCTTGCTGTTTGCTTGAGAGTGTGTTTGTACTTCGCCGCGGCGGCTTTGAGGGCGATGTTTGCCTCCATGGATTTTTCTCGTTCTGCCATGTTCCTAGCATTTGTTACTGCATCTTCCACTTTCTGCAACTCATCATTCCAGTAGGGCTTATAGTTTTTCCTAGCTCCTCTTGGGATGGTTTCAGTGGCGGCTTGCATTATTGCCTTGCTTAGGCTCTCTACCATGGGCTTCATTTTGGTGTTTCGTGTGTTGATGGTTTCACACAGCCCATCTGTCAGGATTGCAAAACTGTCCCAGTCGGCTCATTTGTAATTCCAACGTGGGAGCGGTTTTGTTTCCTGTGGGCCTACTTCCATGTCAATGGTTAGCCTGATCGGCCTGTGGTCGCTACCTGCCAGTTGGTTTAGCACCTGGCGGTCTATTTTATAGTGTATGTCCTGTGTGGAGAAGGCCAAATCTGGAGTCGAGGTTGTATGCCATGTTCTTGAATAGAAGCTAGGGCTATCCTCCGGCCTATTGATTAGGGATAGATTTGCATCTATCCCCCAATCTTCCACTTCGTTAACCCTAGTCTGACATGTACCATTTTACTCTGTTGCCCTAGTCTGACATGTACCAATCTCCTCTGTTGCCCTAGTCTGACATGTACCATTTTACTCTGTTACCCTAGTCTGACATGTACCATTTTACTCTGTTGCCCTAGTCTGACATGTACCAATCTCCTCTGTTGCCCTAGTCTGACATGTACCATTTTACTCTGTTGCCCTAGTCTGACATGTACCATTTTACTCTGTTGCCCTAGTCTGACATGTACCATTTTACTCTGTTGCCCTAGTCTGACATGTACCAATCTCCTCTGTTGCCCTAGTCTGACATGTATGATAATTTCCTCTGTTGAAGATCTGAAAGTTACCCAGAGAGAACAATCATCAGTCCATAAACACCTGATTTACCTAAACCAATGAGGCCCCAAATACATCTGCCAAGTCTGGCATCAGATCCGGATTGGTAGTTGTAGTATGGCTGATAGACAACCCCTCCTCGAGCTTCACCATTGATGGCAACACCAATCAGCACAGTCACATGATCTAGGAGACCTGCAATAGAAGTCACACCATCCCATCATACACCTGGACAATCATACTAACACAAAGTCATGATCTGACCGGCTAACACAAAGTCATGATTGATCAGACTGGCTTACACAAAGTCATGATTGATTTGACTGGCTAACACAATGCCATGATTGATCTGACTGGCTAACACAAAGTCATGATTGATCTGACTGGCTAACACAAAGTCATGATCTGACTGGCTAACACAAAGTCATGCTTGATCTGACTGGCTAACACAAAGTCATGATCTGACTGGCTAACACAAAGTCATGATTGATCAGACTGGCTTACACAAAGTCATGATTGATTTGACTGGCAAACACAAAGCCATGATTGATCTGACTGGCTAACACAAAGTCATGATCTGACTGGCTAACACAAAGTCATGATCTGACTGGCTAACACAAAATCATGATCTGACTGGCTAACACAAAGTCATGATTGATTTGACTGGCTAACACAAAGTCATGATCTGACTGGCTAACACAAAGTCATGATCTGACTGGCTAACACAAAATCATGATCTGACTGGCTAACACAAAATCATGATCTGACTGGCTAACACAAAGTCATGATTGATTTGACTGGCTAACACAAAGTCATGATCTGACTGGCTAACACAAAATCATGATCTGACTGGCTAACACAAAATCATGCTTGATCTGACTGGCTAACACAAAGTCATGATCTGACTGGCTAACACAAAGTCATGATCTGACTGGCTAACACAAAGTCATGCTTGATCTGACTGCCCTAACACAAAGTCATGATTGATCTGACTGGCTAACACAAAGTCATGATTGATCTGACTGGCTAACAGAGAAGAATTGAGTTACTACACTGTAACAGTTCCTCGTGGAGCATGGTAGCTTATGGCAGAGGAAATGGGGGCCAGCAACTATTCTCTGAGAAAATAGTTAGCCAGACAAAACCAGCCGCCGGTGTCGACATTAGGTCAACAGGGAAGCTAGAGGTTAATGTCACTATAGGCAGACAACTGGACTAGATTAGGGGTAGGGGGTAGATTGACCATTCTTAGTACTGAACTGGTACCAGACATAAGGGTGGGGGTAGAAGTGTCGACAAGGACTCGCATGGCAGGCTGTGTCACATTTAGAAGACAGTTACCTGTAGATAATATACTAGATGGGGGTGGTTTCAATTTGAAAGAACAGAGCTAATGAAATTGTCAGATAAGTATTAGTGGTGTGAATTAATTTGTGTAGAAACAACAGTTGTAGTTGTAGTTTACGGTTGCAAACATATTTTCAAATATAGTGGTCTGGTTGTAAAAGATAGTTAGTGACTTGACAGAATGAAATAGCGTGGTATAGTGAGCGGTAGTAACAGTCTGTAGTACTAGTTAGTGTAGGCCTAGTAGTTAGCGATAACTGTTGTAAGGTAAATACCAATGACATTTGATTTTTTGGGGTTACTATAACAAGTTTACATTGTATTAGGTATTAGTATAAATTATTGAGTAACAGTAATAAATAGCATAATTAGTATGGCCCCTAAGACGAGACGAAATGCCACGAAGAAAGGCCAGGACAGATTGTGTGATTAGTGTGGCGGCAATGTTCGTATTAGTGTAGGGATAGATACAACGTTGGAAGATGAAGAGTAGAAGAGAGGCAGGCTCGGATGGAGTGCAAAATTAGGACAAATGAGAAGAGATAGAAAAGAGGCAGATCAAAATAGAAGAGAAACAAGAGAAAATTGAGGAGGTTTTAGAGAAGCTGCAGTTGGGTAGTCGAGGTAATAAAATAAAACCACTGTCAATTAGGTATGGGTTGTCAGTTAGATATGGGTTGTCAGTTAGGTATGGGTTGTCAGTTAGGTATGGGTTGTCAGTTAGGTATGGGTTGTCAGGAAGGTGTGGGTTGTCAGGTAGGGGTTGTCAGTTAGGTATGGGTTGTCAGGTAGGTGTGGGTTGTCAGGTAGGGGTTGTCAGTTAGGTATGGGTTGTCAATTAGGTATGGGTTGTCAGTTAGGTATCGGTTAGAGAAGGTAATAGGAATTGGAAGTAAGGGAGATTCTAGTGAGGAAACAGTTGACAGGGCAGAGAGCTTTACAGAGAAGTGCGCAAATATAGGTGGGGGTCAGTATTGGTAGTAGGAGATTCAATGGTGAGGGAGGTTGGCAGACATTTGTCTAAACAACACAACATGTTTGACAGAATGGATATTGGGGGAGCAAAAATTGAGGACATAGAGGGGAGAATAAAGAGGATAGATGACAGAGCAAACAATCAGGTTGTGGTATTGGTAGGAACTAATAATGTAAACAGAGACGGTACCAAAATTATTATGAATAAATACAAAAGTCTTATGGGAACACTTAAGGAAAAAAAGTTCAGAAAGGTCACAATGATGGGCATTTTAGACAGAGCAGATGGGTAAGACTATTTAGATAGTAAGATAATAGGTATCAACCTTAGGTTACAGGTGATGTATGCGGACATGGTTATGGAATTTATTGATGTGAAAGTAGACAAAAAAGTAAAATGCTAGACAGGAGAGGTTCACATCTAAATGAGATAGGACAGCATGTTGTAGCAAAGTATATGTTCTGTCATTGTGTTAGAAATTTAAACTAGTAAGGCCTATGAAGTATGAGACTAAAGATAGGCCTACAATAGGGTGCTATAGAGGATGTAGTCAAAGGGGGAGAGTTGGGGTCAGGGAAGTGTGAAATAAGTAGTGGAAAAGAATACATTAAAATGATACGGCAAAAGCAAAAATTGAAGAAAAAAATTAAAACATGACAAACTAAAATGTTTTTATGCAAATGTGAGAAGCATAGTAAATAAAAGAGAAGAATTGGAACTGTATGTAGAAGAAGAAAAACAAGATTTAATAGGGTTAACAGAATCATGGACATATGAGGAGATTGCAGATAGTGGACTTGAAATAAAAGGATATACAATGTTAAGGAAAGATAGGGTAGTTGGAGACAAGGCTAAGGGGGGGGGGGGGGGGGGTGTATTGTACTATACTGTATAAATTAAGTTAATATAACGATCAAAGATTATTTATCATGTGGTAACAAAAATGAAAGTGTATGGGGAGAAATAGAAAGTGGGGGGTGAAAAAACAGTAATTGGAGTGTGCTATAGATGTCCATCAAGTCAAAAAGAGGAAGATGAGGAGCTGATTAGTAGCATAGCAAAGGCAAGTAAAGGGAAATTATTATTAATGGGAGATTTCAACTTTCCAGAAATAAAATGGGATATGGCAGAAGCACTTGTAGAGTCAAAACCTTTTGTTAAGTGCATAACAGACAATTTTTTAATTCAACATGTAGAAGCAGCTACCAGAGGCAAAAACATACTCGACCTAGTTTTTACCACAGAGGAAAATATGATTGAAAACGTTACCGTTGGGGAACTGTTTGGCTCAAGTGACCATCAAATCATCCGTTGGGATCTTATTGCAGGGAAAGAAGTAAACATAAACACGCGAACATATGACTACTCTAAGGCAGATGTTAAGAGTATGAAAGAGGCAGCGAACCACATAATCTAGAAAGATATTGTCGTAGGAACAAATGTTGAACAGGAGTGGGAAAGTTTTAAAACAGTTCTAGAAACGCTAAAAGAGGAATGTGTTCCATGTAGGGAGGTAAACCCCAAGCGTAAAAAGTGGATAACTAGATTTGTAGTGAAATGTAGAAGAGCGAACAATAGAGCATGGAAAAAATATATAGAGGCAGGTAAATCAAAAGTAATATATGTAAAATATTTGAACAAGCAGAACATAACTCAGAAAGCAAATAAAACAGCAAAAATAGACTGAAAAAAACAACTTCCTCAGAGGATCAAGACTGACAGTAAAAGCTTCTTCTCTTATGTTTGAAATAAACAAAGAACAAAACACAAAGTGGGCCCTCTCATATACAACACAGGGGGACGGCTTGGGCTAGTGGTAAAGTGACACGGCTCATAACCATTACCCCGGAGAAGCAAACCCTTAGAAAATGCAGGAGGAAGCAGGCCCTTACATAAAATGCATGCTGAAGTCGGATGCACTGGGCTGACAGGCGCAAAATAAAAACCACAGCGCAACGCACACCGCCTTGGGGATGAGAGAAAAATAATAAGTGAGAATAGAGAGGCAGCTAATCTACTCAATCAGTACTTTGGCACAGTCTACACAAAAAGAGGACTCCTCCAAGATACCAGAGCTTATAGATATTTTTAAAAGAGACATGGATACAGCGAAATTAAGATCAATCTGTATTACAGAGGAAATGGTTCTACAAAATTGGAGGGGTTGAGAGGATAAATGTCCAGGTCAAGATGGTATTCATCCAAAATTGTTGTTTGAAATTAGAGACCAACTAGCAAAACCATTGGCTATATTATGTTCCCAATCACTTGCAAAAGGGATCGTTCCACGGGATTGGAAAGATGCAGGAGTGATCCCCTTTTTCAAAAAGGGCAAAAAATTAGATCCAGCAAATTATAGACTGGTGAGTTTAACGAGCAACGTGTGTAAATTGTTGGAGTCAATAATCAAAGAAAACATTGTAATGCATTTAGACAAGTTTAATCTAATTAGAAATAGTCAGCATGGGTTTACTAGAGGGAGATCATGCTTAACAAATCTATTAGAATTCATGAAGGAGGTTACTAAAATGATAGATAAAGGGGAGCCAGTGGACGTTATTTATCTAGACTTTGCAAAGGCCTTTGATAGAGTACCTCATCAAAGATTATTTCGAAAGTTAAAATCACATGGAATAGGTGGGGAAGTTGCCAAATGGATTGAAAATTGGTTAACGAGAAGAAGGCAGAGAGTGGGCATAAATAAGGAGTACTCTGAGTGGTGTGAAGTAAAAAGTGGTGTGCCACAGGGCTCGGTTTTGGGACCAATTTTGTTCTTGATATATATATATATATATATATATATATATATATATAAATGATTTAGACATTGATATCAGATCCATGATTGCAAAATTCGCTGATGACACAAAACTATGCAGTAGTGTCTCATCTAAAGCGGAAGTAGATATATATTGAGTTATGGGTAGATCCAATATGGAACATAATTACAGAATGGGAGAGAACAATATTAGAAAGATAGAAAAGGAAAGAAACCTAGGGGTTATAATAGATCATATAGGTAAGGTGAGTGAGCAAGTTAAGGTAGCAGTGAAAAAGGCAAATGCAATGTTAGGTATGATAAAAAGAAATATTAAACATAGGAGCAAGGAAGTGATAGTCAAACTGTATAAAGCATTAGTTAGACCTAGATTGGAGTACTGTGTACAGGTGTGGAGTCCTTATCATGTTGATAGTGGCATTCCAGAATTAAAGTTATGAGGAAAGACTTAGAAAAACCAGCCTACAGTGTCTAGAAAAGAGAAAAATTTGAGGTGACCACAGGTTCATAAGATAATCAAAGGAACGGATAAATTAGACTATTACAAGTTTTTCAAAATACAACCACCTACAAGAACAAAGGGCATAGCTACAAATTAACTAACAAAAAGGTCCAGATTAGACATTAGGAAATATTTTTTTAGTGAGAAAGTGATGAATGCTTGAAATGCATTGCCACAGGAAGTAGTGGAGGCAGGGACAATTAATGCATTTAAGAATATATTGGATGCGCATAGCTTTTAGAGCAAGGTAATGTAAATGAAACTGGTTGTATACAGACTCTGCAGTCTTCTAAACCAGTTTAAAGACGTTAAGTTAAATTTGATTTATAGCTGACCAGCCAACGGGGGAGGACCACTGAGCTATTTTGGATGCACATGGCTAAGAAAAGAGTCTATAAAAGACAATGTAGATGGGAGATTCAGAATTCTGCGGAGAGAGCATTTACAGGGTGGTTATCCCATCATACACTTAGAGGCTTGCCTCTCACTCAAAGGTGAGAATGGTGGACACCCTGAAAGCAATATGAGATAGAGCTCTGATCACATGCGAGTGAGAAGATGTGTCGTGGTACGTGTAGAAAAAAGTCTGGTGAACCCAGGGACATAAATTCCAAAGTACGTGTCAAAAAGGAGGTGAGTAATAAGAATTCTCAGGGAACACATTCTCTCCGAACTGGTGTGACATCGGCACCAAAGGGACACATACCAAACGTTTGAAAACGGGTAACTGATCTGAGTGTAAGTCATAGCTGAAGTTTCCTTCGGGAGCACATTTGTTAACCTGCAGCCTAAAGCAGTCAACCCTGACAGAGGACGGCAGACCATCACCAACGTAGACGACCCAGAAGATGGCAGGAGACAACGAGCTAGCTAGTTAACCGCTGATTTCTAATAAGATTGAATTGGACTAAGTTTAGGGTTTATGTTATTTCAAATATGAGACATAGAACCTGGGTACATTAGTTCGGAGGTGATATCAAGAGCTCATGCTGGAATTCTCTGTGTTCGTTTAGTATATGATATATTTAGTGTAGTTCTTTTCTTTTGTTGATATTGTGTAACATTTATTCTTGTAAATAAATGAATAAATGATCATCTCTTGTTAGAATGGTTAACGATAGTTTGAGTGTTGACTGTGTTGAAGTTGTGTCGTTGTGTAGTCTATGTTGTAGTCGTATCGTTGTGTAGTCTATGTTGTAGTCGTGTCGTTGTGTAGTCTATGTTGTAGTCGTGTCGTTGTGTAGTCTATATTGTAACTCTTGAGATAACTAACTCAGCTAAGTAGGCCTGCTAAAACAAGACAGTGACCTAGTCTAACAATTTCGAGCACCCAGCCTTGTACATTCAATGAGGGAAGTTTCCAGTCTAAACTCATTCACTACACGGAGCCCATACATCACTGTTGAGGTTTGTCTTCAAGCAAGCTGACATTTCAGTTTTGGCGACTGTGTACACAAATTTGCATATTTTTCCATTCCAAGTTTTCATTAAATGATGAATGTGGAAAGTTGAGAGATTTTACTGTTGATTTGAAGATGTTTCTACAAACATCATGAGTGTTCTTCTAGAAAATGTGTGGTACTTTCACACAGATCATAGTTCTGGGTACTTTTTCAGCTTCACAAGCCTTCAGTAAAATGTAGAAATTGTGAAAACTAGTGAACATATTACAATGTGGATTACCTTGAATAGAAAGCCATTGCATCAACCAAGTATTGGTATAAAGTTAAAAAACTAACTGGTCAGTACAAACAAGTTAACTTTCTCTTATGACTTTCTATCGTAACAAAAATTGAAGTAATTTCCCCTGCAGCGGCACAGCTTTCACCACGTCGTTTTTCTATGGTTGTTGACTTTGAGAGCCTATAACCTTTTTAATTGATGGTCTATGGATATGATTTTGTTGAGTGCAGAAACATAAATTAGTCAAGAACTTGCTGGCATTATTGTTGTTGCTCTATGTATGTTAGTTTCTGAGACACAAAAAGATGAAGGTGAAAATGTTGGAAAATAGAACAAACATTTAGACTCGCCTATTCTGGGTGTGGCAGGTGTGCAGTCAATTTTTGAAATTGCTACAGAAGACGGATCGTGTTCGTTTACAAGATCGGCATATCTGTTAGTTTCCACTAGAAATGTATTTATTATATCTACATAAACAAACTAAACAGATCTACCACAGAAAGGTTGCAACATCATTATGCCAACTACTAACTTCATCATCTTCAAAAATGAGCGAATCTTCCAATCCGAGTGGGAAGCGAGAATATATGGATTCAAAATCCTCTCTAAAAAAACTATAAACACAGATACTCCCATTCAAAACTGAAGACAGGATGTGAACTCCACTTTAAATTCAAATGGCCGAATGTTCAGATGTGTCTATATCATTTACCCATGATACATTTGTCACACATATGTGCCTTCGGTTGCCAGAGCATTTTTTCGCCTGTATTGTCAGCATGGCTATAGTGCGGTAGAGGTTTTATTTCAAAGCTGATGCGAATATAATCCCTCTCCCAGTCTGTTTCCAGGCGAAGTCTGTGGACTGTAGAATTTGGCCTTGATCACTGTTTCACCTGACCCTGATGTGAGGTTGGGTCTTGTTCACTGTTTCACCTGACCCTGATGTGAGGTTGGGTTTTGTTCACTGTTTCACCTGACCCTGATGTGAGGTTGGGTCTTGTTCACTGTTTCACCTGACCCTGATGTGAGGTTGGGTCTTGTTCACTGTTTCACCTGACCCTGATGTGAGGTTGGGTCTTGTTCACTGTTTCACCTGACCCTGATGTGAGGTTGGGTTTTGTTCACTGTTTCACCTGACCCTGATGTAAGCAACTTTGCACGCCCCCCTTCTCCACCTCCCCTAAAGATATACATATGTGCCACATAAGTCATCACATGTAATCAGTATAATACACAGTGTGACAATTGTCAGCTGAAGTCATAGAAGAACTGTCACTGACTGCTCTCTGTCACTATCTGGGAGAGGTGACTTACCTTGAGTGAACTCTGCTGTTCCATCTAGTGGATCGACCCATATCACAACCTGCAACATGAAGTGTGGACAACTGAGCCAGGTTGATAAGTCTTGTCTTCTCACCATGGCAACTGAGTTTAACACCTTCTCACCATGGCAACTGAGTTTAACACCTTCTCACCATGGCAACTGAGTTTAACACCTTCGTCTCACAATGGCAACTGAGTTTAACACCTTCTCACCATGGCAACTCAGTTTAACACCTTCGTCTCACAATGGCAACTGAGTTTAACACCTTCTCACCATGGCAACTGAGTTTAACACCTTCTTCTCACCATGGCAACTGAGTTTAACACCTTCTCACCATGGCAACTGAGTTTAACACCTTCTCACCATGGCAACTGAGTTTAACACCTTCTCACCATGGCAACTGAGTTTAACACCTTATCACCATGGCAACTGAGTTTAACACCTTCTCACCATGGCAACTGAGTTTAACACCTTCTTCTCACCATGGCAACTGAGTTTAACACCTTCTCACCATGGCAACTGAGTTTAACACCTTCTTCTCACCATGGCAACTGAGTTTAACACCTTCTTCTCACCATGGCAACTGAGTTTAACACCTTCTCACCATGGCAACTGAGTTTAACACCTTCTCACCATGGCAACTGAGTTTAACACCTTCTCACCATGGCAACTGAGTTTAACACCTTCTCACCATGGCAACTGAGTTTAACACCTTCTCACCATGGCAACTGAGTTTAACACCTTCTCACCATGGCAACTGAGTTTAACACCTTCTTCTCACCATGGCAACTGAGTTTAACACCTTCTCACCATGGCAACTGAGTTTAACACCTTCTCACCATGGCAACTGAGTTTAACACCTTCTCACCATGGCAACTGAGTTTAACACCTTCTCACCATGGCAACTGAGTTTAACACCTTCTTCTCACCATGGCAACTGAGTTTAACACCTTCTCACCATGGCAACTGAGTTTAACACCTTCTTCTCACCATGGCAACTGAGTTTAACACCTTCTCACCATGGCAACTGAGTTTAACACCTTCTTCTCACCATGGCAACTGAGTTTAACACCTTCTCACCATGGCAACTGAGTTTAACACCTCACCATGGCAACTGAGTTTAACACCTTCTCACCATGGCAACTGAGTTTAACACCTTCTCACCATGGCAACTGAGTTTAACACCTTCTCACCATGGCAACTGAGTTTAACACCTTCTCACCATGGCAACTGAGTTTAACACCTTCTCACCATGGCAACTGAGTTTAACACCTTCTTCTCACCATGGCAACTGAGTTTAACACCTTCTCACCATGGCAACTGAGTTTAACACCTTCTCACCATGGCAACTGAGTTTAACACCTTCTCACCATGGCAACTGAGTTTAACACCTTCTTCTCACCATGGCAACTGAGTTTAACACCTTCTCACCATGGCAACTGAGTTTAACACCTTCTTCTCACCATGGCAACTGAGTTTAACACCTTCTTCTCACCATGGCAACTGAGTTTAACACCTTCTCACCATGGCAACTGAGTTTAACACCTTCTCACCATGGCAACTGAGTTTAACACCTTCTCACCATGGCAACTGAGTTTAACACCTTCTCACCATGGCAACTGAGTTTAACACCTTCTCACCATGGCAACTGAGTTTAACACCTTCTCACCATGGCAACTGAGTTTAACACCTTCTTCTCACCATGGCAACTGAGTTTAACACCTTCTCACCATGGCAACTGAGTTTAACACCTTCTTCTCACCATGGCAACTGAGTTTAACACCTTCTTCTCACCATGGCAACTGAGTTTAACACCTTCTCACCATGGCAACTGAGTTTAACACCTTCTTCTCACCATGGCAACTGAGTTTAACACCTTCTCACCATGGCAACTGAGTTTAACACCTTCTTCTCACCATGGCAACTGAGTTTAACACCTTCTTCTCACCATGGCAACTGAGTTTAACACCTTCTTCTCACCATGGCAACTGAGTTTAACACCTTCTCACCATGGCAACTGAGTTTAACACCTTCTCACCATGGCAACTCAGTTTAACACCTTCTCACCATGGCAACTGAGTTTAACACCTTCTTCTCACCATGGCAACTGAGTTTAACACCTTCTCACCATGGCAACTGAGTTTAACACCTTCTTCTCACCATGGCAACTGAGTTTAACACCTTCTCACCATGGCAACTGAGTTTAACACCTTCTTCTCACCATGGCAACTGAGTTTAACACCTTCTTCTCACCATGGCAACTGAGTTTAACACCTTCTCACCATGGCAACTGAGTTTAACACCTTCTTCTCACCATGGCAACTGAGTTTAACACCTTCTCACCATGGCAACTGAGTTTAACACCTTCTCACCATGGCAACTGAGTTTAACACCTTCTCACCATGGCAACTGAGTTTAACACCTTCTTCTCACCATGGCAACTGAGTTTAACACCTTCTTCTCACCATGGCAACTGAGTTTAACACCTTCTTCTCACCATGGCAACTGAGTTTAACACCTTCTCACCATGGCAACTGAGTTTAACACCTTCTTCTCACCATGGCAACTGAGTTTAACACCTTCTCACCATGGCAACTGAGTTTAACACCTTCTTCTCACCATGGCAACTGAGTTTAACACCTTCTCACCATGGCAACTGAGTTTAACACCTTCTTCTCACCATGGCAACTGAGTTTAACACCTTCTTCTCACCATGGCAACTGAGTTTAACACCTTCTCACCATGGCAACTGAGTTTAACACCTTCTTCTCACCATGGCAACTGAGTTTAACACCTTCTTCTCACCATGGCAACTGAGTTTAACACCTTCTTCTCACCATGGCAACTGAGTTTAACACCTTCTTCTCACCATGGCAACTGAGTTTAACACCTTCTTCTCACCATGGCAACTGAGTTTAACACCTTCTCACCATGGCAACTGAGTTTAACACCTTCTCACCATGGCAACTGAGTTTAACACCTTCTCACCATGGCAACTGAGTTTAACACCTTCTCAACATGGCAACTGAGTTTAACACGTTGGTAATTCATATATTTTGTTCTATCAAAATTAAAAAGAACAGCTTCCTTGGGGAAACAGCCTGTGCTGTGATGGGGATCGAACCCAGCACCTTCAGATTGTGAGCCGTGTCACTTAACCACTAGCCTATGCCATCCCCAGCAATGGAATCAAACAGCTTCATAAGAGTGGATATTTTAGTAAGGATAGAAGTCAAACAACTTCAAAACAGTGGATATTTTAGTAAGGATAGAAGTCAAACAGCTTCATAAGAGTGGATATTTTAACTTAACCTAACTTAACTTAACTTAACGTCTTTATACTGGTTTAGAAGACCCTGCAGAGTCTGTATACAACCAGTTACATTTACATCACCTTGCTCTAAAAGCTATGCACATCCAGTTTATTCTTAAACGCATCAACTGTCCCTGCCTCCACCACCTCCCCTGGCAATGCATTCCAAGCAGACACCACTCTCTGACTAAAAAAATATTTCCTAATATCTAATCTAGACCTCTCTTTAGTCAGCTTGTAGCTGTGCCCTCGTGTTATTGTAGGTGGCTGTATTTTAAAAAACTTGTTATAGTCTAATTTATCGATTCCTCTGATCATCTTATAAACCTGTATTAAGTCACCACGAATTCTTCTCTCTTCTAGACACTGTAGGCCCGTTTTTCTGAGTCGTTCCTCATAACTGTAATTCTGGAATCCAACTATCATCTTTGTCGCTCTTTTTTGTATTCTTTCTAGCATGTTTATGTCCCCTCTATGATAAGGACTCCACACCTGTACACAGTACTCCAATCTAGGTCTAACTAAAGCTTTATACAGTTTGACAATCACTTCCTTGCTCCTATGTTTAATATTTCTTTTTATCATACCTAACATTGCATTTGCCTTTTTCACTGCTACCTTAACTTGCTCACTCACCTTTCCTGTATGATCTATTATAACCCCTAGGTCCCTTTCCTTATCTATCTTTCTAATATTGTTTACTCCCATTCTGTATTTATGTTCCATATTGGATCTACCCATGTGGATGACTGTACATTTATCTACATTAAACTCCATTTGCCAGCTTACAGACCATTCTCGAATTTTATCTAAATCCGACATCAATATATCCACTTCCGCTTTAGATGAGACACTACTGCATAGTTTTGTGTCATCAGCAAATTTTGCAATCATGGATCTCATATCAATGTCCAAATTTAGTAAGGATAGAAGTCAAACAGCTTCATAAGAGTGGATATTTTAGTAAGGATATAAGTCAAACAGCTTCATAAGAGTGGATATTTCAGTAAGGATAGAAGTCAAACAGCTTCATAAGAGTGGATATTTTAGTAAGGATAGAAGTCAAACAACTTCAAAACAGTGGATATTTTAGTAAGGATAGAAGTCAAACAGCTTCAAAACAGTGGATATTTTAGTAAGGATAGGAGTCAAACAGCTTCAAAACAGTGGATATTTTAGCAAGTGTAACAGTATTATGTGTCAAGGAGCAGTAGGTAACAGGTCTACCGACCAGGAAAAACTTCAGGGTTAGAAACAACAGGTTGTTCTATGGATCCGAAAATTGGGCTGAGGAGGTCATTGATGAGGTTAGGGAAAACTAGGGTCAACACAATGTCATTGTCAAACTGAGTTGGAATTGTTGTTTACTAGTTGTTTAGTTGTTAGGGCGGGGTTGTCTGAGTTGGGGGTTGTGCTTTTAGACTCCCCTTCGCTATTTGACTGGCAAGGAATGGCTCGCCAGGCGGTCACATTTGGAATGACAAGAGTGACAGGTAAAATTATGAGTCAATGGTATTTAAGGTGGGAGTAGCCTAGATATATGCATATATCCGGTTCAAGCTGGCGCCACACTTCTCTAATCTGCCGCAAGCTGTCAGTTCACAATGCATCTTTCATTAACAACGGTGATATGTGTATCGTGATAGTGTGAAACATTTTTCTGAATGTTTCCGTCGTTATGAAGCATTACACTTGTATTAGTATCTACGTTTGTTGAGAATTATAACATTTCGTCTACATAAACGGCGGTAACTAGGGAGTACCATGACGTCATGATTCTCCAATATGATGTTGCGGTTTCTTACTTAGCAGTCACAAGATAATACATGTCAACTATCAACTGCTGCCTTGCAGTTGGGCTGGGGACAGTCAAAGGCTATGGACGCAGTCCCAGAACATGAATAACTATCCACATGTTACTGTGTTTACATGTTCACATGGCTGATACAGTACTCGGCGGTCACAGAACGTTTTTTTGTCATGTGACCAGCTGCAGCATGCGCAGCGAATACACTTTAGGAAACCGCTTTGAATAGCGGGCTGAGCAAGGTGTTGATAGCTGAAGGAGAATCCTCTCAGCCCAATCAGGTATGTCAACCCAGGCATGGGACGCCTGGCCTCGACGGATTGGGCGTAAGAGACAAAAAGACGGGGCCATCAGGTCTTGAAGAATGCTAAGATCACGGTGAGACACAAAGAAGCCCTGGCCATCTTCTGCATCCGAACCCTTCACTAGCCGTCTCAACACTGTCTTGCTGCTAGACTATGTTGGGCCAGGATGAGAGAGTGAGGCCAACTCTGCACAAATCTCCCTCACTTAAATCAAATTCACGCGCCACTCTCGACATCACCCGCATCTCATATCTCATGCAAAAGCCCAGTGGCGATGGGTGAGCGGTGAAGCAGCAGGTGAGGATACACTGGAAGCTGTAGTCGCAGACCTGCACACAGGGGGTTCAGGCCATATGGTCGTCTTTCACTGGCTTGAGGCAGCAGTGGAACCCAGCAGCCCCCTGAATGACTGAGCAGCAATCTTTAGGACAGCACTGCTCACCTCCGTAGCCTGAGGAAGGGGCTAGAAAAGGTGCCCTAAACATTGCCTGCTTCACTACACCCTGACCAGCATGCCATAACTGGAGGGGCTCTCCCTATATTACAGATAAGAAAAGGGCGGTGCCTATTACACTTGCCCCGTGGAATGTGCGCACACTCATGGACAATACTAGGGCTAACAGGCCAGAACGGAGGACTGACCTGGTCGCCACGTGGAATGTGCGCACACTCATGGACAATACTAGGGCTAACAGGCCAGAACGGAGGACTGCCCTGGTCGCGAGGGAACTGGCTAGATTTAACATCAGCATAGCCACTCTGAGCGAGACACGATTGGCGGAGGAGGGACAACTCTCAGATGATTGTGCTGGCTACACTTTCTTCTGAAGTGGCCGCAGCAATCAGAAACGACGTTAGGATGGTGTTGGATTTGCCATTAAGTCAACAATCATACAGCAATTAAAAAGTCTACCTAAGGGAATCAACGATCACCTCATGATAATGCGGCTTCCTCTGACATGGGAATGTCAGGCCACAAGCATAAGTGCCTACACACCAACTCTGACTAACCAAAGATACACACCAACTCTGAGAAACCCGGACTAGCCAAAGATAGGTTCTATGAAGATCTCGAGTTACTTATAGCTACAGTCCCAAAATCTGACAAATTGGTTCTGCTAGGAGATTTTAACAAGAGAGATGGCGCAGACTACACTGCATGGGATGGTATCATTGGTTGAAATGGCATAGATAAATGTAACGACAACGGCCTACTCTTACTGAAGACATGTGCTACAAATGAGCTTATCTTTACCAACACCATCTTCCAACTCCCAACTAGATAAAGAACAACGTTGATGCATCTTATCGACTACATCATTGTCATACGTCGGGACCGAAGTGATGTCAAAATAACTAAGAGTGCGTGTGGCTGCGGAATGTTGGACTGACCATCGTCTCGTGATAACCAAGTTGATTCTATCTAAAAGTCCAACCCAAGAGGAGTCCTCAGGGGACACAGGCACCGGGGAGACTAAATGTTGAGAAGCTGAAGTGGGAACCTTCTAGAAACAGTTTCGCTGCTGAGCTAGAAACCAGACTGGGTGAGATTCAGCTTGGAAACTCCAGCATCGATCAAAACTGGGCGACCATAAGGAACATTGTTTACTCTACAGCGCTAAAACATCTTGGTCCATTCACACGGAAGCACAAATGATGGCAAAATTAAGATTCTCCTCGCCGCAAAGCGCTCTTCAAAATAACACATCGTCCTTGTCCAAGATAATGGCCTTCATTTTAACTTAACTTAACGTCTTTATACTGGTTTAGAAGACCCTGCAGAGTCTGTGTACAACTAGTTACATTTACATCACCTTGCTCTAAATGCTATGCGCATCCAGTTTATTCTTAAATGCATTAACTGTCCCTGCCTCCACTACCTCCCCTGGCAATGCATTCCAAGCAGACACCACTCTCTGACTAAAAAAATATTTCCTAATATCTAACCTGGACCTCTCTTTAGTCAGCTTGTAGCTATGCCCTCGTGTTATTGTAGGTGGCTGTATTTAAAAAAACTTGTTATAGTCTAATTTATCCATTCCTCTGATCATCTTATAAACCTATATTAAGTCACCACAAATTCTTCTCTCTTCAAGACACTGTAGGCCGGTTTTTCTGAGTCGTTCCTCATAACTGTAATTCTGGAATCCCACTATCAGCTTTGTCGCTCTTTTTTGTATTTTTTCTAGCATGTTTATGTCCCCTCTATGATAAGGACTCCACACCTGTACACAGTACTCCAATCTAGGTCTAACTAAAGCTTTATACAGTTTGACAATCACTTCCTTGCTCCTATGTTTAATATTTCTTTTTATCATACCTAACATTGCATTTGCCTTTTTCACTGCTACCTTAACTTGCTCACTCACCTTTCCTGTATGATCTATTATAACCCCTAGGTCCCTTTCCTTATCTATCTTTCTAATATTGTTTTCTCCCATTCTGTAATTATGTTCCATATTGGATCTACCCATGTGGATGACTGTACATTTATCTACATTAAACTCCATTTGTCAGCTTACAGACCATTCTCGAATTTTATCTAAATCCGACCTCAATATATCCACTTCCGCTTTAGATGAGACACTACTGCATAGTTTTGTGTCATCAGCAAATTTTGCAATCATGATCCCATATCAATGTCCAAATCATTTATATATATCAAGAACAAAATTGGTCCCAAAACCGAGCCCTGTAGCACTCCACTTTTCACTTCACTCCACTCTTTCTAGAAGAACAGTTCACAAGATACTCAGGAAGTTACACGATTCCTGGTTAAGCAGACAGGCAGATGAGATAGAGGCATTTGAAGTACGCCATGACCTCAAAGGGTTCTACGCCATGCTGAAAGCACTATATGGTCCACAGCCGTCTGGTAACTTTCCAGTTTGCAATGCCGATGGATTGCTGACGGAAAGCTCAGATCCTCGACAGGTGGGCAGAATATTTCTGTAACGTTGTTAACAGTCTATTTTCCGTAAACCACGAGGCCATCCAAAGCATGCCCCAGGTAGAAATGGACACGGTCATGGATGATATCATAACTGTGGATGAAGTAGACAAAGCCATCAAATCTCTTTCTACTGGAAAAGCCCCTAGAGCTGACACAATACCAGCAGAGGTGTATACATCAGCAGGAACATGTCTCACCAAAAGGCTCACTGAACTTTTCTGCTTCATGTGGGCTGAAGGAGTAGTCCAACAGGAAATGAAGGATGCGTCGATAGTGAATATCTACGAGAGAAAAGGCAGTCGTCAGGAGTGTGACAATCACCCCGGAATTTCACTGCTGTCTATTGCTGGAAAGATCCTCGCACTCGTGCTGCTCAACCACCTGAACAAACATCTTGAGCTAGACCATCACCTCCCAGAAAGTCAGTGTGGATTTAGAATTGGTCGGGGTACTTGAGCTAGACCATCACATCTCGGAAGGTCAGTGTAGATTTAGAGTTGGTTGAGGTACTTGAGCTAGACCATCACATCTCGGAAGGTCAGTGTGGATTTAGAGTTGGTTGAGATACTTGAGCTAGACCATCACATCTCGGAAGGTCAGTGTGGATTTAGAGTTGGTTGAGGTACTTGAGTTAGACGTCAGTGTGGATTTAGAGTTGGTCGGGGTACTTGAGCTAGACCATCACCTCCCGGAAGGTCAGTGTGGATTTAGAGTTAGTCGAGGTACTTGAGCTAGACGTCAGTGTGGATTTAGAGTTGGTCAAGGTACTTGAGCTAGACCATCACCTCCCGGAAAGTCAGTGTGGATTTAGAGTTGGTCGGGGTACTTGAGCTAGACCATCACCTCCCAGAAGGTCAGTGTGGATTTAGAGTTGGTCGGGGTACTTGAGCTAGACCATCACCTCCCGGAAGGTCAGTGTGGATTTAGAGTTGGTCGGGGTACTTGAGCTAGACCATCAAATCTCGCAAAGTCAGTGTGGATTTAAAGTTGGTCGAGGAACTGTGGATATGACATTTGCAGCACGTCAGGTGCAGGAGAAATGACGAGAACATAAGCGCGAGCTCTATATTACGTTCATTGACCCCATAAAGACATTTGATACGGTCAGCAGAGGTGGGCTATGGCAGATGATTTGTAACTGTGGTGAAACAACTCCACGAGGGCATGCGCACACGTGTACTTGACAGCAACAAGACCTCTCCCCCATTCGAGGTCAACAACGGTGTCAAACAGGGATGTGTGGTTGACAGCGGCAAGACCTCTCCACCATTTGAGGTCAATAATGGTGTGAAAAAGGGATGTGTACTTGCTCCGACACTGTTCAGTATGATGTTTTCAGCCATGTTGATGGACGCCTTCAAGAACACCAAGTATGGCATCCCAATAAAGTACCGCATGGATGGTGGTCTATTTAATCTACGCAGACTGAAGGCGAACACCAAGGTGATGGGCGACACAATATGCAAACTCTTGTTTGTGGATGACTGTGCTCTGAACAGTAGCTCAGAACCAAAAATGCAAGCAGAGTATTTACCGGTTCTCTGCTGCTTGTGACAACTTTGGTTTAACGATTAGCACAAAGAAAACCGAGGTCGTGTATCAACCGGCACCAGGCACATCGTATAAACAGCCAGTAGTTACAGTGAAGGGACAGCCAGTAGTTACAGTGAAGGGACAGAAATTACAAGCGGTTGGAAAATGTGTCTACCTCGGAAGCACGCTGTTGAGATCAGTGACTATTGCTGATTGGCTGGCTAATAGAATAGCAAAGGCCAGTACAGCTTTTGGCCGAATGCGCTCAACAGTGTGGGAACGTCGAGGAATCAGCATAATGAAAAAGCTGAAGGTCTACCGTGCCGTCATTTGTCCCCACCCTGCTCTCTGCGAGGGAGAGCTGGACTGTCTACGCTGGTTACTCCAGGAGGCTAAACCATTTTCACATAAACTGTCTGAGACGCCTATTGCATATAACGCAGGCACGACCATATCACAGATACTGAAGTGCAGTCCGGAGCCAACATCCAAAGTGTTCATGCATTTCTGCAAAAATCTCAATTGTGATGAGCTGGCCACCTTGCCCGAATGTCAAATGAAAGGCTTCCAAAGAGGCTCCTGTATAGCGAACTGAACGAAGGAGAGCAATCACAAGGACGTCCTAAAAAGTGTTTCAAGGACAGTCTGAAGGAGTCCCTGACAAATAGACATTAACACCTGGGAACACCTGGCTTACAATCGCTCAACATGGAAGAGCTCGGTCACGCACGGCATTGAACTCAGCGATGGTCTCCATATCCAGGCAGCCCAGGATAGACGTGCAATCAGGAAGTCAAGAGCAGAGAACATTTCAGAGACAACTGCTGATTACGTTTGCCAGTCGTGCCATAGACTTTTCCAGGTTCGAATTGGCTTGATCAGTCATGAGCGCCCACACAAACTCAAGATTGCATTATGTGATGATGTTGGTGGTCCTCATCGACGACGGTGGACGAATTATTAGCCAAGATAAGATTGACGGAAGGGAAGGAACACTCGGCCATCATCTTGGTTTAGTGGGCTTAAAATGGATCTTTAAAAGAGAGAGGACAAGGGATATTGGGCATTGGAGAGAAAGGGCTTATGGGAGGTTATCCCATCATTCATCAAGAGCATTGCGCATTTGCTGACAGGTGCGAATGATGGACTTCCTGTAGGCAACATGACAAATGTGAGAACGTATCTGTAGCCTTCTCAGTCGTCAGCACGGATGATCTGTTGGACTGTTGAAGGTGAGAGATAAACTGAGGTTATAAACTCGGTGGCAATTCAGCAGACGTCAGTTCTTGAGGTGCTGCTGAGGTAGAGATTCAACCGATCGTACGCACGAGTCAGATCAGGAGAGTTGGCCATAGCTCCCTGAGCAAATGTGATATGTACTTTAAGACTCCTCAGGGAGCACATGCACGAATGTAACAAGAAACTATCATTGCACAACGCAGAATCGACGACCACCAGAGAGCAACATCAGCACCAACTGTCAGAGGGTACATGAGATTCCATACAAGATAGTAGTTAAGTAATTGGAACAAGATTTGTAGAGTTTCATCTACATTAGGATAATGTAACAGTTCCAGCCTGAGCATGAGCGTTTAGGGCAGGGCTGATGTGGTCGGCGACTCTGAGAACAAAGGTACCTGAATGTGTGCCAAGGTCACTCACCATCTCAACAAAGGAAAATGGGGTGGAGGAAAGAATGTATAGTCTAGGTGGAGTTTTACCTCTGGCGTTCCGATTTGGGTAGTGGGGGATGAGTGACAGACAAGAGGGCAGCAGAGCTTACTGTGATATTTGAGTGACAGGTGTTCAGAGTAATTTGTTCCAATAACGACTGAATAGAGCCATCCCCCAGAGATTCATTGGATAGCTCTAATACTGCTTGAGACTATAAAATACTAGACAAAGTTTAGCTCAAGCAGACTGGCCAGAGAATGTGAGCAAGAGACTGAGAATTTAGATAGGAGTCTGTTTAGCTCACCGATTTGATAGAGGAGTGATTGATAGGCTGTTGTTACGAATGTGGGAGATAGAACAGGAACGCTGAACCAGCATACGCCTTGAGTCTTGGCCAGTCGCTCTAATGAGATGTGTGTAAACACCAAGGGAACAAGATATGTTCTAGAGTTGTGCGAGTGTACAGCTGTGTCTAGAAGAGATCTAGATGTGTGTGTGGTGTGTGTAGACACAGAGGGAACGAGGTATGTTCTAGAGTTGTACGAGTGTACAGCTGTGTCTAGGAGAGATATAGATGTGTGTGTGGTGTACGCAGGACAACTTGTGAACGAGGTATGTCCTGACGAGTTAAGCGAGTGTGTAGATCGACTAGGTGAGATCTAGATGTATGTGTGGTGTGTGTAGACACAGAGGGAACGAGGAATGTTCTAGAGTTGTGCGAGTGTACAGCTGTGTCTAGGAGAGATCTAGATGTGTGTGTGGTGTGTGTAGACACAGAGGGAACGATGTATGTTTCAGAGCGTGTGTATACGCGGATCGACTGAGTTGAGAGATCATATGTGAGTATACGTAGAATATATTGAATGCATTATGTCCAGATCACCTGCCTGAGGGGAATGAGTGAGGAAGAGTTTTTGAGAGTGTGTTGAGGATGCAGATAAGGGCAGGGGTGTGTGCGGCAAGAACTGGGTTTGCTTAGTGGGAGCAACATCAATAGTTTATACTTATAACTCCCAAATATATATAATTAAGAAGTATTCTTGTATTATTTGTATCACATTGCACTCACTTTGATAGTGTTGTATGAGTATTATATAAAAAATATGCCCCCTGCTGTGTGCTATATTATTTGCTGTGTGTGGTCATGAATGATGTGGATGAGTGTGGTACTATTCTAGTTAGATTAACCCTAGTGTAAACAGTGGGATCTGCTACATTTGTATAGAGTTTCTTATACATTAGGATAGACTACAGAACTGGGTTTGATAGTTCCAGAGATTCCATCCAGCCCATGCTAACATTCCCCGAGTTAGAAAGATTCAGATTTGTTTAGTTAGGTTATTTTTATCATGTAACAAATACTTTCTGTAATTAATGAATATTTTGTTTTATGTTTAACAGAAGTTTTTAGTGTTTGATTTGTTGAAGTCTGAACAGAAGTTTTTAGTGTTTGATTTGTTGAAGTCTTAACAGAAGTTTTTAGTGTTTGATTTGTTGAAGTCTAAACAGAAGTTTTTAGTGTTTGCTTTGTTGAAGTCTTAACAGAAGTTTTTAGTGTTTGCTTTGTTGAAGTCTTAACAGAAGTTTTTAGTGTTTGCTTTGTTGAAGTCTGAACAGAAGTTTTTAGTGTTTGCTTTGTTGAAGTCTTAACGTCAAGTATTAGGTGTTGTAACTCTTAACTCACAGTCTTATGGAAACTTCTAGATCAAGACTTGACAAATCAAACAACAAATGGTGTAGTAATCAATGCAAGAAATAAATCGACAAATATTTCAGATAAGGAGGCAAGGTTCGAGACACTTGAGAAATCTCACCTGGTCATCAGTCACCCCCCTGTACAAGTCAGGGCATGCATGAGACAGGACATCCTTGTCTAACTCCTTCACAATGTAATCATCTGGTATCTTCTCCCCAGGATCCAGGCTCTGTCAGATCATGTTAGAATACAAGATAGGTTCAAATACAGAGCATATGTTCTAGTTGACATGTTCTAGTTGACATGTTCCAGTTGAAATGTCCAATATTGACATATTTCATTATTTTCATCTAAATAGGCCTTTATACCTCAGTTCACAAAGAATTACTTGAAATAAATCTCATACACAGACAACGGAACAACAACAATCAGAGCTCACACAGATAATGGTACAACAACAAACAGAGCTCAGACAGACAACGGAACAACAACAATCAGAGCTCACACAGATAATGGTACAACAACAATCAGAGCTCAGACAGACAACGGTACAACAACAATCAGAGCTCACACAGACAATGGTACAACAACAATCAGAGCTCACACAGATAATGGTACAACAACAATCAGAGCTCACACAGACAATGGTACAACAACAATCAGAGCTCACACAGACAATGGTACAACAACAATCAGAGCTCACACAGATAATTGTACAACAACAATCAGAGCTCACACAGATAATGGTACAACAACAATCAGAGCTCACACAGACAACGGAACAACAACAATCAGAGCTCACACAGACAACGGAACAACAACAATCAGAGCTCACACAGACAATGGTACAACAACAATCAGAGCTCACACAGATAATGGTACAACAACAATCAGAGCTCACACAGACAATGGTACAACAACAATCAGAGCTCACACAGACAATGGTACAACAACAATCAGAGCTCACACAGACAATGGTACAACAACAATCAGAGCTCACACAGACAATGGTACAACAACAATCAGAGCTCACACAGACAATGGTACAACAACAATCAGAGCTCACACAGACAATGGTACAACAACAATCAGAGCTCACACAGACAATGGTACAACAACAATCAGAGCTCACACAGACAATGATACAGGATAACTTGACACCACATCTACAATGGTACAAGATACATCTGACCCCACACCTACTATGGTACAAGATACATCTGACCCCCCCACCTACAATGGTACAAGATACATCTGACCCCCCACCTACAATGGTACAAGATACATCTGACCCGACACCTACAATAGTACAAGATACATCTGACCCCACACCTACAATGGTACAAGATACACCTGACCCCACACCTACAATGGTACAAGATACATCTGACCCCACACCTACAATGGTACAAGATACATCTGACCTAACACCTACAATGGTACAAGATACATCTGACCCCACACTTACAATAGTACAAGATACATCTGACCCCACACCTACAATAGTACAAGATACATCTGACCCCACACCTACAATAGTACAAGATACATCTGACCCCACACCTACAATGGTACAAGATACATCTGACCCGACACCTAGAATGGTACAAGATACATCTGATTCAATATATACAGAAAAAGAGAAGCCATACCTCCTCTCCAAAGATGGCAATTTTGGGAAACTGTCGATGGAGTGTAGCCACAATACATCTCTGTGCTGCCCTGTCAGCCTCTGTCTGGAGATCATTCTTGCCCTGAAATATAAACAGCAGTAAGTCATCTCTAGAGGGTCAGATATAAACAGCAGTAAGTCATCTCTAGAGGGTCAGATATAAACAGCAGTAAGTCATCTCTAGAGGGTCAGATATAAACAGCAGTAAGTCATCTCTAGGGGTCAGATATAAACAGCAGTAAGTCATCTCTATAGGGTCAGATATAAACAGCAGTAAGTCATCTCTATAGGGTCAGATATAAACAGCAGTAAGTCATCTCTAGAGTTTCCTCTCATCAGTGTTGATTAATTACCCTGTGTGGTCATTCAGTCTCTCATCAGTGTTGATTACCCTGTGTGCTCATTCAGTCGCTCATCAGTGTGGATTACCCTGTGTGGTCATTCAGTCTCTCATCAGTGTTGATTACCCTGTGTGGTCATTAGGTATATCATTAGTGTTGATTACCATGTGTGGTCATTCAGTCTCTCATCAGTGTGGATTGCCCTGTGTACTCATTCAGTCACTCATCAGTGTTGATTACCCTGTGTGCTCATTCAGTCACTCATCAGTGTTGATTACCCTGTGTGCTCATTCGGTCACTCATCAGTGTTAATTACCCTGTGTGCTCATTCAGTCTCTCATCAGTGTTTATTACCCTGTGTGCTCATTCAGTCACTCATCAGTGTTGATTACCCTGTGTGCTCATTCAGTCTCTCATCAGTGTTAATTACCCTGTGTGCTCATTCAGTCTCTCATCAGTGTTGATTACCCTGTGTGCTCATTCAGTCACTCATCAGTGTTAATTACCCTGTGTGCTCATTCAGTCTTTCATCAGTGTTAATTACCCTGTGTGCTCATTCAGTCTCTCATCAGTGTTGATTACCCTGTGTGCTCATTCAGTCACTCATCAGTGTTGATTACCCTGTGTGGTCATTCAGTCACTCATCAGTGTGGATTACCCTGTGTGCTCATTCAGTCACTCATCAGTGTGGATTACCCTTATCAACATGGGTTGCTGTGAGTGTTCTTAGACTGCTGCCTTGACTAGATGTTATGCCATTCGTCCTATTTTTAACTTCCCACATTTAGATCTGACGTCTGGCAGTTGTGCAATCTGTTTCTTGTGCTATATTTTCATTTGTTAACACCTGTCTTGTCTACCCCAACAATTGATATAATGATATCATCATCAAGTGTTATTCCATGAAGCGCTAACAATCAATTCCTTCCACAAACATTCATCCCTTGAGCAATTGGGTTTTTCCATCCAGTTTGGCCCTCTATCTCAGATCCCTCTTCTCAATCTTACTCTGCCTCTCTTGCCCTCCCCCGTTCAGATTGTCACAAGTCCCCCCCCCCCATCCCGAGTATGTGTCTAATGGAATTTGTCTATCTTTTACCTCTTGTTTCACTTATCAGCCAGTTGATAGTTTCCTGGTCATACACCCCCATTGTAAGTCTGCTGCTAGCGCCATCTTGGCTTGCCATAAGCACCTATTAGTCACTGTCCAGCACTCACAGCAATAAAGCACTATACAACGCTGCAGGATTCTCTCTGCCTCTCTCTCCCTGCAGTGAGGGGAGCCAAGTGCTGTTGATACAGTTTGAGCTCTACCACCACCCGAGGGGGACGTCTGATTCCTGTCTGCGTTAACTGCTGTGGTCTTGATTGTAATAACCCATGTTGACATTTACTTGACTACAACATTTGTGTAATCTCCCACGGTCTGAAAATAGCTGACACAACTTACAAATGTTATTACTGGCTCTACACGCTCTTCTTGCCCCCAGACCATGGGTTCCCAACCAGTGGGTAGCAGAGCATTATCTTTGGGGGGGACATCAAAAATGTGTACAGGAAATTTCTCCATGAATGATTTCAACACGTTTGTATTTCAATATGGCTACACTACAATAAACTCTACTAGTGGGTGTAACAATATGGCTACACTGTATTATTGTAATTCTGATTATTGATAAATGAAAAGAAGTGAGTGATGGTCCACCTCAGTGAATACTTAAAACATATTCAAAGCCCACTGTGTTCATACATATTAATCATTTTGTATCATTTTCATTATTTGCACTAGCTGACCTTCAATAATTTTTTTCAAATTTTTGCCATGGTAGACCCTGATTCACTCCCTAACCCTCAAATACACAAATGCAGTGCCATAATTATAATCAAATTATACGCTACAAATAATAAAATGACCAAAGTGTTATTCCATGAAGCGCTAACAATCAATTCCTTCTACAAACATATCAAATAATAAAATGACCAAAGTGTTATTCCATGAAGCGCTAACAATCAATTCCTTCTACAAACATAATAATAGCTGTCCATCGTTGTCGATGAGGACCGCCGACATCATCCTTGTCACAGATTTCCCTGTTGGGTGTGGGTGCGCATGTGGCTGAACAGGCCAATGCGAGCACGAAAATATCTGCTACATATCGGGCACACGAGGTTTGTAGAAGGGGATGGTGTTCCCGCTGCTCGGGATTTCCGCGTCTCTCGTCTGTTCTGGGCTTTCACAACACGGTCATCTTCACCGGCAGCTACACCCGATTTGACTGCGCTTCTCCAGTCAGATCTGTTTTGCGCAAGACATTCCCATGTGTCGATGTCTATCTGGCAACTTTTTAGTGAGTCCTTTAGACCGTCTTTAAAACGTTTCTTTGGGCGCCCTCTCTCGCGCCATCCCTCTCTCAGCTCGCCGTAGAGAAGCTTCTTTGGGAGCCGCTCGTCTGACATACGGACGAGGTGTCCGGCCCATCCTAGTCGTGCTTTTTCTAGCAGTGCATGGATGCTGGGCATGTTAGCCCTCGAGAGAACCTCGATGTCAGTGACAGGATCTTGCCATCGGATGTGGAATATTCGCCTCAGGCAACCTGTGTGGAAGTGGTTTAACCTCCTTGCATGTTCAGAGTATACAGTCCAGCTTTCGCAAGCGTATAGTAGGGTTGGAATGATGGTTGCACGGTAGACTTTGAGTTTGGTCTTGACGCTGATGCCACGACGTGCCCAGACCATCGAGCGCATTGTTCCAAAGGCTGTGCTGGCCTTTGCTATTCTGCTTGCCACCTCATCGTCTAGGCTGACAGATCTCGACAGCGTACTGCCCAGATATGTGAATTTGTCTACGGCATTCAACGTCTGCCCGCTGACTGTAGTCTCTGGTTTTGTGTACGGCATGCCTGGTGCTGGTTGGTACATGACCTCTGTTTTTTTGGCATTTATGGTCAGGCCAAAATTTTTGCATGCGGCAGAGAACTGGTCCATTCCAACCTGCATGTTCAGTTCTGAGTTGTTCATTAGAGCGCAGTCGTCAGCAAATACAAGTTCCCTGATTATATCGCCAGCCACTTTGGTTTTGGCCTTCATTCTTCTGGAATTGAGTAACTTGCCATCTGTGCGGTACTTTATGGGTATTCCAAGCTCCAATGATCTGAAGGCGTCTGTCATCGTGGCCGCGAACATCATGCTGAACAAAGTCGGGGCGAGTACACATTCTTGTTTTACTCCGTTTGATACTAGAAACGTTTTAAAGATTGCACCGCTGTCCAGTACACCAGCACACATGCCTTCGTGTAGCTGTTTCACCATTGTTATGAACTTGTTGGGGCAGCCAAACTTAGACATTATCATCCACAGCCCTCCTCTGTTTACTGTATCAAATGCCTTTGTCAAATCAATAAATGTGGTGTACAAGGCCTGATTTTGTTCTCGACACTTCTCTTGTACTTGGCGAGCGGCAAAAATCATGTCCACTGTTCCTCTTCCGGCTCTGAATCCACATTGGCTTTCTGGGAGGTGGTGGCTTTGTTCAAGGTGTTTGTTGAGCCTGTTTAGCAGTAAGCGCGCTAGGATCTTGCCTGCTACGGAGAGTAGAGATATTCCACGATGATTGTCGCATTCCTGACGGTTGCCTTTTCTTTTGTACAGGTGAACGATTGAGGCGTCCTTTAGCTCCTGCGGAATTTTACCTTCAGCCCACATGTGACAGAAGAGTTCAGTGATCCTTCTGGTGAGGGATGGGCCAGCTGTCTTATATATCTCTGCTGGTATTCTACAAACATATCAAATAATAAAATGACCAAAGTATTCACTTGTCTTATCCACTTGTGCCGTGGGGTGTCGTTGAGAGCTGTAGTTTTCTGTCCAAGGCCAGACTCGTCGCTGAAGCAGTCATCACCCAATGATGATTGAGAATATGCGCAATATTTCCTATCCATTTAGTTCTCTGTCAGACTCGGTTGCGAAAATCACAACGCTGTGTATTATAGGCACACAGGGGTAGTTGGTCAGGCTGCATTCTCATTAGGTCACCGAACCACTTGATTCTCTCCTCATCAATATATTCCGAGCAGGCTCTTGCTTCAACTATTCTTCTCACATCTTCATTGCTCATTCTCTCTCTCCTAGTTACGTTGATTGTTTTCTGGAGGCATCTCATCTCACATGTCGTGATCTTTCTCTCACATCTTCATTGCCCATTCTGTCTCTCCTAGTTACGTTGATTGTTTTCTGGAGGCATCTCATGTCGTGATCTTTCTCTGACATCTTCATTGCCCATTCTCTCTCTCCTAGTTACGTTGATTGTTTTCTGGGGGCATCTCATCTCACATGTCGTGATCTTTCTCGCTAGAGATTTTGTTAAAGTCCATGTTTGGCACTGGTAGCAGAGAGTTGGCATGAATATACAGTTGATTAGCATTCTTGTTGTGGACATGTTTTTGTTAGTGTGTTTCAATAATGGTGACAGCTGGTACCGCAGCCGAGGTAACCCTACACAAGTAGCATGCCAGCACTTTTTTACAGCTTCACATTTGATTTTCTATGTCATAATGAAGATATTGTTTAACACTTGTCCAATGAACATTATAAAATGATATTACTAACGTTACATTAACAAATATTTGTTAGTCTGTGCAGATTTGGCATCCAGGTAACACGCACCCTTCATACACTCACACACGTAAAATACGAGGCATGGAAATTTGAATTCATGATTTGCCAATAATAATATAATTCTGACCATCATGGTAAAAAGTAGATTCTAGAACAATAATTAATTATTTATATTTTCCTAAATCCGCACACATAAAGACAAAAACATACATTTTCAGAAGGCTATCTCTAAAATTTGATTTGACAATCTTGATCAACATTGGCATAGAGAAGCCATAATGTGGTTTGTGCAACTTTGTTTTCAGTGCTGAATCTAAGAAAACCTTCAAAGTTGTGACGCTTAGAGACAAAGCATTCAGAACACACTAACAATGATTTGGGGCTCTTTCCACAACATAAAACTGGTCCCCGACGTCAGAGGCTTCGTCCTACAGGAAGATTTCAGCAATAAATCACGGCTGTGGCACAACCATTATATAAAATCACATAAACCGGAAATGAACAAACAATAAAACCTTACATAATTGGGAAAAAAAAAACTCAGCAAAGCTTGCAAGTTGAAGACAGGGAAGTTCATTCTTAGAGATACCAGAAACATAAAGATGGGCAAGTTAATTCTTGGAGAAACCAAAACCAGCCAGATAAAGACGGGCAAGTTAATTCTTGGAGAAACCAGCCAGATAAAGATGGGCAAGTTAATTCTTGGAGAAACCAGCCAGATAAAGATGGGCAAGTTAATTCTTAGAGAAACCAAAACCAGCCAGATAAAGATGGGCAAGTTAATTCTTAGAGAAACCAAAATCAGCCAAATAAAGATGGGCAAGTTAATTCTTAGAGAAACCAGCCAGATAAAGATGGGCAAGTTAATTCTTGGAGAAACCAAAACCAGCCAGATAAAGACGGGCAAGTTAATTCTTGGAGAAACCAGCCAGATAAAGACGGGCAAGTTAATTCTTGGAGAAACCAGCCAGATAAAGATGGGCAAGTTAATTCTTAGAGAAACCAAAACCAGCCAGATAAAGACGGGCAAGTTAATTCTTGGAGAAACCAGCCAGATAAAGACGGGCAAGTTAATTCTTGGAGAAACCAGCCAGATAAAGATGGGCAAGTTAATTCTTAGAGAAACCAAAACCAGCCAGATAAAGATGGGCAAGTTAATTCTTAGAGAAACCAAAACCAGCCAGATAAAGACGGGCAAGTTAATTCTTGGAGAAACCAGCCAGATAAAGACGGGCAAGTTAATTCTTAGAGAAACCAAAACCAGCCAGATAAAGATGGGCAAGTTAATTCTTGGAGAAACCAAAACCAGCCAGATAAAGATGGGCAAGTTAATTCTTAGAGAAACCAAAACCAGCCAGATAAAGACGGGCAAGTTAATTCTTGGAGAAACCAGCCAGATAAAGACGGGCAAGTTAATTCTTGGAGAAACCAGCCAGATAAAGATGGGCAAGTTAATTCTTAGAGAAACCAAAACCAGCCAGATAAAGATGGGCAAGTTAATTCTTAGAGAAACCAAAACCAGCCAGATAAAGACGGGCAAGTTAATTCTTGGAGAAATCAGCCAGATAAAGACGGGCAAGTTAATTCTTAGAGAAACCAAAACCAGCCAGATAAAGATGGGCAAGTTAATTCTTGGAGAAACCAAAACCAGCCAGATAAAGATGGGCAAGTTAATTCTTAGAGAAACCAAAACCAGCCAGATAAAGATGGGCAAGTTAATTCTTGGAGAAACCAGCCAGATAAAGATGGGCAAGTTAATTCTCGGAGAAACCAGCCAGATACAGATGGGCAAGTTAATTCTTAGAGAAACCAAAACCAGCCAGATAAAGATGGGCAAGTTAATCCTTGGAGAAACCAAAACCAGCCAGATAAAGATGGGCAAGTTAATTCTTAGAGAAACCAGCCAGATAAAGATGGGCTAGTTAATTCTTAGAGAAACCAGCCAGATAAAGATGGGCAAGTTAATTCTTGGAGAAACCAGCCAGATAAAGATGGGCAAGTTAATTCTCGGAGAAACCAGCCAGATACAGATGGGCAAGTTAATTCTTTCCAATAGTATGACCAAGGTATAGGGATCACAGTATGAAGGCAAACTCAAAAAAGCCAGCTGAAATAGGTCAGGCCGTATCGTGGCCACCCAATTAAACTACAACGCAACATCATTTTCATGACGAACAACAACGAAGAATTCCTGGAAAATGATGTTGGCAGTGCTTCCCTGAACTGAGAAAAGAAACTGCACTGGTACGAAAGCCATTCTCTGCTTCCCTGAATGTAGCCAACATGATGTACAAGATGAGAACTCTGAGGAACCATTCCTCACCACGTCATTGGTTTGATGACAAATTGCTGACTAAGTTCTGGTGTGTTAGTCAAATCCAAATGTCACCCGGCTCGCCTTTTGAGTTTGACTTCTATCAGCCTCAAAATATATGTGCACGAAAACAAAGACAAAAAACAGACCACCTGTTCATTTGACTTGGTACTTGCAAATATCAGTGTTCATTTGACTTGGTACTTGCAAATATCAGTGTTTATTTGACTTGGTACTTGCAAATATCAGTCTTTATTTGACTTGGTACTTGCAAATATCAGTCTTTATTTGACTCAGCACTTGCAAATATCAGTCTTTATTTGACTCAGTACTTGCAAATATCAGTCTTTATTTGACTTGGTACTTGCAAATATCAGTCTTTATTTGACTCAGTACTTGCAAATATCAGTCTTTATTTGACTTGGTACTTGCAAATATCAGTGTCTATTTGACTCAGTACTTGCAAATATCAGTCTTTATTTGACTCAGTACTTGCAAATATCAGTGTTTATTTTTAAACAATATTTTTTACCACCTAGTTGTCATTGTTTAACCTCGGTCAGGCCAGTACATCAATGTTAGGTTTGATGTCATGAGATGCTGTTAGGTTTGATGTCATGAGATGATGTAACAGTTCCATGTGTCAGGGATCAGTAGGTAACAGGAAACATCTGGATAGAAACAGCAGTTTATTCTCTGGAGCCAAAAATTGGACTGAGTAGGTATTTGGCAAGGTCAGGTCAGATTGGGGTCAGCACAACAGGAAGTACTAAGGCCGGGATTGAATTAGAAACGTGAGATGGGCAGAAGTGTCTACTGTGAGTTGGAACTGGTTTGTCTGAGTTGGGGAAAGTGCCTTTAGACTCCAATTCTTTACCATGGACTAGTATTAGTAGAAGAGGTGGCAACAAGGAATAACACACCAGGCTGTCACATTTGGACATGTAGACTTATGAGTCAATGGGATTCAAGAGGGGAATGGCCGAGTGAGATTGACGGCTGACCAGTCAGCAGGGCTGAGACAACCGCCATCTAGGTTTTAGACGGGACTAGAATAAGTCTATAGAAATTAAGACAGTCAAACAGTCAAGGCATTGGAGAACTGGAGAGAGGTTAACCACTGTGTTTCATGAGCATTGCACTTTTGCCTAATGGAAGGGACAGTGACCCAATCTCAGCACCTGGGACGGGGAATCTGTTCACTTGCTGTGGCAGTTTCACAAACTGGGGGGATCAACTTAGTGCCAGTGTCAACAGGCGTCAGTTTTTGATGTTCTGCTGACGGCCAATCTCCATTGGCTATGTTATGTTCTCAATCACTTGCAAAAGGGATTGTTCCATGGGATTGGAAAGATGCAGGAGTGATCCCGTATTCAAAAAGGTCAAAAATCAGATCTAGCAAATTATAGACCGGTGAGTTTAACGAGCATAGTCTATAAATTGTCAATAATCAAAGAAAACATTGTAATGCATTTAGACAAGTTTAATCTAATTAGAAATAGTCAGCATGGGTTTTCTAGAGGGAGATCATGCTTAACAAATCTATTAGAATTCATGGAGGAGGTTACTAAAATCATAGATAAAGGGAAGCTAATAGATATTTATCTAGATTTTGCAAAAAGCCTTTGATAGAGTACCTCATCAAAGATTATTTACAAAGTTAAAATCACATGGAATAGGTGGAAAAGTTGCCAAATGGATTGAAAATTGGTTAACGGGAAGAAGGCAGAGGGTGGGTATAAATAAGGAGTACTCTGAGTGGTGTGAAGTAAAAAGTGGAGTGCCACGGGGCTCAGTTTTGGGACCCATTTTGTTCTTGAAATAAATAAACCATTTAGACAATATCAGATCCATGATTGCAAAATTTGCAGAACACACAAAACTATGCAGTAATGTCTCATCTAAAGCAGAAGTGGATATATTGAGGTCGGATTTTGATCAAATTTGGGATTGGTTTGTGAGCTGGCAAATGGAGTCATCCACATGGGTAGATCCAATATGGAACATAATTACAGAATGAGTGAGAACAATATTAGAAAGATAGAACAGGAAAGGGACTTAGGATTTATAATAGATCATACAGGAAAGGTGAGTGAGCAAGTCCAGGTAGCAGTGAAAAAGGCAAATGCAATGTTAGGTATGATAAAAAGAAATATTAAACATAGGAGCAAAGAAGTGATAGTCAAACTGTATAAAGCATTAGCTAGACCTAGATTGGAGAACTGTGTACAGGTGTGGAGTCCTTATCATAGAGGGGATATAAACATGCTAGAAAGAATACAAAAAAGAGCGACAAAGATGATAGTGGGATTCCAGAATTACAGTTATGAGGAAAGACTCATAAACACCGGTCTACAATGTCCAGACAAAAGAGAAGAATTCGAGGTGACTTAATACAGGTTTATAAGACAATCAACGAAATTGATAAATTAGACTATAACAAGTTTTCCAAAAGACAAACACCTACAAGAACAAAAGGGCATAGCTACAAATTAATTAAAGAAAGGTCCAGATTAGATATTAGGAAATATTTTTTTAGTCAGAGAGTGGTGAATGCTTGGAATGCATTGTCACAAGAAGTAGTGGAGGCACGCACAATTAATGCATTTAAGAATACAAAAAACTCAGTTAGGGACCCATCCGGGTATTTCATATGGATACAAAAGAAGTAGATTTGAATGCTGATCCATCCGTATAGACCATAATGCTGATTTTGGGTAGCTAGAGACACACATCTTCAGGATATTAGGTGTAGTCTCCTTGATGACTGCCTTTTCTGTCAGGTGTGTTTTTATAACCCGCAGACAATAATTCTCACAAAGTAGTGATCCAAAAAACCTATTTTCCGTTTCTCTCTCCTCTGGTAGATGGTGAATATGGCTTTGTTCTTCTGCTACATCCAGTGGGGGATAATTGTCTTCTCTTTTGCTTCCGTCTATTTGTACCCTATTTGGATAGCCCTTTTCTTGTCTCTTTTATCTCTCTACTGCTTCAGTCAGTGCCCACTTTCTCCTGATATCTAGCGGTTCTATGTTGGGCTCTATCTCGCATGCCACTGTAGATGTTGATCTCATCCCCCCACAAATTAGTCTGAGAGCTTGATTCTGCACCCGGGCAAATAGATGTTATGTGTACTCACAGTGGTCTTTATGGGAAGGCTGTAGTCCATCACTGGTTGTACATAACAAAGATATAGTTGCCAAAGAGTTTGTGTATCAGCTCCCCAGTTTGTACTAGCAAGTCTTTTGATTAAGTTCAAACGCTTGGTTGCTTTACTTCCAACATTGCAGATGTGGCTGCCAAATTTCAACTGCCTGTCCAGTGTTACTCCCAGATAAACTGGGGTATCCTCTTTTAGTAGTAATTCCTCCTTCATTTTGATGTTAATGTTCTGCTTCTGTATGACTGGGTGAAGATGGTGTATATGGTTTCCTGTGTATTTATAAAAGGGTGCAGCTTAGAGGAGAGCCCTGAGGCAGTCCTTCTTCTAACGTTCTTTTACTTGATGTTGCCCCTGCAAAGTTGGTATTTATGGTTCTGTTGGTCAGGAAGGCCTGTATCCATTTCATCATCGTTCCTTCTATTCCTATTTTCCTCAAAAGGCCCTTCCTCCAGACTCTGTCATATGCCTGCTGTAGATCAATAAACACTGCTAGTGTACTTTTTCCATCTTGGAATCCATCCATTACATGCTGTGTAAACCTAAAGAGGGGATCATCCGTGCGGTGTCCACGCCTGGACTCTGCCTGGTTTCTATCAAGGAGTTTTTCCTTTCCAGCCACCAAATTAATCTGTTGTTTACCATTCTTTCAGCCCACTTTACCTAAACATGAGGTGAGCGACACATGTCTATAGCTTCCAGTTGTTTACCATTCTTTCAACCACTGTACCTAAACATGAGGTGAGCGACACATGTCTGTAGTTTCCAGGTGTTCCTAGTTGTTTCCCTTTCTTCAGTATAAGTTTGATAGTTGCTGATAGCCATATTGATGGCGACAGTCCTTCGTCCCATGTTCTGTTGATAAACCATAAAAGTACCTCTTTCGCTTTTGGTCCTAATTTACTTATCTCATTTTTAACCTTATCTGGTCCTGGTGCTTAATTTTTTGCCAGCTTCCTCATCGTCATGCTCAGTTCTTGTAAAGTGAAGTGATTTTTAAAGGCAACTATATTGGTGGAGTTGATGTTAAAGGAGTCCTTTAAAAGTGCTTTTAGCAGTTTTCTTAGTTGTGCTTTATTTACTCCAGCGTAAAATTTGTTAAAGATCTCAGCTTTTTTGGTGTTTGATACTATTTCATCCCCAGATTCTCTGGCCAGACTTTCTCTCGTTCCCTTGCTCAGCAAATCTCCACACCCTGTTCCCTTCTCTTTTCAGATCCAGCTTGCTACACTTTTTTCTTCAAGTCTCCCGCTTGCGTCCTCATCTTACTTATCTGACACTGTTTTATTTGACATAGGCTCAAATTGAGGTTCACGTTTTGGACGTTGGACATTAACCCCACCCATGGGTGTTCTTCTCACCTGTCGTCTGTCTCTCTATACAACTTTTCTTTGTCCAACCTACGAGACCTCTACCAATTATCCAATAATGGTAGAGGCACCCAGAGAGGATTCAGGCCTAGCCCAACATGCCAGCTGCAGCGAGAGCACAGGGTGATCTGACATTGCACTACCGTCGGAATACGCTCTGACTCTAAGGGTGGAGAGGTGGGGCGGAGCCATTGGATAGTAGGAGCTGTTGTGGAATGGGAGGGGGAAATCGTGAAGGCATAGTGGGCAGGACATGAGACAACCACGGAAAAAGGACTCAATACGGAATAAAGGCTGTGATCTGCAATGAGAGCACCCGTGGCTAGCGGGAAATGCACACTGTGAACCCTACCTGACACCCCATCGACCCTTCAAATGACTAAGAAAGGAAATATCAAAGCCAAGTACATCTATCCCCCATGGAGAAAGGCAGACCTAGTGTGCTCTTTGGGAGGCAGAAGTCTGCAGCAAAACAACCAAATAATCCAATGCCCGGAAAAAATAAATATCTCCAATCTATAAAGTGGCGTAACATTCTTGCCTAACCTTTACTATCTCCAATCACAAACTGAAATGTCAATCATGTTGTGGACTGCCAAAACAGCGGCTTTGTGGGCCTGCTGTTTACACCTGCTCTAACCAAACGTGAAATTTGGGCCTGCTGTTTACACCTGCTCTAACCAAACGTGAAATTTGGGCCTGCTGTTTACACCTGCTCTAACCAAACGTGAAATTTGGGCCTGCTGTTTACACCTGCTCTAACCAAACATGAAATTTGGGCCTGCTGTTTACACCTGCTCTAACCAAACGTGAAATAAAGATTGGAAGTCAATTACAGCCAGCAACACCAAATTTGGCAATGATCTGAAAGACACAGAGAGAGAGAGCATGCGAGAGAGAGAGAGCAGCTGGAGGGCATCAATGTAATATGTAACAAGCCATATCTGCATAGAATAATAAAAATGTGAAACACATTTGAATTTGTTATTGAAAAATAAATCTGTCAATAATGTGAAACTAAATGTGAAATGTTTTGACTATCATCATCCTAGTCCAAGAGTTGAGCCATGAAAGGTTATAGCATACTGTCAGCCAGTTCTGTGTATGCAGCTACTATAATGAGGAATTTGGTATCAACTGAGCCAACATGAACCTTGAACAATGCTCCCAACATCAAGAAACATGTCAGCCCCACCCTTCAACTATGGCCTACTTAACTGTTTGTTGCGCAAGTATCTGACACAGACAACACAAGACTCCTGACTTCAGGGTCACCATAATAAATCAACTACTTTAAAAAAGAACATGATTCCAAAATACAGTAATAGCACATATGAGCCACTAATATGAAAATGTTGGCATTCCCGGAGTGAAAGATTCTCAAGGGAACAATGAAAGCTAATATGCACATTGTGTCCTACTTATCAGTGTCCCAGTGTCAATAGTGAGAGAATTCACGTTTATTGTGGTCTTCCCTTCCTAATACACTACAGCAATCACGTCAAATGATACGTTAAGATAGTGTGAAGCTTCCATTTCTCTTGGAAATGCCAAAATAGTAAACTGCAAACTTATAATGCAACTTAATCCCAAATATACATTCGATGGTTGCTAGTCGTCATGCACTAGCAGTCAGATAACAACCAGGGCCAGTCCCACTGACTGAGCGTGTCAGTTGGTGTGCTGACTCCAGTCTGGTAGCCTACCTATTTTGGTTGAATAAGTTCACCTTTGTTCTTCATATGTGATATTGTAGCAGCCAACTTTAGTGTTGCAATAACGGCAATGTTTGTTGGTGTTGATAAAGTCATAGTAAAGTGATTTGCCGTCTCTACTCGGGTTACTGCCGAGTTGGAAGGATTACAGTCCACACAACCAACACATGACATGATAATCACAATCACATTGACATATACAGTGAGAACCGTTAGTTAGCGGTTTTAGGTGCATGGAACGTTATATGATTGTTAGTTAAAGAACATAAGAGCGTACCTTATCGACAATACCAAGATCTCCGGTCCGTAGGGTATCTCTGATGATGTTACCAGCTCTGTATGAGACGGAGACAGACGCGGCTAGAATTCGCATGACAAGTGGCGGTACACCAGATCCTGGGGTCGCCATGTTGTATCAATGGCAAACAGTTTCTCTTTCAGCGTTATCAAATACGTTTATCTCAAACGGCTAGAGAACGTTCATACCTTTCCTCAAGTAATTTGATTTCATCGAAAACAGTCTTTGATCAACTTATATTAATTGATGGTCTCAAAATATGGAGTTTAGTAACTATAGCCAACTCTACTGGTGGCTGTTCAACTATGTTTGTGTTGAGCTAATCAGGGGCGGGGGTTGGGAGGGGAGCTAAGGGGAATAACTCTCGGGGTATAGCGAAAAGCAGGGGAGGATCCAAGGAGGGGTGGATGAGGGAATCAGGGGAGGATACAAGGAGGGGTGGGGCGAGGGAAGCAGGAGTGGATCCAAGGAGGGGTGGATGAGGGAATCGGGGGAGGATACAAGGATGGGTTGGGACGAGGGAAGCAGGGGAGGATCCAAATACGGGTTGGGATGATGGAAGCAGGGGAGGATCCAAGAAGGGGGTGGGACGAGGGAAGCAGGGGAGGATCCAAGGACGGGTTGGGACGAGGGAAGCAGGGGAGGATCCAAATACGGGTTGGGATGATGGAAGCAGGGGAGGATCCAAGAAGGGGGTGGGACGAGGGAAGCAGGGGAGGATCCAAGGACGGGTTGGGACAATGGAAGCAGAGGAGGATCCTAGGAGGGGTGGGACGAGGGAAGCGGGGGAGGATACAAGGAGAGGGTGGGATGATAGAAGCAAGAGAGGATCCAAGGAGAGGGTGGGATGATGGAAGCAGGGGAGGATCCTAGGAGGGGTGGAACGAGGGAAGCAGGGGAGGATCCAAGGAAGACGTGGGGGGAGAGAAGCAGGGGAGGACCAAAGGACAGGGGGAGGAAGGATCCAAGGGCGGGTTGGAGGGAGGGAGGAAAGCAGGGAAGAATCCAACGACAGAGTGGAGGGAGAAAAGCAGGGGAGGATCCAAGGGCGGGGTGGAGGGAGAGAGGCAGAGTAGTTTTACATGTGAAGTAGAAGGGAAGACAGATGGGGAAACAGAGTGGCCTAACAGAGTATTAGCGGTCTGCCATGAGAAGTATATAGATGGGAATGCATATGGCTTGGCTTCGTTCATTCTCAGTCTCCCGCTACCAAACCCTGAAAGGGCTTAAGTAGCAGAATGTAGTCCAGAGAACGGAATGCGTTGTGTCGTAGTTTACAGCTTGACTGCAATATTTCCACCTTTCGGTCCAACACATCCGAATTCAGCAAGCATTTTGTGAGTACCGGGTTAGCATTCCCTCTTCGATCCCTTCTCCTTAGCCAGTCTGCCCTGCTGCAGCCTGTTATCCAGGATCACCATGTGGAGGTGTAGAAGGGCCCTGACGCTAGCAGTCAGCTTTGGGTCGCTGACCACTGCAGCTCATGCATTGCTCCGCATCTTCGGAATGCATATAATAGCATTCCAATATGGATACACAACGAGTTGTGATGAGAAGCATGTTATTGATGCCACCGAAAGGCAAAGGCCCCAGGGAAATTGGCCTAAACAGTTAGGGTTAACACTGAAGGGTCATATCCTTGGAGGAATGCGCAGAGACCGCAGGGGATTGTTTTTCCAGGTGACGGATCATACAGGAACAGGTACGGGGTTACTGGATGTAAACAATTTTACGTTTTTGTTGTTATCGTTGGTTATATTTCTTCTTCTTCTTCTTCTTCGTACGCTGGGTTGTATTTCAAGGAAAGAAATTGAAGATGGTCTTTATGTATTACAAAAAAATGTATGCATGTATGTCATTAAAAATGTCAAAATAGATTTTGTTCCATTATGGATAGGTTAAGACAAAAATGGTGATCATTTCCCAGATATAAAATGACCATCCATGTGTTGATCTGGGTTTGGGGAAGTCTATGACAGTTCCAGCTGAAACATGGGCATTTAGGGGAGATTAGGCTGGCGACTCTGAGAACAAAGGTTGCCTTAATGCGCGTAACAGATCTTAGCTGTAGAGACAATATATAGGTAGGAACTTAGACAACCAACTTATTTCTTTCTTCTTCGTGGGATTTGGCTTGGCTTGGCTTCGTTCATTCTCAATCTCCCGCAACCAAACCCTAAAAGGGCTTAAGTAGCAGAATGTAGTCCAGAGAACGGAATGCGTTGTGTCGTAGTTTACAGCTTGACTGTGATATTTGCACCTTTCGGTCCAACACATCTGACTTCAGCAAGCATTTTTTGAGTACCGGGTTAGCATTCCCTCTTCGATCCCTTCTCC
Source organism: Ariolimax columbianus (assembly GCA_036924085.1). Taxonomy (NCBI): domain Eukaryota; kingdom Metazoa; phylum Mollusca; class Gastropoda; order Stylommatophora; family Arionidae; genus Ariolimax; species Ariolimax columbianus. The sequence goes on along the minus strand of JAVGWX010000007.1, from coordinate 104,468,110 downwards.
TTAGCCAGTCTGCCCTGCTGCAGCCTGTTATCCAGGATCACCGCGTGGAGGTGTAGAAGGGTCTTGGCAGCTCTGTTTCGCTAGCCCTGACGAAGGAAGTGGGCTATGGGTTGCTGACCACTGCAGCTCATGTGCTGCTCAGCATCTTGATCCCCATCGTGGGATTTGAGTCAGTGCAGCTGAACTCAGTCCCGTCAGAATTTGAGCAACCAAATCGAACCACGACGTAAGTTACAGGCCATGTGTCCACACCTGAAACGATAAGTGGGGGGGGGGGGGGGGGGGGTGTGTGTGTGTGTGTGGCACGTAGACTTGTTGCTGCCGACAAACCTGCGTCGTCTGGAAACCACGTGAACAGGATAAGGGCTAATGGCAAGCATATGGACGAAAACGCGGGCAATTTTGGAAATCATGTGATCTGGGGATGCAGATCGAATATAAATACCGAAAGAGAGACATGAGGGACATTACTTGCGAAGACATTCGAAAGAGTCGCTCCGTTGAGAGCAGCCAGCGGAGAGAAAAGACTTGACTTCAGAGATTACAGGAGAACACTTTCACAGGAGACGATGGCGGAGAGCAGGCAACAGAGTGAGGCAGATTTGAGTTGAAAACCACAGAGAGAGAACACTTCACTTCAGAGAGAGAGCATTTCACTTCAGAGAGAGAACATTTCACTTCAGAGACAGAGAGAGAACATTTCACTTCAGAGACAGAGAGAGAACATTTCACTTCAGAGACAGAGAGAGAACATTTCACTTCAGAGAGAGAACATTTCACTTCAGAGAGAGAACATTTCACTTCAGAGACAGAGAGAGAGCATTTCACTTCAGAGAGAGAACATTTCACTTCAGAGACAAAGGTACTTTGGAAAGAGACGCTCAGTGGAGGGCAGGCGACAAAGATATGCAGTTGATGTAGATTTGAGTTGCGATTTAGGCAACGGAGAGAGGCAACTGAGAGAGACACGCAGCAAGCTAGGTAACTACCCTCATATTATGTAGTGTCATAATTACAAGTAGTCAGTAGCTTATAGAGGCAGTCTTCCAGTTATCCCATTCATCATATTGACGCAGTCCAATTGATCACGTCGACATCACCTTGATCACGTGAATGTAAGTCATCAGTCGCAGCTAAAGGCAGTTTTCCAGTGATCATAGTTGATGCAGTCTATCCTGACCACGTTGAGACCACTTTGATCTACCACCGACAAAGAGGAACAAGACCACGTACGTCATACTTGAGTTTAGAACCTACAAACTCTACCATGAGCGGCAATCCGCAACTAAGTTCGATCGCAGCAGATCAGATTAAGAGAACAGATTAGGAGAGGAGAAAGAACCAGGCAATAACAGTATCGATAAGGTTAGGTTTAGCGGTAGGAGTGTTTTAGATAAGCGTGTGAGAGAAAGAATTTAAGTTGTTAGAGAGTTTATAGTTGGTAGGGTTACTTGAATAAATAATCTGTTGTATTGTGTTTATATTTAGTGTTACTTGAATTTTGGCACAGCTTTAGGTTTCCAGACTTATGTAGCGGTATAACTATAGATTTCGTCCATAAGTCCGGCCAGTTTCCTGTCGCCAAAATTACAGAACAATAAGCCTCATTAGCCACCCTAGCAAGGTCATGCTTAAATTAATCCTCGACCGATTGAAACCCCAAGCAGAGAACATTATTGCCGAGGAGCAAGCAGGGTTCAGACAGGGAAGAAGCACTACAGAACAGATATTTAATTTAAGGCTGCTAAGCGAGAAATATCTAGAACAGCAGCAAACACTGTATTATGTGTTTGTTGATTTTAAGAAGGCGTTTGATAGGGTATGGCATAAAGCGCTTTGGGCAACCATGAGGATGTATAATATCAACGGAAATATTATAACGGTCCTTGAACGCCTGTATGACAAGGCGTCCAGCGTAGTTCTTGTGAACGGGAGGCGAGGGGACTGGTTTCGCACATCAGTTGGTGTGAGACAGGGGTGTACACTCTCTCCAACTCTTTTCAATATATTCCTTGAAGGAATTATGAGTGAGGCACTTGGAGGTCACGTTGGTACTGTCAAGATAGGGGGCCGAACGATTACCAACCTTCGTTTTGCAGATGATATCGACGGGTTGGCGGGTTCAGAAGCAGAACTCCAAGAATGAGTCAGAAGGCTCGATGAAACAGCTCTTGACTATGGTATGGAGATAAACGCTGGAAAGACAAAACTAATGACAAACAACGCTACGGGCTTCAACAGCAAGATAAAAGCAAACGGTCAAGAACTCAAAGTAGTTGATCGTTTAAATATCTTGGGTCGATTGTCAGTGATGAAGGATCAAAATGTGAAGTATTGGCCAGAATAGCACAGACAATAGCGGCGCTTGCACGGCTTAACAAAATTTGGCAAGATAAACGGTTAGCACTACGCACGAAAATCAGATTAATGCGTACACTGGTCCTGTCAATATTTCTCTATGCGTGTGAGACATGGACAGTTACAGCTGACCTTCAACGAAGGATACAGGCCTTGGAGATGAGATGTTTCCGAAGACTTTTAAACGTCACGTACAAAGATCGAGTTACAAACGAGGAAATCCTAAATAGAATTACGACGGCAATATGGCCTTTCGAAGATCTCTTGGCAACTGTCAAAAGAAGGAAACTCACTTGGTACGGTCACATATCGAGATCAAATGGTCTTGCAAACACAATCCTCCACGGGAAGGTGCATGGCAGACGACGAAGAGGCCGGCCCAAAAAGAGATGGGAAGACAACATAAAAGAATGGACCAGTCTCCGACCAGAAGAGTCACAGGCAGCGGCTTCTGACAGAGAGGGATGGCGTGGAGTTGTGAGGATGTCTTCATGTGTGCCCCAACGACCTTACCGGTTACGGGATGACCTGACCTGACCTTACTTGAATTTGTTTAGAGTGAGTGTAGAGTGTAATAGAATAGAGCAGACTCCTTTACCGTCTGCGACAGAGCTCCATCAAATCGTTCGGCTCTGGTACACATGGACCACAACAATAACGTAAGCCATATATGGACACAACATTAACGTAAGACAGACATGGACACAATAATAACGTAAGACAGACATGGACACAATAATAACGTAAGACAGACATGACATGGACATGTATAGTTGAAACACTGCACCTGAACAGGAATGATGCACACGTTATGACCAAAACAACTTTGACAAAGAACAACAAGTGAAATCAACAAATCATAACTGCGCCGAATGCAGCTTGGAAATGTACTGATCTGAATGTCCAGTTCAGATTATTTATTTTTAATAATAACATAAGAAGCTTGGAATAATAACAAAACATTGAACTTCGTGGCCCCTTCCAACAATTCCTCAAACACATTTCCAATAACTCTGGTTCTCCTGTCACCAGTCACTTCAATAGTCCTGGACACCAGGGCAAGGTAACCATCAATAGTCACTGGTATCGTCTCTTGGCCCTCCGATGATTGACAACAGTTTGATTTAATGAATCACTAGTTTCCCTACGGGTTGCATCAAACCTCATGGTTTTAATATATTCCCTATTATTATGTAGGATTCTCTTAATATTCAGCTCTATGCTCTCTTTCTTTGTGTATCTCTCTTATAATTATTGTTGTTTGTTCATTCATTTCCGTACCTTTTTCTCTACAGTGTCTGTATGTTTGTACATTTACATATGTTTTTGTTTTCTCCTCCTCAATATCTTTGTCTGTGTGTCTCCTGATGTTTATTTGCTCATGTTTTAGTCCGTTTGTCTGATTGGCAGTTTCTTGTTTGGTCCTCTCTATTTCACAGCTGACATACTCTGATAATTTCCTGGCACATCCTGCTTTGGTGGCCAACTTTGTTGTTGTTGTCCACCACAAGTGATGAAGACCACTCTCTTTGTTCAGCCGTGTGGACAGTCGTATCTCTTGCTGTGTGACACAGTGTGTCCGCTGAAATGGGTGACTTGCGCGGTGATTTGTATTAAAGTGAGGAAGAAACTGCGCCTTTTGTCAACCTCACTCACAGAGCCTAAGCTACCTTTTGTCAACCTCACTCACAGAGCCTAAGCTACCTTTTGTCAACCTCACTCACAGAGCCTAAGCTACCTTTTGCCAGTGGCTGGAGATAGCATAGGATGCAGATTTTGCTTCAGGGTTACCACCGAAGCCTTTTCGTAAACATGTAACCCATAGGGTAGAAAGGTGGGATGGCATCTAACGCAGTTTGTCGTGCCTTTTCGATAACCACTAGAGGTCGCATGAACAACACTCAGCGTGTGAGTGAGTCTGGCTTCTCTCCCCAGCTGTATTCATCTCATCATAGTAGCATCTAAAATTCCCACACGCCAAATTCGTGAAGGTGAACCGGTAGAACTAACCCGTGAAATACGACACAGGTATAAGCGTAGTGCCATTCAGCCGGCGTCCAGACCAGGATAAGCGGATGGAAGAAATCACAAAAAAAGAATGAAATAACAAGTCCAGACGGAAAACAACAACACGTTTCCGTGTACACAAGTGTAAGTCGTCGACTAGTGTGAATTCCAGGCAAATTTGTGGTCTAGCGGCATCCATAATGATCCAAAACAGTAGAGAAATGTAGACTCGCAGCCAGTTATGGCGCCATCTTTGGCCAAAGTTAACTGCTTGTTTAACATTCTGTGTCTGACACTTTCCTGCTTTGTTTTGTCTTGTAATTTCTTAGTTGTTTTCTAGATGAGCACATGGTGGCCATAATGTGCAGGCCTTTATGTTTTTGTCCTAGTGAAGGTCTATGAGCCAATTCCTATGAATGTTTTTGTCCTAGTGAAGGTCTATGAACCAATACCTATGTTTGTTTTCAAACTTTTTTCACTGTTATAACCTTGTTTTTTTAATTGATACTGAAATATTGGGCAGCCATTATTTATATGTAACATATTTGATTGGTCAAATATTCTGACTATGAGTTTCTTAAAGCCTCTATCTGGCAAGTGATGTTTGTGAGAGATTCCTCCAACTTGTGGCAGATCTCAACAAATTCTGATGGCAGCTCTTGTGTTAATGGATCTGTGTGCTGTTTCTGGGGATCGATACAAATTGTTGTCTTATGTTGATGTTAGGACACACCCAGACAGCCTCACAACCACATGATGATGATGTTAGGACACATTCAGACAGCCTCACAACCCCATGATGATGATGATGTCAGGACACACTCAGACAGCCTCACAACCACATGATGATGATGTTAGGACACATTCAGACAGCCCCACAACCATATGATGATGATATTAGGATACACTCAGACAACCACATAATGATGGTGTTAGACACACTCAAACAGCCTCACAACCACATAATGATGATGTTAGGACACACTCAGACAGCCTCACAACCACATGATGATGATGTTAGGACACACTCAGACAACCTCACAACCACATGATGGTATTACACACACGTAATAACCTCACAACCACATGATGATGATGTAAGGACACACTCAGACAGCCTCACAACCACATGATGATGATGTTAGGACACACTCAGACAACCTCACAACCACATGATGGTATTACACACATGTAATAACCTCACAACCACATGATGATGATGTTAGGCACACTCAGACAACCACATGATGATGATGTTAGGACACATTCAGACAACCTCACAACCACATGATGATGATGTTAGGACACACTCAGACAACCAAATGATGATGATGACATTAGGACACATTCAGACAGCCTCACAACCACATGATGATGATGTTAGGACACACTCGGAGAACCACATGATGATGATGATGTTAGGACAGACTCAGACAACCTTACAACCACATGATGATGATGTAAGGACACATTCAGACAACCTTACAACCACATGATGACGATGTTAGGACACACTAAGACAACCTCACAACCACATGATGGTATTAGTGTAACAGTTCCAGCCGGAGCATGAGCGTTTAGGGCAGAGGTGATGTGGTTGGCAACTCTGAGAACAAAGGTACCTGAATGCGTGCTAAGGTCACTCTCCGCCTGGACACTACGCCAAGGTCACTCACTGTCTCAACAAAGGAAAACAGGGTGGGGAAAAGAATGTGTACAGGTAGGAACTGACCACTGGCGTGCCGATTAGGGTAGTGGGGGATGAGTGACAGACGGGAGGGCAGCGCACGGAGCTTGCTGCGATGTTCAGAGTAATTCGTTCCAATAACGACTGAATTGAGCCATCCCCCAGAGATCCATTGGTCAGTTCTGATACTGCTTGAGAGTATAAAATACTAGACAAAGTTTAGCTCAAGCAGGCTGGCCATGGAGAGGGGGATGAGAGCGAGAGAGAGAATGTAGATAGGAGTCTGTTTAGCTCACCGACTTAGTAGAGGAGCGATTGATAGACTGTTGTACGAATGTTAGAGATAGAACAGGATCGCTCAAACAGCATACGCCATTGAGTCGGGGCCAGTCGTTCAAATAGGTGTGTGTTGTGTTGGGAATTTTGTATCTAGAGGTAATCTGAATGTGTGTTGTACGTAGGACACCTTGTGAACGAGGTATGTCCTGACGAGTTAAGCGAGTGTGTAGATCGACTAGATGAGATCTAGATGTGTGTGTGGTGTGTGTAGACACCGAGGGAACGATGTATGTTCCAGAGCGTGTGTATACGCAGATTGACTTAGTTGAGAGATCATATGTGAGTATTCATAGAATATATTGAATGCATTATGTCCAGATCGCCCGCCTGAGGGGATTTGAGTGAGGAAGAGTTTTTGAAAGTGTGTTGAGGATGCAGTTAAGGAGATATGTGTACTGCAATAGAACTGGGTTTTGATATTTGGGAATTCCATCAATAGCTGATGCTTAAAATTTCCGCTTTAGTTAATATTTATATTAACATTTATATACTTAAGAATATTTAGTTAAGATGATATTTCTTGTGTTGTGTTGTAATTTCATTGCACTCGCTTTGATAGTGTTGTAAGATTATGATATAATAAATATGCCACCTGCTGTGTGCTATGTCATTTGCTGTGTGAGGTCATGAATGTTGGGGTTGAGTGGGGTAACGTTTTAGTTAGAATAACCTAGTGTAAACAGTGGGATCTGCTACACATTATACACACGTAACAACATCACAACCACATGATGATGATGATGTTAGGACACATTAAGACAACCTTACATCCACATGATGATGATGTTAGGACACACTCAGACAACCACATGATAATGATGATGTTAGGACACTCAGATAACCACATAATGATGGTGGTGTTAGACACACTCAGACAACCTCACAACCACACGATGATGCTAGGACACACTCAGACAACCACACGTTGATGCTAGGACACACCCCGACAACCACATGATGATGCTAGGACACACTCAGACAACCACACGATGATACTAGGACACACCCCGACAACCACATGATGATGCTAGGACACACTCAGACAACCACACGATGATGCTAGGACACACTCAGACAACCACACGATGATGCTAGGACACACTCAGACAACCACACGATGATACTAGGACACACCCCGACAACCACATGATGATGCTAGGACACACTCAGACAACCACACGATGATGCTAGGACACACTCAGACAACCACATGATGATGATGCTAGGACACATGAAAATTTGATATACCTTGACTTTTGCTAGTGCTCCATTTACCGTGAGCTTTGCCGAAGACAGCAGACGCATGGAGTCCTGCTGTGATTTCCCTTGACAACACTCTATGTGAGCTGATAGATGAAAGTTATATCCAAGAAAATGTTATCTGACAGATTAAATATAATTATCCTAGAGTGACATTTGACAAACACTCTAAGTGATCTGACAGATTAAATATAATTATCCTAGAGTGACATTTGACAAACACTCTAAGTGATCTGATAGATTAAATATAATTATCCTAGAGTGACATTTGACACTCTAAGTGAGCTGACAGATTAAATATAATTATCCTAGAGTGACATTTGATAACAGTCTAAGTGAGCTGATGAAAGGTTTGTCCTTGGGTAAAGTTGATGTACTAATCTATTTATCTTTCCTTGGGTAAAGTTGATGGATTAATCTGTATATCCTAACCTGGACTAAGTTGATGTGTAACAGTTCCAGCCGGAGCATGGGTGTTAAGGGCAGGGGTGATGGGGTCAATGACTCTGAGAACAAAGGTACCTGAATGTGTGCCAATGTCACTCACCTGTCTGGACACTAAGTCAACAAAGAAAAACAGGGGTAGGGGGGGGGTGAAGGGAAGAATGTATCTAGTACAGGTAGGGGTTAGGAGCTGACCACTGTGGCGTTTTAATTTGGGTAGTGGGGGGTTAGTGACAGACAGAGGCCATCAGGTCGTGCTGCAACATTTTAGAGTGACAGGAATTTGAAGTAATTTGTTCCAATAACAACTAAATGGAGGTAGATCCAAGCTAGAGTGATGGCTGAGTCAAAAAACCCACAGAAGACCATTGGACAGCCCTAATACTGCTTGAGACTATATAATACTAGAAAAAGTTTAACTCAGGCAGACTGCCCATGGAGAGAAAGAGAGAGACTGAGAATTTTGCTGGGAGACTTTCCGAAAGGAATGAGAGTTTAGCTCACCGACTTTATAGAAGAGCGATTGTTAGCCTGCTACTAGTTTACAAATGTGTGAGAGATGAAATGAATTGCAAGGTGACTGAACCAGCATACGCCTTTGAATCTTGGCCAGTAGCTCTATAAGGTGTGTGTTGGGCATCCTGTGACTAGAAGAGACCTGGATGTATGTGTGGTGTGTGTAGGACACCGAGGGAACGATGTATGTTCTGGAGTATGTTTATGCGCAGATCGATTGAGTGTGTGACCACATGAGAGTATACGTTGAACAGAATTGAATGTGTAATTTCAAGATCACCTGCCTAAAGGGATCTGAGTGTGAGTGAATGCACAGAATACAGTCGTGAAGATGAGTTTTTGAGAGTGTGTTGAGGGTGCAGATAAGGGAAGGGGAGTGTAGAGGCTAGAACTGGGTTATATTAGTTAGGGGCAATATTCAAAAGTTTGTGCTTACAACCTCCGAAGTAATTAATATTTATATAAATGTATAATGATTATTGTTCTGTTTTGTTGATAATAAATACAAACTATTACCTGGCGTTTGCTATGTTATTTGCTGTGTGTGGTCTTGAATGATGTGGATGCATGTGGTAACATTCTAGATGACTAAGCCCCAGTGAAATCTGGACTCTGCCACAGATGGACTGATTTGTATATCTTACCCTGAACTAAGTTGGTAGATTGATCTGTATATCTTACCCTGAACTAAGTTGGTAGATTGATCTGTATATCTTACCCTGAACTAAGTTGGTAGATTGATCTGTATATCTTACCCTGAACTAAGTTGGTAGATTGATCTGTATATCTTACCCTGAACTAAGTTGGTAGATTGATCTGTATATCTTACCCTGAACTAAGTTGGTAGATTGATCTGTATATCTTACCCTGAACTAAGTTGGTAGATTGATCTGTATATCTTACCCTGAACTAAGTTGGTAGATTCATCTGTATATCTTACCCTGAACTAAGTTGGTAGATTGATCTGTATATCTTACCCTGAACTAAGTTGGTAGATTGATCTGTATATCTTACCCTGAACTAAGTTGGTAGATTGATCTGTATATCTTACCCTGAACTAAGTTGGTAGATTGATCTGTATATCTTACCCTGAACTAAGTTGGTAGATTCATCTGTATATCTTACCCTGAACTAAGTTGGTAGATTGATCTGTATATCTTACCCTGAACTAAGTTGGTAGATTGATCTGTATATCTTACCCTGAACTAAGTTGGTAGATTGATCTGTATATCTTACCCTGAACTAAGTTGGTAGATTGATCTGTATATCTTACCCTGAACTAAGTTGGTAGATTGATCTGTATATCTTACCCTGAACTAAGTTGGTAGATTGATCTGCAATCTTTTTGCAAGTTCCCAGGTCTTTTTCCCAATCTGGTTTTTGTGTGAAGCTGCGGAAAGCTTTCTGTAGGTACTGGAGAATCTGGGAGTAAACATACTGATAATAACAAATCTGATGTCACAATAACAAATCTGACTGATGTCATAATAACAAATCTGACTGATGTCATAATAACAAATCTGACTGATGTCACAATAACAAATCTGACTGATGTCACAATAACAAATCTGACTGATGTCATAATAACAAATCTGACTGATGTCATAATAACAAATCTGACTGATGTCACAATAACAAATCTGACTGATGTCACAATAACAAATCTGACTGATGTCACAATAACAAATATAACTAATGTCACAATAACAAAAATGACTGATGTCACAATAACAAATATGACTGATGTCACAATAACAAATCTGACTGATGTCACAATAACAAATCTGACTGATGTCACAATAACAAATATAACTGATGTCACAATAAGAAATATGACTGATGTCACAATAACAAATCTGACTGATATCACAATAACAAATTTGACTGATGTCACAATAACAAATCTGACTGATGTCACAATAATAAATCTGACCGATGTCACAATAACAAATCTGACTAATGTCACAATTACAAATATGACTGATGTCACAATAACAAATCTGACTAATGTCACAATAACAAATATGACTGATGTCACAATAACAAATCTGACTGATATCACAATAACAAATCTGACTGATGTCACAATAACAAATCTGACTGATGTCACAATGACAAATCTGACCAATGTCACAATAACAAATCTGACTGATGTCACAATAACAAATCTGACTGATGTCACAATAATAAATCTAATGTCACAATGACAAATCTGACTGATGTCACAATAACAAATTTGACTGATGTTACAATGACAAATCTGACTGATGTCACAATGACAAATCTGACTGATGTCACATTAACCACCAATAAAGACCAGCCCCTCAGGAGACAATGTACAAGCAACGTTACGGTCAACTCCATTTAATACTCAGCAACAGTTTAGCTGCACAGTAGCAGATGTGAGGTGAAACTGTCCAAACCTTGAAGTCTGCACAGAGCACTACAGCAAGGCAGCCCAACATTTTCATCTATCTGTGATGTCGTGGTCTGCCTCATTGATTGGGCACTGATGTGAATGTTGTAAGTCAAGGTCTGCCTCATTGATTGGGCACTGATGTGAATGTTGTAAGTCAAGGTCCGCTTCGTTTTGACACTGATGTGAATGTTCCATGTCAAGGTCCGCTTCGTTTTGACACTGATGTGAATGTTCCATGTCAAGGTCTGCCTCATTATCCCACCTAGAACAAAATTCTCTAAATGAGCTGTCAGTAATTCTAAAATTAGATGTGTTTGTGTGTGTATTATCTGCTTCATGTCGGAATTGTCTATGTGAGGCTGGTCTTTGCGAGGCTTGTCCATATGAGGCTGATCCATGTGAGGTTGGTCCACGTGAGGCTGCTTTATGTCAGGATGGTCCACGTGAGGCTGATCCATGTGAGGTTGGTCCACGAGAGGCTGCTTTATGTCAGGTTGGTCCACGTGAGGCTGCTTAATGTCAGGATGGTCCACGTGAGGCTGATCCATGTGAGGTTGGTCCACGTGAGGCTGCTTTATGTCAGGTTGGTCCACGTGAGGCTGCTTTATGTCAGGATGGTCCACGTGAGGCTGCTTGATATCAGGTTGGTCCACGTGAGGCTGCTTTATGTCAGGATGGTTCACGTGAGGCTGATCCATGTGAGATTGGTCCACGTGAGGCTGCTTTATGTCAGGATGGTCCACGTGAGGCTGCTTTATGTCAGGATGGTCCACGTGAGGCTGCTTTATGTCAGGATGGTCTACGTGAGGCTGCTTTATATCAGGTTGGTCCATGTGAGGCTGCTTTATGTCAGGATGGTCCATGTGTGGCTGATCCATGTGAGGTTGGTCCACATGAGGCTGCTTTATGTCGGGATGGTCCATGTGAGGCTGCTTTATGTCAGGTTAGTCCACGTGATTCTGCTTTATGTCAGGATGGTCCACATGAGGCTGCTTTATGTCAGGATGGTCCACGTGAGACTGCTTTATGTCAGGATGGTCCACGTGAGGCTGCTTTATGTCAGGTTAGTCCACGTGATTCTGCTTTATGTCAGGATGGTCCACATGAGGCTGCTTTATGTCAGGATGGTCCACGTGAGGCTGATCCATGTGAGGTTGGTCCACGTGAGGCTGCTTTGTGTCAGGATGGTCCACGTGAGGCTGATCCATGTGAGGTTGGTCCACGTGAGGCTGCTTTGTGTCAGGATGGTCCACGTGAGGCTGCTTTATGTCAGGATGGTCCACGTGAGGCTTCTTTATGTCAGGGTGGTCCACGTGAGGGTGCTTTATGTCAGGTTGGTCCATATGAGGCTACTTTATGTTCGGATTGAGAGAGAGAGAGAGACACATAGAGAGAGAGACAGAGAAAGAGATAGAGAGAGAGAGTGACAGAGAGAGAGAGAGACAGAAAGAGAGAGATAGAGACAGACAGAGAGAGAGACAGAGAGAGAGAGAGAGACAGAGACAGACATAGAGAGAGAGAGACATAGAGAGAGAGACAGAGAGAGAGAGATGTTGACCTTTTCTTGATCAGGTTCCTTGTTCCCAATCTTAACGCAGCTCAGCTTAGAATAGTTGGTCCATATTTCTCCATCAGACGTAACCTGGCACAGAAGGGGCATGACAATAATTGTACACACGAGCTAACGAGCTACGGACATTCAACACACGGTCCTGATACTGGTCAACATGTCTATCGGTCCTGATACTGGTCAACATGTCTATCGGTCCTGATACTGGTCAACATGTCTATCAGTTCTGAAATTGATCAACATGTCTATTGGTTCTGATGTTGGTCAACATGTCTATCGGTCAACAAGTCTATTGGTCAACATGTTTATCGGTCAACATGTCTATCGGTCAACAAGTCTATTGGTCAACATGTTTATCGGTCAAGCGTCTATCGGTCAACAAGTCTATTGGTCAACATGACTATTGGTTCTGATGTCGGTCAACATGTTTATCCATGGGCCAACCTCCCAGAATAATCATTCTCTACAAACAAAAGATTGTCAGTTGATGTAACTGCTCATTGTTGTTGTCTGCCGTTTATTATTGGGCTCTTCTATGGCGCTCCCTCTGATGGGAGAAGGAATACAAGGTCAGACAAGCTGTGTATCTCTAAGTGTTACAAGGTCAGACAAGCTGTGTATCTCTAAGTGTTACAAGGTCAGACAAGCTGTGTATCTCTAAGTGTTACAAGGTCAGACAAGCTGTGTATCTCTAAGTGTTACAAGGTCAGACAAGCTGTGTATCACTAATTGTTACAAGGTCAGACAAGCTGTGTATCTCTAAGTGTTACAAGGTCAGACAAGCTGTGTATCTCTAAGTGTTACAAGGTCAGACAAGCTGTGTATCTCTAAGTGTTACAAGGTCAGACAAGCTGTGTATCTCTAAGTGTTACAAGGTCAGACAAGCTGTGTATCTCTAAGTGTTACAAGGTCAGACAAGCTGTGTATCTCTAAGTGTTACAAGGTCAGACAAGCTGTGTATCTCTAAGTGTTACAAGGTCAGACAAGCTGTGTATCTCTAAGTGTTACAAGGTCAGACAAGCTGTGTATCTCTAAGTGTTACAAGCTCAGACAAGCTGTGTATCTCTAAGTGTTACAAGGTCAGACAAGCTGTGTATCTCTAAGTGTTACAAGGTCAGACAAGCTGTGTATCACTAATTGTTACAAGGTCAGACAAGCTGTGTATCTCTAAGTGTTACAAGGTCAGACAAGCTGTGTATCTCTAAGTGTTACAAGGTCAGACAAGCTGTGTATCTCTAAGTGTTACAAGGTCAGACAAGCTGTGTATCTCTAAGTGTTACAAGGTCAGACAAGCTGTGTATCTCTAAGTGTTACAAGGTCAGACAAGCTGTGTATCTCTAAGTGTTACAAGGTCAGACAAGCTGTGTATCTCTAAGTGTTACAAGGTCAGACAAGCTGTGTATCTCTAAGTGTTACAAGGTCAGACAAGCTGTGTATCTCTAAGTGTTACAAGCTCAGACAAGCTGTGTATCTCTAAGTGTTACAAGGTCAGACAAGCTGTGTATCTCTAAGTGTTACAAGGTCAGACAAGCTGTGTATCTCTAAGTGTTACAAGGTCAGACAAGCTGTGTATCACTAAGTGTTACAAGGTCAGACAAGCTGTGTATCACTAAGTGTTACAAGGTCAGACAAGCTGTGTATCACTAAGTGTTACAAGGTCAGACAAGCTGTGTATCACTAAGTGTTACAAGGTCAGACAAGCTGTGTATTACTAGTTGTTACAAGACCAGACAAGCTGTCGTAACAGTTCCCGCCGGAGCAAAGAGTTTAGGACAGGGTGATGTGGTTGCTGATAACAAAGGTACCTGAATGCGTGTCAAGGTCACTCACCATCTCAACAAAGGAGAACAGAGTTGGGGCAAAGGATGTGGACAGGTAGGAGCTGACCACTGGTCTTCCGATTTGGATAGGGAGAGAATGATTGACAGACGGATTGGCAGAAGAGCTTGCTGCGAGAGAATGAGTGACAGGTGTGCAAAGTATTTCGTTCCAATAAGACTGAATAGAGCCATCCCCTGAGATCCATTGGTCAGCTCTGACTTTGCTTGAATGTATATAACTCGAAACAAAGTTTAGCTCAGGAGGCTGGATGGAGAGGAGGCTGGATAGAAAGATGAGAGCGAGAGAGAGAGAGAGACTGAATTTAGATAGTCTGTTTAGCTCACCGACTTAGATAGAGGAGCGATTGATAGACGGTTGGACGAATGTTTGTGATAGAACAGGATCGCTCAAATAGGTGTGTGAGTTTTGTGTTAATAGATAATCTGAACGTGTGTTGTAAGCAGGAGACATTGTGAATGAGGTATGTCCAGATCGCCCGCCTGAGGGGATTTTAGTGGGGAAGAGTATTTGATAAGGTGTGTTGAGGACGCAGTTAAAGAGATGTGTGTGTGATGTGTAAGGCAATAGAACTGGGCTTTGGATAGTTGGGAATTCCATCAAGAGCTAATGCTTAAAATTTCCGCTTTAGTTAATATTTATATTAACATATTTAAAATATAGGAATATTAAGTTAAGATGATTTGTATTGTATTGTGTTTGTAATTTTACTACTCATTTTTCTGATATGAGTATTATATAATAAATATGACACCTGCTGTGTGCTATATTATTTGCTGTGTGTGGTCATGATTGATGTGGATGAGTGTGATAATGTTCTAAGTTAGAATAACGGCAAGGGCAAACAGTGGGGTCTGTTACACTGTGTATCACTAATTGTTACAAGGTCAGACAAGGTGTGTATCACTAATTGTTACAACTAACTTGCAAAAACCAGTAATGACTAAACAGACCTTGGATGATACTCTCCCAAACAGTTCCAGTAACTTGCCACCTAATCTGCCAGCTGGTACACCATTAGCGTCTGGGATGTTCTCAACAACAGCTTTCGTCAGAATACCAAGTACCTAGAACGTAGAGTACCCGTAGTCAATATGTACAAGAGTACAGCCACCAATCAACAAGTACAAGCATACAAGGGCACCCTCACATTACTACATCTTATTAGAAGGGCACCCTCACATTACAACATGTTATTAGAAGGGCACACCCACATTACAACATGTTATTAGAAGGGCACACCCACATTACAACATGTTATTAGAAGGGCACACCCACATTACAACATGTTATTAGAAGGGCACATCCACATTACAACATGTTATTAGAAGGGCACACCCACATTACAAAAACATGTTATTAGAAGGGCACACCTACATTACAACATGTTATTAGAAGGGTACACCCACATTACAACATGTTATTAGAAGGGTACACCCACATTACAACATGTTATTAGAAGGGCACACCTACATTACAACATGTTATTAGAAGGGCACACCTACATTTCAACATGTTATTAGAAGGGCACACCCACATTACAACATGTTATTAGAAGGGCACATCCACATTACAACATGTTATTAGAAGGGCACATCCACATTACAACATGTAATTAGAAGGGCACACCCACATTACAACATGTTATTAGAATGTGCTGGGTGAAAAAAGGCAATGTAAACAGTTACCTGGCCAACAATGAGTGTCGTGTCAAGAGTTTAGCTCTAGACCTAGCCAACAATGAGTCATGTCGTGTCAAGAGTTTAGCTCTAGACCTAGCCAACAATGAGTGCCATGTCAATAAAAACTTGTTATAGTCTATTTTATCTGTATCTTAGATCATCTTATAAACCTGTGTTAAGTCACCACGAATTCTTCTCTTTTCTAGACACTGAGGGCAGATTTTCTGAGTCTTTCCTCATAACTGGAATCCCACTATCATCTTTGTCGCTCTTTTTTGTATCCTTTCCTGCATGTTTATGTCCCCTCTATGATAAGGACTCCACACCTGTACACAGTACTCCAATCTAGGTCTAACTAAAGCTTTATACAGTTTGACTATCACTTCCTTGCTCCTATGTTTAATATTTCTTTTTATCATACCTAACATTGCATTTGCCTTTTTCACTGATACCTGGACTTGCTCACTTACCTTTACTGTATGATCTATTATAACCCCTAGGTCCCTTTCCTTATCTATCTTTCTAATATTGTTCTCTCCCATTCTGTAATTATGTTCCATATTGGATCTACCCATGTGGATGACTGTACATTTATCTACATTAAACTCCATTTGCCAACTTACAGACCATTCTCGAATTTTATCTAAATCTGACCTCAATATATCCACTTCTGCTTTAGATGAGACACTACTGCATAGTTTTGTGTCATCAGTGAATTTTGCAATCATGGATCTGATATCAATGTCTAAATCATTTATATATATCAAGAACAAAATTGGTCCCAAAACCGAGCCCTGTGGCACTCCACTTTTCACTTCACACCACTCAGAGTACTCCTTATTTATGCCCACCCTCTGCCTTCTTCCCGTTAACAAATTTTCAATCCATTTGGCAACTTCCCCGCCTATTCTATGTGATTTTAACTTTCTAAACAATCTTTGATGAGGTACTCTATCAAAGGCCTTTGCAAAATCTAGATAGTAACATCCACTGGCTCCCCTTTATCTATGATTTTAATAACCTCCTCCATGAATTCTAATAGATTTGTTAAGCACGATCTCCCTCTAGTAAACTCATGCTGACTATTTCTGATCTAAGTCTGTCTAGATACATTACAATGTTTTCTTTGATTATTGACTCTAACAATTTACAGACTATGCTCGTTAAACTCACAGGTCTATAATTTGCTGGATCTGATTTTTTTGCCTCTTTTTTACTAAGGGGATCACTCCTGCATCTTTCCAATCCCATGGAACAATCCCCTTTTGTAAGTGATTGAGAATATAATATAGCCAATGGTTTTGCTAGTTGGTCTCTCATTTCAAACAGCAATTTTGGATGAATACCATCTTGACCTGGACATTTATTTACTTTCAAACCCCTACAGTGTTTTTCTTGTTACTTGTCAAGTCTCATCCTGGTTATTTCCAGCAATCTTGTTACTTGTTTGTTGATTATCCTTGCTTCCTTTCTCTAGGCCAGAATTGCTGTGAAATACTCTCTCTAGGCCAGAATTGCTCTGAAATACTTTCTTTAGGCCAGAATTGCTCTGAAATACTTTCTTTAGGCCAGAATTTCTCTGAAATACTTTCTTTAGGCCAGAATTACTCTGAAATACTCTGTTTAGGCCAGAATTGCTCTGAAATACTCTCTTTAGACCAGAATTGCTCTGAAATACTTTCTTTAGGCCAGAATTGCTCTGAAATTCTCTCTTTAGACCAGAATTGCTCTGAAATACTTTCTTTAGACCAGAATTACTCTGAAATACTCTCTTTAGACCAGAATTGCTCTGAAATACTCTTTAGACCAGAATTGCTCTGAAATACTTTCTTTAGACCAGAATTGCTCTGAAATACTCTCTTTAGACCAGAATTGCTCTGAAATACTCTCTTTAGACCAGAATTGCTCTGAAATACTCTCTTTAGACCAGAATTGCTCTGAAATACTTTCTTTAGACCAGAATTGCTCTGAAATACTCTCTTTAGACCAGAATTGCTCTGAAATACTCTCATTAGACCAGAATTGCTCTGAAATACTCTCTTTAGACCAGAATTGCTCTGAAATACTTTCTTTAGACCAGAATTGCTCTGAAATACTCTCTTTAGACCAGAATTGCTCTGAAATACTCTCTTTAGACCAGAATTGCTCTGAAATACTCTCTTTAGACCAGAATTGCTCTGAAATACTCTCTTTAGACTAGAATTGCTCTGAAATACTTTCTTTAGACCAGAATTGCTCTGAAATACTCTCTTTAGACCAGAATTGCTCTGAAATACTCTCTTTAGACCAGAATTACTCTGAAATACTCTCTTTAGACCAGAATTGCTCTGAAATACTTTCTTTAGACCAGAATTGCTCTGAAATACTTTCTTTAGACTAGAATTGCTCTGAAATACTCTCTTTAGACCAGAATTACTCTGAAATACTTTCTTTAGACCAGAATTACTCTGAAATACTTTCTTTAGACTAGAATTACTCTGAAATACTTTCTTTAGACTAGAATTGCTCTGAAATACTCTCTTTAGACCAGAATTACTCTGAAATACTTTCTTTAGACCAGAATTACTCTGAAATACTTTCTTTAGACCAGAATTGCTCTGAAATACTTTCTTTAGACCAGAATTGCTCTGAAATACTTTCTTTAGACTAGAATTGCTCTGAAATACAGCAGAACTATCCTTCTTGCAAACAATGACAAATGTTTCTTGCCTGCAATATCTGCAGAACAAAAATGCAACTGCAAAACTTGTCAAGAATATGACAGGACTGACAAGTTTGAACTATACTCTTACCTCTGAATCGACCCATTTCTCTCTCAGATCCATCAACCGATGGTATGATCTGATCACATCTTCAAACTGTCCACAGTCTGTGCCTATCTGGAGATAATAAAAGCAAAGCAAATGTCCGTTATGCTAGAATGGAACATTATGATAACAGACTGCAAATACTTTCTGCTCTGTGATAATAATTGCACAAATATATCATTTCATGATACTAAACTAGACACAAATTTATCATTTCATGATACTAAACTAGACACAAATTTATCATTTCATGACACTAAACTAGACACAAATATAAGAAAATTGTGACTTGTTCATGGAATACATTACATTATAATACTAGAACAGAGAAACAGGCCAGAATATTCTACACCACAGCAGACAGGCAGAGACATAAACATACAGCCCCCCCCCCCCCCCCCCCCCCCCCCCTTTAAAAAAACAAAACATATTTATTGGAAATATATTATGCAACAGCAGTATCCAATAAGACTGAGCAGAGCAAGGTCAAGGCCAGCCTGTGTAGGTAGGTTTAATTAGATGACCTCACCCCTTTCTCTGACCTGTAGTAAGACAACAGCAACTCTGCCAACACCCGGATGATAATGGAGGAGGTTTAGTTGTGGGCCAACCACCTTCCTCTCCTAGAAACCTTCGTGCTACAAACATATCAACCAATTCATCTAACAAGCCATCCTAGAAAGTGTCTATGAAGTGGATCAGCCAAAGGAAACTAGTTTGTTCATCTCCTTCCTTACAACAAGGAAGACCTCCAGGTAACACCTGCAACAATGTTCAAACATCTCACATTGCAATAGACAGAGAAAATACTTGAGCATCTTGGGAGCCTGCCACAAAACCAGACGGACACAAGCAGGTAAGTTACAGCTCCCAACAGGAGAAGCAATCATATATTCAGGTCATAAAGAAGAGAATGCCAGGAGCCCAGGATGCTGTTATAAAGTAGCTTGCAGCTGGACCAGGACTGATCATGACGTCTCGTAGAACCACAAGCACGTGATCAGTCTAAATGTCTTGCAATGTTAATCTGCAGCTAACTAACAAGGAGAATGAATTAAAGCAAGTACCTACAGCCACATACACAATCTATTGGATGACACAAAATCATGAGATATGATAGTTATATGATGGGAGACTTTCATGCCAAAATAGACGCCAATAGAAGCCACAAAGAAATTATGGACAAAAATGGTCTGAAACTGTTCATTGGGGAAAGCATATTCTAACATCTGAATCTATTGATTAGGGAAAGCATGTTCTAACATCTGAACCTGTTCATTAGGGAGAGCATGTTCTAACATCTGAAACTGTTCGTTGGGGAAAGCATGTTCCAACATCTGAAACTGTTCATTAGGGAAAGCATGTTCTAACATCTGAAACTGTTCGTTGGGGAAAGCATGTTCTAACATCTGAACCTGTTCATTAGGGAAAGCATGTTCCAACATCTGAAACTGTTCATTAGGGAAAGCATGTTCTAACATCTGAAACTGTTCGTTGGGGAAAGCATGTTCTAACATCTGAACCTGTTCATTAGGGAAAGCATGTTCCAACATCTGAAACTGTTCATTAGGGAAAGCATGTTCTAACATCTGAAACTGTTCATTAGGGAAAGCATGTTCCAACATCTGAAACTGTTCATTAGGGAAAGCATGTTCTAACATCTGAAACTGTTCGTTGGGGAAAGCATGTTCTAACATCTGAAACTGTTCGTTAGGGAAAGCATGTTCTAACACAAGAAAGTTTGCACAGCAACATGGATATCCCCAGACAGATCTTTGTAATGTCAGGGTCTATATAGGACTGAGTCGACATGGTTCACAACAGTAATCTAGTCATGGGATCAACTAGAGAGGCTGGTATTGATGGGATCAACTAGACAGGCTGGTATTGATGGGATCAACTAGAGAGGCTGGTATTGATGGGATCAACTAGAGAGGCTGGTATTGATGGGATCAACTAGACAGGCTGGTATTGATGGGATCAACTAGACAGGCTGGTATTGATGGGATCAACTAGAGAGGCTGGTATTGATGGGATCAACTAGAGAGGCTGGTATTGATGGGATCAACTAGACAGGCTGGTATTGATGGGATCAACTAGAGAGGCTGGTATTGATGGGATCAACTAGACAGGCTGTATTGATGGGATCAACTAGAGAGGCTGGTATTGATGGGATCAACTAGAGAGGCTGGTATTGATGGGATCAACTAGACAGGCTGGTATTGATGGGATCAACTAGAGAGGCTGGTATTGATGGGATCAACTAGACAGGCTGTATTGATGGGATCAACTAGAGAGGCTGGTATTGATGGGATCAACTAGAGAGGCTGGTATTGATGGGATCAACTAGACAGGCTGGTATTGATGGGATCAACTAGAGAGGTTGGTATTGATGGGATCAACTAGACAGGCTGGTATTGATGGGATCAACTAGAGAGGCTGGTATTGATGGGATCAACTAGAAAAAGAGGCTGATCATGGTAAATGGGAAGAGCTACAAAAGGTGTGAAAAGCAATATGTGAGGAGATTTTGGGTATGAAGGCCAGCCAGCCAGCAGGCAGAGATAACGGCAGCAATACTTACAAGAAGGCCAGCCAGCCAGCCATACTTTCACAGATTGAAGAGAGATAAGCAAATACAGCGGCTTCTCTAAACTAGAGCTGTTCACGTGGAAGACTCCACAGAGCTCAACAGGGAAAGCATTAAGGTAGGCAGGAGAAGATACATTGATAATATACCAATACAATCTTCAAACCACAAGATTGAGACTGACAACCACAATCATGATTTGAGTATTTCACCAAATAGTCTCTCCTTCCATGTCAACAACATGAACTCACAATCAAGCTGTTCTCCCACAATCTCCAGTTGTCATAGTTACACTTGAGGGCATCCTGCAGTGTGGCGTAGGCTCTTGTCCTAGAAGAAACAGTTTCAAACAACTAGAATATCTCACTCATATTTCTTGCAAGTTCAAACATTCGGTGAAGGCTAGTATTTTATGGTCGGCTTGCGGTCCTGAACATTTCTTGCTTAATTACTGGTCATAAAATAAATCCCTTTTAAAATGTTTCGTTAAGAATCAACGTCACTGTACTCTGTGCAGACCTATAGGTGCTCAAACCCTCTCAGCAAATGGTAAAGAGTATAGATTCTGACGTTCCTACAGCTCACTGGATCTATACACTCCTGCTCCTTCCTCTCAGGTGCCCCTCTCTGCTGAGCCTGCGTATGATTTCAAAATCTTGCAATCCGTACATTATTGGTTCATCGACTGGCGAGTTTTCATCTCCTGGTTCATCGACTGGTGGGTCTTCATCTCCTGGTTCATCGACTGGAGGGTCTTCATCTCCTGGTTCATCGACTGGCGGGTCTTCATCTGGTTCATCGACTGGTGGGTCTTCATCTCCTGGTTCATCGACTGGAGGGTCTTCATCTGGTTCATCGACTGGTGGGTCTTCATCTCCTGGTGGGTCTTCATCTCCTGGTTCATCGACTGGCGAGTCTTCATCTGGTTCATCGACTGGCGAGTCTTCATCTGGTTCATCGACTGGTGGGTCTTCATCTGGTTCATCGACTGGTGGGTCTTCATCTCCTGGTTCATCGACTGGCGAGTCTTCCTCTGGTTCATCGACTGGCGAGTCTTCATCTGGTTCATCGACTGGTGGGTCTTCATCTGGTTCATCGACTGGTGGGTCTTCATCTGGTTCATCGACTGGTGGGTCTTCATCTGGTTCATCGACTGGTGGGTCTTCATCTGGTTCATCGACTGGTGGGTCTTCATCTGGTTCATCGACTGGTGGGTCTTCATCTCCTGGTTCATCGACTGGTGGGTCTTCATCTCCTGGTGGGTCTTCATCTCCTGGTTCATCTCCTGGTGGGTCTTCATCTCCTGGTTCATCTCCTGGTGGGTCTTCATCTGGTTCATCTCCTGGTGGGTCTTCATCTCCTGGTTCATCGACTGGTGGGTCTTCATCTCCTGGTTCATCGACTGGTGGGTCTTCATCTGGTTCATCTCCTGGTGGGTCTTCATCTCCTGGTTCATCGACTGGCAGGACTTTAGCTAATGGTTTACCAACTGGCAGGTCTTCATCTGGTTCATCTCCTGGTGGGTCTTCATCTCCTGGTTCATCGACTGGTGGGTCTTCATCTGGTTCATCTCCTGGTGGGTCTTCATCTGGTTCATCTCCTGGTGGGTCTTCATCTCCTGGTTCATCGACTGGTGGGTCTTCATCTCCTGGTTCATCGACTGGTGGGTCTTCATCTGGTTCATCTCCTGGTGGGTCTTCATCTCCTGGTTCATCGACTGGCAGGACTTTAGCTAATGGTTTACCAACTGGCAGGTCTTCATCTGGTTCATCGACTGGTGGGTCTTCATCTGGTTCATCTCCTGGTGGGTCTTCATCTCCTGGTTCATCGACTGGCAGGACTTTAGCTAATGGTTTACCAACTGGCAGGTCTTCATCTGGTTCATCGACTGGTGGGTCTTCATCTGGTTCATCGACTGGTGGGTCTTCATCTCCTGGTTCATCGACTGGCAGGACTTTAGCTAATGGTTTACCAACTGGCAGGTCTTCATCTGGTTCATCGACTGGTAGGTCTTCAGCTATTGGTTTATTGACAGAAGTTTTCAGCTACTGGTTCATCGACTGGTGGGTCTTCATCTGGTTCATCGACTGGTGGGTCTTCATCTCCTGGTTCATCGACTGGCAGGACTTTAGCTACTGGTTTATAGACTGGCAGTTCTTCATCTACTGGTTTATTAAGTGGCAGGTCTTCATCTCCTGGTTCATCGACTGAGAGGTCTTCAGCGAAAAGGCTGTCATTGAACAACCTCATAGTTGTCTCGCCGCAGCGACTCAATTTCATCCAGTGTTCGTAAAGCGATCTCAGTCCCGCCAGGCGGAGCGATAGCGCGGGCTTGCGGAAAACGCTCGCCTGCCTTTCCCCGTAGTGCGAATTGGGTGCGGTTTGTGGTAGTGGCTCCTCCACCGAGGTGCGCTAGTCTGGTCCGTATCAGGAAACGTGGTCCGTCCCTGGTGATTTATCTAAGGCTTATAGCAGAGCTCGACAGTACGTCTCGCTGGTGGTCCGACTCTCGCAAAGAGCTTGTGACCGGCAAATGGAAAGCAGGAATCGTTGCCTCGAGGCCCTGCGTTCTCTCCCTACGGAGAAGGGCAGGCCAAATTGTGTCTCTAGTCCCAGTGAAATTCGTCGCCGAGGTCGTTGGGATCCGTTCTGCACAGAGCGCTGCCATCCCTCCTCGAGCGAGCCCGGTCGGTCGGTCGTCTGGTGCGTGTGGGAGGCCCCTGTCAGGCGGTCCTAGGTCGACGGAGTGAGGGACGGGTGGAACAACCGTCCGTCCGTCCCGTCAGTCGGTCCCTGCGGCCGTCCCAGTGAGGCTTTTTACACACCCTTCCTCCGCCGACCGGTGTGCGCAGTACGTACGTCTCCGACAGATATCTGGTTGATCCTGCCAGTAGTCATATGCTTGTCTCAAAGATTAAGCCATGCATGTCTAAGTTCACACTGTCTCACGGTGAAACCGCGAATGGCTCATTAAATCAGTCGAGGTTCCTTAGATGACACGATCCTACTTGGATAACTGTGGCAATTCTAGAGCTAATACATGCTTACCAAGCTCCGACCCTCGCGGAAAGAGCGCTTTTATTAGTTCAAAACCAATCGTCGTTTCCCCTCGCGGGGTTGCGGCGTCCCCACTGGTGACTCTGGATAACTTTGTGCTGATCGCATGGCCTCATGTGCCGGCGACGCATCTTTCAAATGTCTGCCCTATCAAATGTCGATGGTACGTGACATGCCTACCATGTTTGTAACGGGTAACGGGGAATCAGGGTTCGATTCCGGAGAGGGAGCATGAGAAACGGCTACCACATCCAAGGAAGGCAGCAGGCGCGCAACTTACCCACTCCCGGCACGGGGAGGTAGTGACGAAAAATAACAATACGGGACTCTTTCGAGGCCCCGTAATTGGAATGAGTACACTTTAAACCCTTTAACGAGGATCTATTGGAGGGCAAGTCTGGTGCCAGCAGCCGCGGTAATTCCAGCTCCAATAGCGTATATTAAAGTTGTTGCAGTTAAAAAGCTCGTAGTTGGATCTCAGGCGCAGGCGGGCGGTCCGGCTCGCGCCGGTTCACTGCCCGTTGTCTCCTGCCCTACCGTCTGCCGGCTCTCTCCCACGGGTGCTCTTCGCTGAGCGTCCTGGGTGGCCGGCGCGTTTACTTTGAAAAAATTAGAGTGTTCAAAGCAGGCCTCGGCTGCCTGAATAATGGTGCATGGAATAATGGAATAGGACCTCGGTTCTATTTTGTTGGTTTTCGGAACTGGAGGTAATGATTAACAGGGACAAACGGGGGCATTCGTATTGCGGCGTTAGAGGTGAAATTCTTGGATCGCCGCAAGACGAGCTACTGCGAAAGCATTTGTCAAGAATGTTTTCATTAATCAAGAACGAAAGTCAGAGGCGCGAAGACGATCAGATACCGTCGTAGTTCTGACCATAAACGATGCCGACTAGCGATCCGCAGGAGTTGCTTCGATGACTCTGCGGGCAGCTTCCGGGAAACCAAAGTGTTTGGGTTCCGGGGGAAGTATGGTTGCAAAGCTGAAACTTAAAGGAATTGACGGAAGGGCACCACCAGGAGTGGAGCCTGCGGCTTAATTTGACTCAACACTCAACACGGCCAACACTGAAATGATTGACATGCCGAGACCACTCTTCTGGAGTCTAATATGGAACTGGTGCTGGACTTAGACCCCCAGAAATCTGGGGTTATGTCCCCTGTGGCTCGGTTTTGTCTGCATCCAGTGTTTGATAAAGGAATTGACGGAAGAGCACTATCAGGAGTGGAGCCTGAGACCTAAGTTAACTTACCACGCCAATACTGCAGAATGACTATCAAAAAGTACACCTTAGTGGGGGTCTAATAGAGAACATGTGCTGGAATTAGACCCTCGAAAATCTTTGGGGCTACCCTTTAAGAAACTTGATTATCTCGCTAAGGGAATTGACGGAAGGGCACCACCAGGTGTGGAACCTGCGGCTTAATTTGACTGAACACGCCAATACTGTAGAACAACTGACAAATTGAGAGCACTGCCGTTTGGGTCTAATAATGAACGTACGCTGGTATTAGACTCACGGACGACAAGTCAGCTCAAATGAAAGAACGCTACGGAAATCGTGTTTAACTCCGCAGATTTCAAATACCTGGTCATTGACAAACAAAAGCCCTCAATAAATTCGTCTGACCAAATAGTGAACGGGTGCTGGAAATAGATCTGAAGACAGGTCAGTTTTACCCTACAAATGACAGGGCGTTGCTACGGAAAACCAGCTCAAATCGAGAGGAGCCGCAGACACCTTGGTTCACGTACCAGGCTGATAAGCCAAGGGCGCGAGGCTACCATGTGGGGGATTACGGCCGAACCCTTGAAAGCCGCAATCCCGCCCAAAATCTCAGCACCACTGCAATGGGAGGCTCCTACATGCTCGGGACCTGGGGCTTGCGCCCCAGCCCTATCAGGTAGAGCCACAGTAAGAGGTCGTTGCCGCCCGCAAATCAAAGCGGGCGGAAAACTGCTTGATACTCACCCTATACGGCGATGGGGTGCGAAAAACACCAACCAAAGACTTAGAACCTGGTCGGGGTGTCGAAAACAGTAGAGCAGCCACCACACTGTGAACTGTCAAGACTCAACCACTGACCATGAGAGTTGTCCGCACACCAGGCGATCAACATCTCTGTGACATTACCAGGCTTGTCCCCTGGCTAAATGCACTCCGGTTACGATATCTACCTCTGTACGTTATCAGCCATAACTATCATGCTGGACGCAGAAGAGATGCAGACCAGCGGACATTGCACACCTGCCCCACTGTGTCAACACCCCAGGTGGCGGGGAATGCTAGGCGTACCATCCCTGCATAGAAGCCAAGAAAATAAAGGGAAAAAGAGATACCCCACTCACATGCAAATGCTACGTTTCTGGCAGGACGTGACGATCCTGGGATACAGACACACTGGACTGCCTCTCTTCCGGGTAAACCAGTCCATCTCATATATCACATACCATCATTGCACCCTATAGACACGAGTAGTGAAGACTCGATAGTCTGGTAAGACAACTTCCATAGGAGAGAAAACTCTGATCGTAAACAACTGCTGCCTTGCAGATAGGCTGGGGACAGCCAAAGGCTAAGGAGGGCATCCCTACAGAAACGCCTGTTGAAATCGGATGCACGGGGCCGCAAGCCTAACAAAACAGTGCAACGTAAATCACAGTATGATGGCAGCACAACATGGTTACTGTCTGACTGTGTACGCAGAAGAAGAAGAACAACCTCAAAATGTCTATAGCCAATGTTCCCACTGATGATGCCTCTGAGGTCAGAATGTCAGCTCTTTTCTTCTAGAGAAACTCAGCATGGCCCAGACAGTAGATCCACACGTTCCTGGAGGTTCAAGGCCACTATGTTCACTGCTCACTTACGCCACAGCCAGTCCTTATGTACCTTCCAAAGCAAGGATAGAGAGTCCGAGTCGGTGACGGCACTCATTAAAGAGGCCTCATATAGCGACCTCAGATCCTAAGTTCCTGCCTCGATCTCCATTCTGATATTGGACGTTGTTGTCAAATATGCACCATTCCCCTCAGCAACAATCCAGCCTCTCATGCTTCCTGCTGCAATCCCTATTCTCTTAGTCAGACTGCACGAGTGCAGCCTGTTTCCAGGGTAGAGCAGTATCTTGGTCAGCTCTGGTTTACTGACTGATGAAAGCAGTCAACTATGAGTCACTGGCTGATGTCAGCTCTGGTTTGCTGACTGATGAAAGCAGTCAACTATGAGTCACTGGCTGATGTTAGCTCAGGTTTGCTGACTGATGATTCAACTTTGAGTCACTGGTTGATGTCAGCTCTGGTTTGCTGACTGATGATTCTTCTTCTTCTTCTTCTTCGATCGTTCTCAATCTCCCGCTACCAAACCCTGAAAGGGCTTAAGTAGCAGAATGTAGTCCAGAGAACGGAGTGTGTTGTGTCGTAGTTTACAGCTTGGATGCGATATTTGCACCTTTCGGTCCAACACATCTGACTTCAGCAAGCATTTTTTTAGTACCGGGTTAGCATTCCCTCTTCGATCCCTTCTCCTTAGCCAGTCTGCCCTGTTGCAGCCTGTTATCCAGGATCACCACGTGGAGGTGTAGAAGGGTCTTGGCAGCTCTGGTTCACTGGCCCTGACGCTAGCAGTCAGCTATGGGTCGCTGACCACTGCAGCATCTTGATCCCGACTGATGATTCAACTATGAGTCACTGGCTGATGTCAGCTCTGGTTTGCTGACTGATGATTCAACTTTGAGTCACTGGCTGATGTCAGCTCTGGTTTGCTGACTGATGATTCAACTATGAGTCACTGGCTGATGTCAGCTCTGGTTTGCTGACTGATGAAAGCAGTGAACTATGAGTCACTGGCTAATGTCAGCTCTGGTTTGCTGACTGATGAAAGCAGTCAACTATGAGTCACTGGCTGATGCTAGCTCTGGATTGCTGATTGATGATTCAACTATGAGTCACTGGCTGCTGTCAGTTCATTCACTGTGTTGCATCTTCAGGCCCTTATAATATCCTCAAGTTAATACCAAGTTCATATTTATAAACATTCATTCAACAAAAAATCATTTTAATGGTCATTTTTATTTACATAAGTGTATTTGTCAACATTTACGTTTTAAAATATAATAACAATAATAATCAATCACTCACACGCATGCATTTACACATACAGTCAGTAAGAAGGTCACAAGCTGCTATGGGAAAGTTAAAGAATGTAGATGGTAGTTTCTAAAGGTGTCATTAGCTGGCAGCAATATCCAGCTTTGTGATGGCTGCAAGCAGACGCTAGGTTAGCTGGCAGCAATATCCAGCTTTGTGATGGCTGCAAGCAGACGCTAGGTTAGCTGGCAGCAATATCCAGCTTTGTGATGGCTGCAAGCAGACGCTAGGTTAGCTGGCAGCAATATCCAGCTTTGTGATGGCTGCAAGCAGACGCTAGGTTAGCTGGCAGCAATATCCAGCTTTGTGATGGCTGCAAGCAGACGCTAGGTTAGCTGGCAGCAATATCCAGCTTTGTGATGGCTGCAAGCAGACGCTAGGTTAGCTGGCAGCAATATCCAGTTTTGTGATGGCTGCAAGCAGACGCTAGGTTAGCTGGCAGCAATATCCAGTTTTGTCTGCCACCAGACAATATCACCTCACTTTATATATGCCATTATAGCCAACATTACTCAACTTTATATACACTACTATAGTCAACATGATCCACTTGACTGTTTATGTCAACTTGACTGTGAACTGTCAACAATTACAGATACAAGATACGACTACTTACTTTTGCTGAAGTCGGACATAACAAGTGGCCAGGTTGCTCCACGCCTCAAAATTCTGTCAACAAAGATTTCATATCCTCAATTAAGCTCAAAGTCAATGGAGACAATAGAGAAGGACATATTCTTCAAACACACAACATACAACAAACTTACACACAACATACAACAAACTTACACACAACATACAACAAATTTACACACAACATACAACAAACTTACACACAACTTCCAACAAACTTACACACAACATACAACAAACTTACACACAACTTCCAACAAACTTACACACAACATACAACAAACTTACACACAACATACAACAAACTTACACACAACTTCCAACAAACTTACACACAACTTCCAACAAACTTACACACAACTTCCAACAAACTTACACACAACATACAACAAACTTACACACAACATACAACAAACTTACACACAACTTCCAACAAACTTACACACAACATACAACAAACTTACACACAACTTCCAACAAACTTACACACAACATACAACAAACTTACACACAACATACAACAAACGTACACACAACTTCCAACAAACTTACACACAACATACAACAAACTCACAAACAACTTCCAACAAACTCACAAACAACATACAACAAACTTACACACAACATACAACAAACTTACACACAACATACAACAAACTCACAAACAACTTCCAACAAACTCCCAAACAACATACAACAAACTCACACACAACATACAACAAACTTACACACAACATACAACAAACTTACACACAACATACAACAAACTTACACACAACATACAACAAACTTACACACAACATACAACAAACTTACACACAACTTCCAACAAACTTACACACAACATACAGCAAACAACTTCCAACAAACTTACAAACAACATACAACAAACTCACACACAACATACAACAAACTTACACACAACATACAACAAACTTACACACAACATACAACAAACTTACACACAACAAACTTACACACAACATACAACAAACTTACACACAACATACAACAAACTTACACACAACATACAACAAACTTACACACAACATACAACAAACTTACACACAACATACAACAAACTTACACACAACAAACTTACACACAACATACAACAAACTTACACACAACATACAACAAACTTACACACAACATACAACAAACTTACACACAACATACAACAAACTTACACACAACAAACTCACACACAACTTCCAACAAACAAACAACATACAACAAACTCACAAACAACCTCCAACAAACTCACACACACCTTCCAACAAACTCACAAACAAAGACTCCTAAAATTCATGAACCTCATATCCACTTCCTGATGCAAACTTCAACATTTCTGTGACATTATTGTCCACACATGTCTGTCTTGACCTTGTGACTAGGAGACCAAGGATGACTAGGAGACCAAGGATGACTAGGGGACTTAGTTAGGAGACCAAGGATGACTAGGAAACTTAGTTAGGAGACCAAGGATGACTAGGAGACCAAGGATGACTAGGAGACCAAGGATGACTAGGAAACTTAGTTAGGAGACCAAGGATGACTAGGAGACCAAGGATGACTAGGAGACCAAGGATGACTAGGAGACTTAGTTAGGAGACCAAGGATGACTAGGAGACCAAGGATGACTAGGAGACTTAGTTAGGAGACCAAGGATGACTAGGAGACCAAGGATGACTAGGAGACTTAGTTAGGAGACCAAGGATGACTAGGAGACCAAGGATGACTAGGAGACCAAGGATGACTAGGAAACTTAGTTAGGAGACCAAGGATGACTAGGAGACCAAGGATGACTAGGAGACCAAGGATGACTAGGAGACTTAGTTAGGAGACCAAGGATGACTAGGAGACCAAGGATGACTAGGAGACCAAGGATGACTAGGAGACTTAGTTAGGAGACCAAGGATGACTAGGAGACCAAGGATGACTAGGAAACTTAGTTAGGAGACCAAGGATGACTAGGAGACCAAGGATGACTAGGAGACCAAGGATGACTAGGAGACTTAGTTAGGAGACCAAGGATGACTAGGAGACCAAGGATGACTAGGAGACTTAGTTAGGAGACCAAGGATGACTAGGAGACTTAGTTAGGAGACCAAGGATGACTAGGAGACCAAGGATGACTAGGAAACTTAGTTAGGAGACCAAGGATGACTAGGAGACCAAGGATGACTAGGAGACTTAGTTAGGAGACCAAGGATGACTAGGAGACCAAGGATGACTAGGAGACTTAGTTAGGAGACCAAGGATGACTAGGAGACTTAGTTAGGAGACCAAGGATGACTAGGAGACCAAGGATGACTAGGAGACTTAGTTAGGAGACCAAAAATGACTAGGAGACCAAGGATGACTAGGAGACTTAGTTAGGAGACCAAGGATGACTAGGAGACTTAGTTAGGAGACCAAGGATGACTAGGAGACCAAGGATGACTAGGAGACTTAGTTAGGAGACCAAGGATGACTAGGAGACCAAGGATGACTAGGAGACTTAGTTAGGAGACCAAGGATGACTAGGAGACCAAGGATGACTAGGAAACTTAGTTAGGAGACCAAGGATGACTAGGAGACCAAGGATGACTAGGAGACTTAGTTAGGAGACCAAGGATGACTAGGAGACCAAGGATGACTAGGAGACCAAGGATGACTAGGAGACTTAGTTAGGAGACCAAGGATGACTAGGAGACCAAGGATGACTAGGAGACCAAGGATGACTAGGAGACCAAGGATGACTAGGAAACTTAGTTAGGAGACCAAGGATGACTAGGAAACTTAGTTAGGAGACCAAGGATGACTAGGAGACCAAGGATGACTAGGAGACTTAGTTAGGAGACCAAGGATGACTAGGAGACCAAGGATGACTAGGAGACTTAGTTAGGAGACCAAGGATGACTAGGAGACCAAGGATGACTAGGAGACCAAGGATGACTAGGAGACCAAGGATGACTAGGAGACCAAGGATGACTAGGAAACTTAGTTAGGAGACCAAGGATGACTAGGAAACTTAGTTAGGAGACCAAGGATGACTAGGAGACTTAGTTAGGAGACCAAGGATGACTAGGAGACCAAGGATGACTAGGAGACCAAGGATGACTAGGAGACTTAGTTAGGAGACCAAGGATGACTAGGAAACTTAGTTAGGAGACCAAGGATGACTAGGAGACCAAGGATGACTAGGAGACCAAGGATGACTAGGAGACCAAGGATGACTAGGAAACTTAGTTAGGAGACCAAGGATGACTAGGAAACTTAGTTAGGAGACCAAGGATGACTAGGAGACTTAGTTAGGAGACCAAGGATGACTAGGAGACCAAGGATGACTAGGAGACCAAGGATGACTAGGAGACTTAGTTAGGAGACCAAGGATGACTAGGAAACTTAGTTAGGAGACCAAGGATGACTAGGAGACCAAGGATGACTAGGAGACTTAGTTAGGAGACCAAGGATGACTAGGAGACCAAGGATGACTAGGAGACCAAGGATGACTAGGAGACCAAGGATGACTAGGAGACCAAGGATGACTAGGAAACTTAGTTAGGAGACCAAGGATGACTAGGAAACTTAGTTAGGAGACCAAGGATGACTAGGAGACCAAGGATGACTAGGAGACCAAGGATGACTAGGAAACTTAGTTAGGAGACCAAGGATGACTAGGAGACCAAGGATGACTAGGAAACTTAGTTAGGAGACCAAGGATGACTAGGAGACCAAGGATGACTAGGAGACTTAGTTAGGAGACCAAGGATGACTAGGAGACCAAGGATGACTAGGAGACCAAGGATGACTAGGAAACTTAGTTAGGAGACCAAGGATGACTAGGAGACCAAGGATGACTAGGAGACCAAGGATGACTAGGAGACTTAGTTAGGAGACCAAGGATGACTAGGAGACCAAGGATGACTAGGAGACCAAGGATGACTAGGAAACTTAGTTAGGAGACCAAGGATGACTAGGAGACCAAGGATGACTAGGAGACCAAGGATGACTAGGAAACTTAGTTAGGAGACCAAGGATGACTAGGAGACCAAGGATGACTAGGAGACCAAGGATGACTAGGAGACTTAGTTAGGAGACCAAGGATGACTAGGAGACCAAGGATGACTAGGAGACCAAGGATGACTAGGAAACTTAGTTAGGAGACCAAGGATGACTAGGAGACCAAGGATGACTAGGAAACTTAGTTAGGAGACCAAGGATGACTAGGAGACCAAGGATGACTAGGAAACTTAGTTAGGAGACCAAGGATGACTAGGAGACCAAGGATGACTAGGAGACTTAGCTAGGAGACCAAGGATGACTAGGAGACCAAGGATGACTAGGAGACTTAGCTAGGAGACCAAGGATGACTAGGAGACCAAGGATGACTAGGAAACTTAGTTAGGAGACCAAGGATGACTAGGAGACCAAGGATGACTAGGAGACCAAGGATGACTAGGAAACTTAGTTAGGAGACCAAGGATGACTAGGAGACCAAGGATGACTAGGAGACTTAGCTAGGAGACCAAGGATGACTAGGAGACCAAGGATGACTAGGAGACTTAGCTAGGAGACCAAGGATGACTAGGAGACCAAGGATGACTAGGAAACTTAGTTAGGAGACCAAGGATGACTAGGAGACCAAGGATGACTAGGAGACCAAGGATGACTAGGAGACCAAGGATGACTAGGAGACTTAGTTAGGAGACCAAGGATGACTAGGAGACCAAGGATGACTAGGAGACCAAGGATGACTAGGAGACCAAGGATGACTAGGAGACCAAGGATGACTAGGAGACTTAGCTAGGAGACCAAGGATGACTAGGAGACCAAGGATGACTAGGAGACTTAGCTAGGAGACCAAGGATGACTAGGAGACCAAGGATGACTAGGAGACCAAGGATGACTAGGAGACCAAGGATGACTAGGAGACCAAGGATGACTAGGAGACTTAGCTAGGAGACCAAGGATGACTAGGAGACCAAGGATGACTAGGAGACCAAGGATGACTAGGAGACCAAGGATGACTAGGAGACTTAGTTAGGAGACCAAGGATGACTAGGAGACCAAGGATGACTAGGAGACCAAGGATGACTAGGAGACCAAGGATGACTAGGAGACCAAGGATGACTAGGAGACTTAGCTAGGAGACCAAGGATGACTAGGAGACCAAGGATGACTAGGAGACTTAGTTAGGAGACCAAGTTTTTGGGAAAGCCTGAAAGATAGATACAAAAAAGTTCTGGAACTTTTTGAACAGACTATTTACATACAGAAAATGATTGTGGTGATAAATGGACACACACATATACAAAGACAAAACACAACGTCTGCTTGTCTGCACACTTCATTACAAGATCTGTATCCCTAGGGGTTAGCGAAAGAGCAACTAACACAGGAGATACATAGGCAGACAATGATTGTGGTGACGAGACTTACATCATAGTCTATGGAGACACATTGTCTGAAGGCTTTAGCACCAATATCAAACTTCTGGCAGGCCATGGCTGCACAACCATACGTGAACCAAACTGGGACCTGCGGAGGAGATAGCATATCTTTAGCTGCACTCAATAGTACTAAAGGCTGTAAAACACTTTAGTCAGAATCTGTAATAAACTGACACTTTCATCACAACAGCATTTAAGTTTGTTAGGTTTTTCTTATGCAAACAGAAACTTCATCAGTTCTTCTTCATGATTGTTCTCTGCCCTAATCTGTGTACATCTCTGTGGCTGCTTGATGTGAGATTATGGCTTATGTTTGCCCTAATCTGTGTACATCTCTGTGGCTGCTTGATGTGAGATTATGGCTTATGTTTGCCCTAATCTGTGTACATCTCTGTGGCTGCTTGATGTGAGATTATGGCTTATGTTTGCCCTAATCTGTGTACATCTCTGTGGCTGCTTGATGTGAGATTATGGCTTATGTTTGCCCTAATCTGTGTACATCTCTGTGGCTGCTTGATGTGAGATTATGGCTTATGTTTGCCCTAATCTGTGTACATCTCTGTGGCAACCTTCCAGACATGTCATTAGAAGTGACTAAGGAGGGTAGGGCATGGTTCTGCAATCTCATATGTCACATAATTGTCTGACTATCGGACTGGCTTGCTGAGTAATTGGCTGACTAACTGACTGAGGAAAATGTCTGACTATCGGATTAGCTTGCTGACTGAGTAATTGGCTGACTAACTGACTGAGGAAAATGTCTGACTATCGGATTAGCTTGCTGACTGAGTAATTGGCTAACAGACTGAGACATTTTCTGACTGTTAGTCAGACAATTGAGTAATTGGCTGACTAACTAACTGGCAGGTGCAAGAATGGGTCTCTGCAATTCCCTTCTCCAAGTGTTGTTAGTTCATTCTTTTGTTGAATGTTGTCTATGATCTTAAATCTT
This sequence comes from Ariolimax columbianus, assembly GCA_036924085.1. Classification (NCBI taxonomy): domain Eukaryota; kingdom Metazoa; phylum Mollusca; class Gastropoda; order Stylommatophora; family Arionidae; genus Ariolimax; species Ariolimax columbianus. The sequence goes on along the minus strand of JAVGWX010000007.1, from coordinate 104,432,363 downwards.
TATATTGTCAGCGTGCACTAACTTTAACTCTGTTCACACCTTAACATCACAGGGTACACTAATGATAACAACACTAACCCTAACACCAGGCCCTAACACTAACCCTAACACCAGGCCCTAACACTAACCCTAACACCAGGCCCTAACACTAACCCTAACACCAGGCCCTAACACTAACCCTAACACCAGGCCCTAACACTAACCCTAACACCAGGCCCTAACACTAACCCTAACACTAGGCCCTAACACTAACCCTAACACCAGGCCCTAACACTAACCCTAACACCAGGCCCTAACACTAGGCCCTAACACTAACCCTAACACCAGGCCCTAACACTAACCCTAACACTAGGCCCTAAAACTAACCCTAACACTAGGCCCTAACACTAACCCCAATATCAGGCCCTAACACCAGGCCCTAATACTAATCTAACATCAGGCTCTAACACTAACCCTAACACTAGGCCCTAACACTAATCTAACACCAGGCCCTAACACTAACCCTAACACCAGGCCCTAACACTAACCCCAATATCAGGCCCTAACACTAGGCCCTAACACTAACCCCAATATCAGGCCCTAACACTAATCTAACACCAGGCCCTAACACTAACCCCAATATCAGGCCCTAACACTAGGCCCTAACACTAACCCTAACACTAATCCTAACACCAGGCCCTAACACTAGGCCCTAACACCAGGCCCTAACACTAATCCTAACACCAGGCCCTAACACTAACCCTAACACCAGGCCCTAACACTAATCTAACACTAGGCCCTAACACTAATCCTAACACCAGGCCCTAACACTAACCCTTACACTAATCCTAACACTAGGCCCTAACACTAATCCTAACACCAGGCCCTAACACTAATCTAACACCAGGCCCTAACACTAATCTAACACCAGGCCCTAACACCAACCCTAACACCAGGCCCTAACACTAGGCCCTACCACCAGGCCCTAACACTAATCTAACACCAGGCCTTACCACTAGCCCTACATCAGGGTCTAACAACAACAAAGCCTTACAGTAGCTCTCCACCAATATATATTCTAGACTTAAGCCCCACCATTGTCGCTCATATAGTTCTATACACAAAACCTTAATAAATAACAACACATCTACACCACACACAATATTCATAAATAATTTATCAGCAGTGCCAGTCAGCTGTGAATAAAACTTGTAATCTGCAATGGCAACAAACACCACAGCCAAAAATTCAACAAACAACACAACAAATAACACAACCAACAACACAACAAACAACACAACATAACCAACAACACAGCCAAAAATACAACAAACAACACGACCAACAACACAACCAACCTGCAGTGAATTGATCTTAAGACTTGTAGCAAAGCACTCAATGGCCTGCTCAAACTGGAATGAAATATTATCAGATGACGCAAATGTCAAATGGTCCCAGCATGGTCTACACAAATGTCAAATGGTCCCAGCATGGTCTACACAAATGTCAGATGGTCCCAGCATGGTCTACACAAATGTCAAATGGTCCCAGCATGGTCTACACAAATGTCAAATGGTCCCAGCATGGTCTACACAAATGTCAAATGGTCCCAGCATGGTCTACACAAATGTCAAATGGTCCCAGCATGGTCTACACAAATGTCAGATGGTCCCAGCATGGTCTACACAAATGTCAAATGGTCCCAGCATGGTCTACACAAATGTCAAATGGTCCCAGCATGGTCTACACAAATGTCAAATGGTCCCAGCATGGTCTACACAAATGTCAAATGGTCCCAGCATGGTCTACACAAATGTCAGATGGTCCCAGCATGGTCTACACAAATGTCAGATGGTTTCACCATGGTCTACACAAATGTCAAATGGTCCCAGCATGGTCTACACAAATGTCATATGGTCTTAGCATGGTCTACACAAATGTCAGATAGTCTACACAAATGTCAGATGGTCTACACAAATGTCAGATGGTCTACACAAATGTCAGATGGTCTACACAAATGTCAGATGAACTCGGCACAGTCTACAACACTACAACTACCAGCTCCTGGCTCACCAAGTACACAACTGTCCAGTTTGTATTCTCTCTTGTCAATCATCCAATTAAATTCAAGAAATTTCTTCATAAACAAATGCCAACGGGAGTGACAGAATGTCTGGGAAGTCATCAATGCCAACGGGAGTGACAGAATGTCTGGGAAGTCATCAATGCCAACAGGAGTGTCAGAATGTCTGGGAAGACATCAATGCCAACGGAAGTGACAGAATGAGAAATGTTGAGATCAGAATTTGTGTGAGAACTATCATAATACACACCAAGATGGTTGAATCATTTCAGGAGTATGCAACTATCACTGTGCATAAATAACAAGAAATGTGTCACAAGGCAAGAGGAAGACCACACAGCAGATAGATAGATGACATAACATAAATCCTACAGCACTTGGCCCAAGGAAGAATGTGGACAGCAGAATGGCACAGGTGGGAAGAAGAATGGCACGTGGACAGGAGAATGGCACAAGTGGGAAGGAGAATTGCAAAGTTGGAAGGAGAATGGCACGTGGACAGGAGAATGGCACAAGTGGGAAGGAGAATGGCACATGGACAGGAGAATGGCACAAGTGGGAAGGCGAATGGCACATGGACAGGAGAATGGCACAAGTGGGAAGTAGAATGGCACAAGTGGACAGGAAAATGGCACAAGTGGAAAGGAGAATGGCACAAGTTGGAAGGAGAATGGCACATGGACAGGAGAATGGCACATGGACAGGAGAATGGCACAAGTGAGTAGGAGAATGGCACAAGTGGGAAGGAGAATGGCACAAGTGGGAAGGAGAATGACACAAGTGGACAGGAGAATGGCACAAGTGGGAAGGAGAATGACACAAGTGGACAGGAGAATGGCACAAGTGGACAGGAGAATGGCACAAGTGGACAGGAGAATGGCACAAGTGGACAGGAGAATATGGACAGAAGTCAGTAAGAGTAACCATAAAACAATCAAAACAAGCCAACCTCAAACTAAACAATTTTGACAAACAATCTTGACCAACAATCTTGACAAACAATTTTGACAAACAATATTGACAAACAATTTGACAAACAATCTTGACCAACAATCTACACAAACAATCTAGACAAAGAAACTGAACACCACCAAGAGAAGACAAACAATCTTGACAAACAATCTTGCCAAACAATCTTGACAAACAATCTAGACATAAATCTAGACAAACAATCTAGACAAAGAAGATGAACACCACCAAGAGAAGACAAACAATCTTGACAAACAATCTAGACAAACAATCTTGACAAAGAAGCTGAACACCACCAAGAGGAGACAAACAATCTTGACAAAAAATCTTGACAAACAATCTAGACATAAATCTAGACAAACAATCTTGACAAACAATCTTAACAAAGAAGCTGAACACCACCAAGAGAAGACAAACAATCTTGACAAACAATCTTGACAAAAAATCTTGACAAACAATCTTGACAAACAATCTAGACATAAATCTAGACAAACAATCTTGACAAACAATCTTGACAAACAATCTAGACAAAGAAGCTGAACACCACCAAGAGAAGACAAACAATCTTGACAAACGATCTAGACAAACAATCTTGACAAAGAAGCTGAACACCGCCAAGAGGTGACAAAGAATCTTGACAAACAATCTTGACAAAGAAGCTGAACACCACCAAGAGAAGACAAACAATCTTGACCAACAATCTTGACAAACAATCTTGACCAACAATCTTGACCAACAATCTTGACAATCAATCTTGACAAACAATCTTGACAAAGAAACTGAACACCACCAAGAGAAGACAAACAATCTTGTCAAACAATCTTGACAAAAAATCTTGACCAACAATCTTGACAAACTATCTTGACCAACAATCTTGACAAACAATCTTGACAAAGAAGCTGAACACGACCAAGAGAAGACAAAGACCCTGCCTCTGCCAGGAAGAACCAATGCTTACCTGCTCTTCCTGGAAATAAATGTAGCCCATGCACCTCATTGAGCGAGCATTTCGGTGACGGGAGAGCTCCCAGGCTCGTTGGTAAGGCTCCAAGTCTCGCGTCACATCACCAAGGTAGCATAGCAGTGCAGGTGTCTCCTGGACAGCCAGCCGTTCTCTAATCAAAGACTCTGCCTGCAGAATCAGACATCAAGGTGAACTAATGGGTCTGTGAGGTGAACTGACGGGAGTGTTAGATGAACTAATGGGTCTGTGAGGTGAACTGACGGGAGTGTTAGATGAACTGATGGGTGTGTGAGGTGAACTGATGGGTCTGTGAGGTGAACTGACAGGAGTGTTAGATGAACTAATGGGTCTGTGAGGTGAACTGACGGGAGTGTTAGATGAACTAATGGGTCTGTGAGGTGAACTGACGGGAGTGTTAGATGAACTGATGGGTGTGTGAGGTGAACTGATGGGTCTGTGAGGTGAACTGACGGGAGTGTTAGATGAACTGATGGGTCTGTGAGGTGAACTGACGGGAGTGTTAGATGAACTGATGGGTCTGTGAGGTGAACTGATGGGTCTGTGAGGTGAACTAACGGGTCTGTGAGGTGAACTGATGGGAGTGTGAGTGTGAGGTGAACTGATGGGTCTGTGAGGTGAACTGATGGGTGTGTGAGGTGAACTGACGGGAGTGTTAGATGAACTAATGGGTCTGTGAGGTGAACTGATGGGTCTGTGAGGTGAACTGATGGGAGTGTGAGTGTGAGGTGAACTGATGGGTCTGTGAGGTGAACTGATGGGAGTGTTAGATGAACTAATGGGTCTGTGAGGTGAACTGACGGGAGTGTTAGATGAACTGATGGGTGTGTGAGGTGAACTGATGGGTCTGTGAGGTGAACTGACGGGAGTGTTAGATGAACTGATGGGTCTGTGAGGTGAACTGATGGGTCTGTGAGGTGAACTGACGGGAGTGTTAGATGAACTGATGGGTCTGTGAGGTGAACTGATGGGTCTGTGAGGTGAACTAACGGGCCTGTGAGGTGAACTGATGGGAGTGTGAGTGTGAGGTGAACTGATGGGTCTGTGAGGTGAACTGACGGGAGTGTTAGATGAACTAATGGGTCTGTGAGGTGAACTGATGGGTCTGTGAGGTGAACTGATGGGAGTGTGAGGTGAACTGATGGGTCTGTGAGGTGAACTGATGGAAGTGTTAGATGAACTAATGGGTCTGTGAGGTGAACTGACGGGAGTGTTAGATGAACTGATGGGTCTGTGATGTGAACTGATGGGTCTGTGAGGTGAACTGATGGGTCTGTGAGGTGAACTGACGGGAGTGTTAGATGAACTAATGGGTCTGTGAGGTGAACTGACGGGAGTGTTAGATGAACTGATGGGTCTGTGAGGTGAACTGATGGGTCTGTGAGGTGAACTGATGGGTCTGTGAGGTGAACTGATGGATCTGTGAGGTGAACTGATGGGTCTGTGAAGTGAACTGATGGGTCTGTGAGGTGAACTGATGGGTCTGTGAGGTGAACTGATGGGTCTGTGAAGTGAACTGATGGATCTGTGAAGTGAACTAACGGGTCTGTGAGGTGAACTGATGGGAGTGTGAGTGTGAGGTGAACTGATGGGTCTGTGAGGTGAACTGATGGGTGTGTGAGGTGAACTGACGGGAGTGTTAGATGAACTAATGGGTCTGTGAGGTGAACTGATGGGTCTGTGAGGTGAACTGATGGGAGTGTGAGTGTGAGGTGAACTGATGGGTCTGTGAGGTGAACTGATGGGAGTGTTAGATGAACTAATGGGTCTGTGAGGTGAACTGACGGGAGTGTTAGATGAACTGATGGGTGTGTGAGGTGAACTGATGGGTCTGTGAGGTGAGCTGACGGGAGTGTTAGATGAACTGATGGGTCTGTGAGGTGAACTGATGGGTCTGTGAGGTGAACTGACGGGAGTGTTAGATGAACTGATGGGTCTGTGAGGTGAACTGATGGGTCTGTGAGGTGAACTAACGGGCCTGTGAGGTGAACTGATGGGAGTGTGAGTGTGAGGTGAACTGATGGGTCTGTGAGGTGAACTGACGGGAGTGTTAGATGAACTAATGGGTCTGTGAGGTGAACTGATGGGTCTGTGAGGTGAACTGATGGGAGTGTGAGTGTGAGGTGAACTGATGGGTCTGTGAGGTGAACTGATGGAAGTGTTAGATGAACTAATGGGTCTGTGAGGTGAACTGACGGGAGTGTTAGATGAACTGATGGGTCTGTGATGTGAACTGATGGGTCTGTGAGGTGAACTGATGGGTCTGTGAGGTGAACTGACGGAAGTGTTAGATGAACTAATGGGTCTGTGAGGTGAACTGACGGGAGTGTTAGATGAACTGATGGGTCTGTGAGGTGAACTGATGGGTCTGTGAGGTGAACTGATGGGTCTGTGAGGTGAACTGATGGATCTGTGAGGTGAACTGATGGGTCTGTGAAGTGAACTGATGGGTCTGTGAGGTGAACTGATGGGTCTGTGAGGTGAACTGATGGGTCTGTGAAGTGAACTGATGGATCTGTGAAGTGAACTGATGGGTGTGCTATAATCTCTGTTCAAGGACAATTATTGAAAGCAGACACTGACCTTTTCCCGTTTGCCCAATCGTTGGTAGCAAGCGATGACATCATCCCACATTTCCAGCTTCTCGAACACATCAAGGGCACTTCCTGTACAACCGAGCGACAGCAGTAAGGACGCTAGATCTCGCTACCAAACCAGACATAAAATAGTCCAACATTAGGGGGTGGCAGAATAAGACAGGACTAAGCTATCATTAGGTGGGGGGGGGGGGGGTGTATGGTAGAATAAGACAGGACTAAGCTATCATTAGGGGGGGGGGGGTGTATGGTAGAATAAGACAGGACTAAGCTATCATTAGGGGGGGGGGGGTGTATGGTAAAATAAGACAGGACTAAGCTATCATAGGGGGGGGGGAGGGGTGGTAGAATAAGACAGGACTAAGCTATCATTAGGGGGGGGGGTGTATGGTAGAATAAGACAGGACTAAGCTATCATTAGGGGGGGGGGTGGTAGAATAAGACAGGACTAAGCTATCATAGGGGGGGGGTGGTAGAATAAGACAGGACTAAGCTATCATAGGGGGGGGGGGGGGGGGTGGTAGAATAAGACAGGACTAAGCTATCATTAGGGGGGGGGGGGGGGTGGTAGAATAAGACAGGACTAAGCTATCATTAGGGGGGGGGGTGTATGGTAGAATAAGACAGGACTAAGCTATCATAGGGGGGGGGGGGGGTAGAATAAGACAGGACTAAGCTATCATAGGGGGGGGGGGGTGTGGTAGAATAAGACAGGACTAAGCTATCATTGGGGGGGGGGGGGTGGTAGAATAAGACAGGACTAAGCTATCATTGGGGGGGGGGGGGGTGTGGTAGAATAAGACAGGACTAAGCTATCATAGGGGGGGGGGGTGTGGTAGAATAAGACAGGACTAAGCTATCATAGGGGGGGGGGGGGGGTGTGGTAGAATAAGACAGGACTAAGCTATCATAGGGGGGGGGTGGTAGAATAAGACAGGACTAAGCTATCATTGGGGGGGGGGGGGGGGTGGTAGAATAAGACAGGACTAAGCTATCATTGGGGGGGGGGGTGTGGTAGAATAAGACAGGACTAAGCTATCATAGGGGGGGGGGGGGGTGTGGTAGAATAAGACAGGACTAAGCTATCATAGGGGGGGGGGTGTGGTAGAATAAGACAGGACTAAGCTATCATAGGGGGGGGGGGTGGTAGAATAAGACAGGACTAAGCTATCATAGGGGGGGGGGGGGTGTGGTAGAATAAGACAGGACTAAGCTATCATAGGGGGGGGGGGGTGTGGTAGAATAAGACAGGACTAAGCTATCATAGGGGGGGGGGGGGGGTGGTAGAATAAGACAGGACTAAGCTATCATAGGGGGGGGGGGGGGTGGTAGAATAAGACAGGACTAAGCTATCATTGGGGGGGGGGGGTGTGGTAGAATAAGACAGGACTAAGCTAGCATAGGGGGGGGGGGGGGGTAGAATAAGACAGGACTAAGCTATCATAGGGGGGGGGGGTAGAATAAGACAGGACTAAGCTATCATAGGGGGGTGTGGTAGAATAAGACAGGACTAAGCTATCATAGGGGGGGGGGGGGGGGGTAGAATAAGACAGGACTAAGCTATCATTAGGGGGGGAGGGTAGAATAAGACAGGACTAAGCTATAATTGGGGGGGGGGGGGGGGTTAGAATAAGACAGGACTAACTATCATTCATGCTTGCTCAGTTGTTACTTTAAAAATGAGTAATAATAATAATGTTCATGTAGGCATCAAAGGCCTTTTGGTCAGCGTGACCCTTGCTGTGCTGAGAATACGAGGTTGGGATAGGTATCGTGTAACCTCTGGGAGGGCAGGAGGAAGTCAGCTTCAGTCCACGCAGAAAGGTCTTTGAGTAGCAGTAACCTGGACTGAATTATGGTGTGCAGTTAATCGGAACGTTGAACTCCGTCATGGACTGGTTTCCCACAACTGAAATGTGACGAAATGCAGCAAAACAAACAGGATAACCGTTTAGGCGCGGCCATCTTACTTTGTCCTAAAAATGAAGAAATCAGCTGAAAGGTTTTCCTAAAACATTCCGTGAAATAATTCAAAACAAGTTTTACTCCTCGTATCTTATCCCTACAGTGATTGAAAACTTGAAGTTGTTTCGTTACTAACAACAATAGGTAGCCTTCAGTTTTCTAAATCACTTCACATACACATTTCATGGGATCCAGTGACGTCTGTTCATCAACAGACATTTGTTAATCAACAGACATTTGTTAATCAACAGACATTTGTTAATGTACAGACATTTGTTAATGTGCTGACATCTGTTAATCAACAGACATCTGATAATCAACAGACATTTGTTAATCAACAGACATTTGTTAATCAACAGACATCTGTTAATCAACAGACATCTGATAATCAACAGACATCTGTTAATCAACAGACATCTGTTAATCAACTGACATTTGTTAATCAGCTGACATTTGTTAATCAGCTGACATTTGTTAATCAGCTGACATCTGTTAATCAACTGACATCTGTTAATCAACAATTTCATATTTTTTTGAAAGCGAAAATTCGCTGGTGACGTGCCAGGTCAATCAAAGTATCTGTTTATAAAACCATTTAATAACATGAAATATATGGTCGCCTATTTTTTTATTTGGGAAGTGGTAGGTGGAGGGGGGGTGGAAGCATAAATTAGAGCAAGGTAGACTCGCAGCCTGCCAGGCGCCATCTATGCCGCTCCACTAACCACATATCCAAGACCTGGTGTTATAGTCAAACAGACCCCATTATTCTCTCCGAGGTCACATCGGATAATTTTAGCAGATTTTTGCCAGAGCCGCGGCCGTTATACCTACTCTTTTTTATTCCCATCTGCCAAGGGATTGTTGAACGTGCGTCCACTGCACGCGGGTGTCTGATCTCACTATTCAGAGATCAGGGGACATTTTTACCGAATGATCCAAGCGAAAATATCTCGGTCTCGATCGTGATTTGAACCCACGACCTCCAGCACCTGAGGCGAACACCTTACCTCGAGATCACTGGGCCAACCCACGAGCTCCAGCACCCGAGGCGAACACCTTACTTCGAGACCACTGGGTCAACCCGCGACATCCAGCACCCGAGGTGAAAACCTTACCTCGCGACCACCGAGAGAGACCTAAGCTAAATGACAGAATATAACAGAGACACACACACTTAAGCTAAATGATAAAATATCACATAGAGACACACACTTAAGCTAAATGATAGAATATCACATAGAGACACACACACTTAAGCTAAATGATAGAATATCACATAGCAACACACACACTTAAGCTAAATGATAGAATATCACATAGAGACACACACACCTAAGCTAAATGATAGAATATCACATTGAGACACACACACTTAAGCTAAATGATAGAATATCACATAGTAACACACACACTTAAGCTTAATGACAGAATATCACATAGCAACACACACACCTAAGCTAAATTATAGAATATCATATAGAGACACACACACCTAAGCTAAATGATAGAATATCACATAGCGACACACAGACCTAAGCTAAATGATAGAATATCACATAGAGACACACAGAACATAGCTAAATGACAGAATGGCACATAGTGACATCTGATCTAAACTAAAAAAATGTTAGTATAAACAAATATTAGTTGACATTGCTGCCCATTGCCAGAAGTGATTGACAGGCATCCCCTGTTCAGGGGTACACTTTACGAGGTGTTTTCAAAATGTATCTTTCATTTTATACAAAGAAACAAATAAAACACGGGTGTCGTCCCTCAGCAGGGAGGTGTAGGGGACATTCATGCACATGTTTGAATTGTGTTAGTCGCTGTCAGTCAGCCTTTCAGTGTAGTGAGCACCTGTCAGTCAGCCTTTCAGTGTAGTGAGCACCTGTCAGTCAGCCTTTCAGTGTAGAGTGTAGTGAGCACCTGTCAGTCACTGTCAGTCAGCCTTTCAGTGTTAAGTGTAGTGAGCACCTGTCAGTCAGCCTTTCAGTGTAGAGTGTAGTGAGCACCTGTCAGTCACTGTCAGTCAGCCTTTCAGTGTTAAGTGTAGTGAGCACCTGTCAGTCAGCCTTTCAGTGTAGAGTGTAGTGAGCACCTGTCAGTCAGCCTTTCAGTGTAGAGTGTAGTGAGCACCTGTCAGTCAGCCTTTCAGTGTAGAGTGTAGTGAGCACCTGTCAGTCAGCCTTTCAGTGTAGAGTGTAGTGAGCACCTGTCAGTCACTGTCAGTCAGCCTTTCAGTGTTAAGTGTAGTGAGCACCTGTCAGTCAGCCTTTCAGTGTAGAGTGTAGTGAGCACCTGTCAGTCACTGTCAGTCAGCCTTTCAGTGTTAAGTGTAGTGAGCACCTGTCAGTCAGCCTTTCAGTGTAGAGTGTAGTGAGCACCTGTCAGTCAGCCTTTCAGTGTAGAGTGTAGTGAGCACCTGTCAGTCAGCCTTTCAGTGTAGAGTGTAGTGAGCACCTGTCAGTCAGCCTTTCAGTGTAGAGTGTAGTGAGCACCTGTCAGTCACTATCAGTCAGCCTTTCAGTGTAGAGTGTAGTGAGCACCTGTCAGTCAGCCTTTCAGTGTAGAGTGTAGTGAGCACCTGTCAGTCAGCCTTTCAGTGTAGAGTGTAGTGAGCACCTGTCAGTCACTATCAGTCAGCCTTTCAGTGTTAAGTGTAGTGAGCACCTGTCAGTCACTGTCAGTGTTGAGTGTATTGAGCACCTGCCAGTCAGCCTCTAGTGTTGACTGTAGTGAGCACCTGTCAGTCAGCCTTTCAGTGTAGTGAGCACCTGTCAGTCAGCCTTTCAGTGTAGTGAGCACCTGTCAGTCAGCCTTTCAGTGTAGTGAGCACCTGTCAGTCAGCCTTTCAGTGTAGTGAGCACCTGTCAGTCAGCCTTTCAGTGTAGTGAGCACCTGTCAGTCAGCCTGTCAGTGTTGGGTGTAGTGAGCACCTGTCAGTCAGCCTTTCAGTGCAGTGAGCACCTGCCAGTCAGCCTCCCAGTGTTGAGTGTAGTGAGCACCTGCCAGTCAGCCTCCCAGTGTTGAGTGTAGTGAGCACCTGTCAGTCAGCCTCCCAGTGTTGAGTGTAGTGAGCACCTGCCAGTCAGCCTCCCAGTGTTGAGTGTAGTGAGCACCTGTCAGTCAGCCTTTCAGTGTAGTGAGCACCTGCCAGTCAGCCTCCCAGTGTTGAGTGTAGTGAGCACCTGCCAGTCAGCCTCCCAGTGTTGAGTGTAGTGAGCACCTGTCAGTCAGCCTTTCAGTGCAGTGAGCACCTGTCAGTCAGCCTCCCAGTGTTGAGTGTAGTGAGCACCTGCCAGTCAGCCTCCCAGTGTTGAGTGTAGTGAGCACCTGCCAGTCAGCCTCCCAGTGTTGAGTGTAGTGAGCACCTGTCAGTCAGCTTTTCAGTGTAGTGAGCACCTGCCAGTCAGCCTCCCAGTGTTGAGTGTAGTGAGCACCTGTCAGTCAGCCTTTCAGTGTAGTGAGCACCTGTCAATCAGCCTTTCAGTGTTGAGTGTAGTGAGCCCCCACCATGTTTTCATTCCCCACGAAATGATGGAAAGAATTGAGCGGCGATGTTTCATCAAATTTGACCAAAAGCTAGACGAGACGCAAATGGAAACCATTAGGAAGATTCAACAAGCTTTCGGTGACGATGCCCATGAGCATCAGACAATATAAGGAGTGGTACAATTGCTTCAATGATGGCCATACATCTGTGGAGAGCGGAACACGTTCCCGTAGGTCCCTATCACCGAAATGATGAAGTCATAGACCAAGTACGGACCTTGGTTTTACAGAACCGTCATGTCGCCATCCGAAAACTTGTGGATGAGGTGGGGATAAGCATTTGTTCGGTACACTCTATCTTTGGCGAATATTTGGCTATGTGTCCGTACACTCCATGTTTGGTGAGTATTTGGCTATGTGTCCGTACACTCCATGTTTTGCGAGTATTTGGCTTTATGTCCGTACACTCCATGTTTGGCAAGTATTTGGCTATGTGTCCGTACACCCCATATTTGGCGAGTATTTGGCTATGTGTCCGTACACTCCATATTTGGCGAGTATTTGGCTATGCGTCCGTACACTCCATGTTTGGCGAGTATTTGGCTATGTGTCCGTACACTCCCTATTTGGCGAGTATTTGGCTATGTGTCCGTACACTCCATATTTGGCGAGTATTTGGCTATGTGTCCGTACACTCCATATTTGGCGAGTATTTGGCTATGTGTCCGTACACTCCATGTTTGGCGAGTATTTGGCTATGTGTCCGTACACTCCATGTTTGGCGAGTATTTAGCTATGTGTCTGTACACTCCATGTTTGGCGAGTATTTGGCTATGTGTCCATACACTCCATATTTGGCGAGTATTTGGCTATGTGTCCGTACACTCCATATTTGGCTATGCGGAGAGTGTCCATGAAATTCAAGCCAGAGCTGCTAATAATTGAGCAGAAGCAACTCCGTCTGGAAGTCTCACAGGGCATGCTGGACTACGCAAACAGCGACCCTGACTTACGGAACATGTGATCACTGCTGATGAGTCATGGGTTTATGGGCACGACCAAGTTGCAGTCGTCACAGTAGAGACATTCATCATCCAAATGACCAGACCTGTGGACAATGGGAACTTGACAGCTCCATCATGACAGTCCACTCTTCCCATCTGATTCAGACTATCTTAGCCAAACACAACTCTCCTCTAGTTTTCCAGGCCCCCTATTATCCCATCATGACTCCTTGAATTTTTGGTTGTTCTCCAAGCTGAAAGGACCCGATTTGAGTCCCAAGAAGATTTGTGCGGAATGTGACGACCCAGTTGTACTACATTTGCCAAAGAGGCCTTCCTGAAATGATTCCAACAATGGCGGGAAAAGTGTGTGGAGACCCAAGGAGAGTACACTGAAGGCGTGTGGAGACCCAAGGAGAGTACACTGAAGGCGTGTGGAGACCCAAGGAGAGTACACTGAAGGCGTGTGGAGACCCAAGGAGAGTACACTGAAGGCGTGTGGAGACCCAAGGAGAGTACATTGAAGGCAATTAGTGCGTCAAACCTCCAGGTGGGTCATTGTATTTCAGGCCTAAAAGTCAGATACTTTTTTAAACACACCTCATATTTGTGGTAGAATACAGGTGTTATTTGGTGGTAGTGTATGTGTTTTGTGAAGCTAACATGTATGCACAATTCTAGCAGAAAAATACCAACTTGACAAAAAACATATTTCCGCCAGCAAGCAAAGTATCGAGACCATTATGCTAAATTCTAAATCAGGAAAAGAGCACACAACTGAGTTGGTATCTACTTGAGTTAGTACACTTGTGACAGTCTGGGTTCAATCTGGACTCACCTGTACTGTCCAGATGGCTGGCACATGAGATGCATGAAACAATGGGATTCGATGGCTGATGTCAGGCAATGAATCTGGAGTTGTAGCAGATTTCACTAGTTCCTGAAACAGATGAAATGTGAACAAATCCATACAAATGAAGATGTTCAAGCACACAGAGTTCTAAAATCACATTACTAAAGTCCTTCAATTGAAAGCCCTCAGGCCATCTCTTACATTACACTTTGTTCTCCAGTCCCTCAAGCCATCTCTTACATAAAACTTTGTTCTCCAGTCCCTCAAGCCATCTCTTACATAAAACTTTGTTCTCCAGTCCCTCAAGCCATCTCTTACATAAAACTTTGTTCTCCAGTCCCTCAAGCCATCTCTTACACAAAACTTTGTTCTCCAGTCCCTCAAGCCATCTCTTACATAAAACTTTGTTCTCCAGTCCCTCAAGCCATCTCTTACACAAAACTTTGTTCTCCAGTCCCTCAAGCCATCTCTTACACAAAACTTTGTTCTCCAGTCCCTCAAGCCATCTCTTACATAAAACTTTGTTCTCCAGTCCCTCAAGCCATCTCTTACATAAAACTTTGTTCTCCAGTCCCTCAAGCCATCTCTTACATAAAACTTTGTTCTCCAGTCCCTCAAGCCATCTCTTACATAAAACTTTGTTCTCCAGTCCCTCAAGCCATCTCTTACATAAAACTTTGTTCTCCAGTCCCTCAAGCCATCTCTTACATAAAACTTTGTTCTCCAGTCCCTCAAGCCATCTCTTACATAAAACTTTGTTCTCCAGTCCCTCAAGCCATCTCTTACATAAAACTTTGTTCTCCAGTCCCTCAAGCCATCTCTTACATAAAACTTTGTTCTCCAGTCCCTCAAGCCATCTCTTACATAAAACTTTGTTCTCCAGTCCCTCAAGCCATCTCTTACATAAAACTTTGTTCTCCAGTCCCTCAAGCCATCTCTTACATAAAACTTTGTTCTCCAGTCCCTCAAGCCATCTCTTACATAAAACTTTGTTCTCCAGTCCCTCAAGCCATCTCTTACACAAAACTTTGTTCTCCAGTCCCTCAAGCCATCTCTTACATAAAACTTTGTTCTCCAGTCCCTCAAGCCATCTCTTACATAAAACTTTGTTCTCCAGTCCCTCAAGCCATCTCTTACATAAAACTTTGTTCTCCAGTCCCTCAAGCCATCTCTTACACAAAACTTTGTTCTCCAAAACAAAACTGGTGGAAGACAAATCTTGCTACTTACATTGTCTTCCCAAAGAGCATGTCCCCATTTCTGATTAGCTGCTCTCACCTCCCAGTCACCAAACCCTTCCCCCATTTCTTATTAACTGCTCCCACCTCCCAGTCACCAAACCCTTTCCCCCATTTCTTATTAACTGCTCCCACCTCCCAGTCACCAAACCCTTTCCCCCATTTCTTATTAACTGCTCCCACCTCCCAGTCACCAAACCCTTCCCCCATTTCTTGAGGAGAAATGTCATTCCTACATCCATTGTAAGTACATCTCACTTTTGCCATTTTTATTCATTTGTAAAATTGTATGCAGCTGATGTGTGTGTGTTAGTAGACAGTAGCGAGTACCTCAGGCTAGCGTGTGGTGCATGTGGTTTGTACCTCAGGATAGTGTGTGCTGTGTGTGGTTTGTACCTCAGGATAGTGTGTGCTGCGTGTGGTTTGTACCTCAGGATAGTGTGTGCTGTGTGTGGTTTGTACCTCAGGCTAGCGTGTGTGCGTGCGGAGCATGTTACAGTCCATAAACAACAGTGTGTACCTCCAGCTGCATCATTGACCTCTCCACTCTTCTCCGGCTGTCTTGCTCCAGCTTGGACCTCAAGTTTAAAACAAACACAGAAACATTCCAGTTGTTCACATGACGGAGGATGAACTGAAATAGAAATCACAAAATCCAAATAGCAGCAGAGCACAAAAAGTGCTGAAATATCCGTTACAAACAATACCAAACTGTTGACAAACAATACCAAACTGTTGACAAACAATACCAAACTGTTGACAAACCAATACCAAACTGTTGACAAACAATACCAAACTGTTGACAAACAATACCAAACTGTTGACAAACAATACCAAACTGTTGACAAACAATACCAAACTGTTGACAAACCAATACCAAACTGTTGACAAACAATACCAAACTGTTGACAAACAATACCAAACTGTTGACAAACAATACCAAACTGTTGACAAACAATACCAAACTGTTGACAAACAATACCAAACTGTTGACAAACAATACCAAACTGTTGACAAACAATACCAAACTGTTGACAAACAATACCAAACTGTTGACAAACAATACCAAACTGTTGACAAACAATACCAAACTGTTGACAAACAATACCAAACTGTTGACAAACAATACCAAACTGTTGACAAACAATACCAAACTGTTGACAAACAATACCAAACTGTTGACAAACAATACCAAACTGTTGACAAACAATACCAAACTGTTGACAAACAATACCAAACTGTTGACAAACAATACCAAACTGTTGACAAACCAATACCAAACTGTTGACAAACAATACCAAACTGTTGACAAACAATACCAAACTGTTGACAAACAATACCAAACTGTTGACAAACAATACCAAACTGTTGACAAACAATACCAAACTGTTGACAAACAATACCAAACTGTTGACAAACAATACCAAACTGTTGACAAACAATACCAAACTGTTGACAAACAATACCAAACTGTTGACAAACAATACCAAACTGTTGACAAACAATACCAAACTGTTGACAAACAATACCAAACTGTTGACAAACAATACCAAACTGTTGACAAACAATACCAAACTGTTGACAAACAATACCAAACTGTTGACAAACAATACCAAACTGTTGACAAACAATACCAAACTGTTGACAAACAATACCAAACTGTTGACAAACAATACCAAACTGTTGACAAACAATACCAAACTGTTGACAAACAATACCAAACTGTTGACAAACAATACCAAACTGTTGACAAACAATACCAAACTGTTGACAAACAATACCAAACTGTTGACAAACAATACCAAACTGTTGACAAACAATACCAAACTGTTGACAAACAATACCAAACTGTTGACAAACAATACCAAACTGTTGACAAACAATACCAAACTGTTGACAAACAATACCAAACTGTTGACAAACAATACCAAACTGTTGACAAACAATACCAAACTGTTGACAAACAATACCAAACTGTTGACAAACAATACCAAACTGTTGACAAACAATACCAAACTGTTGACAAACAATACCAAACTGTTGACAAACAATACCAAACTGTTGACAAACAATACCAAACTGTTGACAAACAATACCAAACTGTTGACAAACAATACCAAACTGTTGACAAACAATACCGATCTGTTGACAAACAATACCAAACTGTTGACAAACAATACCAAACTGCTGACAAACAATACCAAACTGTTGACAAACAATACCAAACTGTTGACAAACAATACCAAACTGTTGACAAACAATACCAAACTGTTGACAAACAATACCAAACTGTTGACAAACAATACCAAACTGTTGACAAACAATACCAAACTGCTGACAAACAATACCAAACTGTTGACAAACAATACCAAACTGTTGACAAACAATACCAAACTGTTGACAAACAATACCAAACTGTTGACAAACAATACCAAACTGTTGACAAACAATACCAAACTGTTGACAAACAATACCAAACTGCTGACAAACAATACCAAACTGTTGACAAACAATACCAAACTGTTGACAAACAATACCAAACTGTTGACAAACAATACCAAACTGTTGACAAACAATACCAAACTGTTGACAAACAATACCAAACTGTTGACAAACAATACCAAACTGTTGACAAACAATACCAAACTGTTGACAAACAATACCAAACTGTTGACAAACAATACCAAACTGTTGACAAACAATACCAAACTGTTGACAAACAATACCAAACTGTTGACAAACAATACCAAACTGTTGACAAACAATACCAAACTGTTGACAAACAATACCAAACTGTTGACAAACAATACCAAACTGTTGACAAACAATACCAAACTGTTGACAAACAATACCAAACTGTTGACAAACAATACCAAACTGTTGACAAACAATACCAAACTGTTGACAAACAATACCAAACTGTTGACAAACAATACCAAACTGTTGACAAACAATACCAAACTGTTGACAAACAATACCAAACTGTTGACAAACAATACCAAACTGTTGACAAACAATACCAAACTGTTGACAAACAATACCAAACTGTTGACAAACAATACCAAACTGTTGACAAACAATACCAAACTGTTGACAAACAATACCAAACTGTTGACAAACAATACCAAACTGTTGACAAACAATACCAAACTGTTGACAAACAATACCAAACTGTTGACAAACAATACCAAACTGTTGACAAACAATACCAAACTGTTGACAAACATACCAAACTGTTGACAAACAATACCAAACTGTTGACAAACAATACCAAACTGTTGACAAACAATACCAAACTGTTGACAAACAATACCAAACTGTTGACAAACAATACCAAACTGTTGACAAACAATACCAAACTGTTGACAAACAATACCAAACTGTTGACAAACAATACCAAACTGTTGACAAACAATACCAAACTGTTGACAAACAATACCAAACTGTTGACAAACAATACCAAACTGTTGACAAACAATACCAAACTGTTGACAAACAATACCAAACTGTTGACAAACAATACCAAACTGTTGACAAACAATACCAAACTGTTGACAAACAATACCAAACTGTTGACAAACAATACCAAACTGTTGACAAACAATACCGATCTGTTGACAAACAATACCAAACTGTTGACAAACAATACCAAACTGCTGACAAACAATACCAAACTGTTGACAAACAATACCAAACTGTTGACAAACAATACCAAACTGTTGACAAACAATACCAAACTGTTGACAAACAATACCAAACTGTTGACAAACAATACCAAACTGTTGACAAACAATACCAAACTGCTGACAAACAATACCAAACTGTTGACAAACAATACCAAACTGTTGACAAACAATACCAAACTGTTGACAAACAATACCAAACTGTTGACAAACAATACCAAACTGTTGACAAACAATACCAAACTGTTGACAAACAATACCAAACTGCTGACAAACAATACCAAACTGTTGACAAACAATACCAAACTGTTGACAAACAATACCAAACTGTTGACAAACAATACCAAACTGTTGACAAACAATACCAAACTGTTGACAAACAATACCAAACTGTTGACAAACAATACCAAACTGTTGACAAACAATACCAAACTGTTGACAAACAATACCAAACTGTTGACAAACAATACCAAACTGTTGACAAAACAATACCAAACTGTTGACAAACAATACCAAACTGTTGACAAACAATACCAAACTGTTGACAAACAATACCAAACTGTTGACAAACAATACCAAACTGTTGACAAACAATACCAAACTGTTGACAAACAATACCAAACTGTTGACAAACAATACCAAACTGTTGACAAACAATACCAAACTGTTGACAAACAATACCAAACTGTTGACAAACAATACCAAACTGTTGACAAACAATACCAAACTGTTGACAAACAATACCAAACTGTTGACAAACAATACCAAACTGTTGACAAACAATACCAAACTGTTGACAAACAATACCAAACTGTGACAAACAATACCAAACTGTTGACAAACAATACCAAACTGTTGACAAACAATACCAAACTGTTGACAAACAATACCAAACTGTTGACAAACAATACCAAACTGTTGACAAACAATACCAAACTGTTGACAAACAATACCAAACTGTTGACAAACAATACCAAACTGTTGACAAACAATACCAAACTGTTGACAAACAATACCAAACTGTTGACAAACAATACCAAACTGTTGACAAACAATACCAAACTGTTGACAAACAATACCAAACTGTTGACAAACAATACCAAACTGTTGACAAACAATACCAAACTGTTGACAAACAATACCAAACTGCTGACAAACAATACCAAACTGTTGACAAACAATACCAAACTGTTGACAAACAATACCAAACTGTTGACAAACAATACCAAACTGTTGACAAACAATACCAAACTGTTGACAAACAATACCAAACTGTTGACAAACAATACCAAACTGCTGACAAACAATACCAAACTGTTGACAAACAATACCAAACTGTTGACAAACAATTCCAAACTGTTGACAAACAATACCAAACTGTTGACAAACAATACCAAACTGCTGACAAACAATACCAAACTGTTGACAAACAATACCAAACTGTTGACAAACAATACCAAACTGTTGACAAACAATACCAAACTGTTGACAAACAATACCAAACTGTTGACAAACAATACCAAACTGTTGACAAACAATACCAAACTGTTGACAAACAATACCAAACTGTTGACAAACAATACCAAACTGTTGACAAACAATACCAAACTGTTGACAAACCAATACCAAACTGTTGACAAACAATACCAAACTGTTGACAAACAATACCAAACTGTTGACAAACAATACCAAACTGTTGACAAACAATACCAAACTGTTGACAAACAATACCAAACTGTTGACAAACAATACCAAACTGTTGACAAACAATACCAAACCTGTGACAAACAATACCAAACTGTTGACAAACAATACCAAACTGTTGACAAACAATACCAAACTGTTGACAAACAATACCAAACTGTTGACAAACAATACCAAACTGTTGACAAACAATACCAAACTGTTGACAAACAATACCAAACTGTTGACAAACAATACCAAACTGTTGACAAACAATACCAAACTGTTGACAAACAATACCAAACTGTTGACAAACAATACCAAACTGTTGACAAACAATACCAAACTGTTGACAAACAATACCAAACTGTTGACAAACAATACCAAACTGTTGACAAACAATACCAAACTGTTGACAAACAATACCAAACTGTTGACAAACAATACCAAACTGTTGACAAACAATACCAAACTGTTGACAAACAATACCAAACTGTTGACAAACAATACCAAACTGTTGACAAACAATACCAAACTGTTGACAAACAATACCAAACTGTTGACAAACAATACCAAACTGTTGACAAACAATACCAAACTGTTGACAAACAATACCAAACTGTTGACAAACAATACCAAACTGTTGACAAACAATACCAAACTGTTGACAAACAATACCAAACTGTTGACAAACAATACCAAACTGTTGACAAACAATACCAAACTGTTGACAAACAATACCGATCTGTTGACAAACAATACCAAACTGTTGACAAACAATACCAAACTGCTGACAAACAATACCAAACTGTTGACAAACAATACCAAACTGTTGACAAACAATACCAAACTGTTGACAAACAATACCAAACTGTTGACAAACAATACCAAACTGTTGACAAACAATACCAAACTGTTGACAAACAATACCAAACTGCTGACAAACAATACCAAACTGTTGACAAACAATACCAAACTGTTGACAAACAATACCAAACTGTTGACAAACAATACCAAACTGTTGACAAACAATACCAAACTGTTGACAAACAATACCAAACTGTTGACAAACAATACCAAACTGCTGACAAACAATACCAAACTGTTGACAAACAATACCAAACTGTTGACAAACAATACCAAACTGTTGACAAACAATACCAAACTGTTGACAAACAATACCAAACTGTTGACAAACAATACCAAACTGTTGACAAACAATACCAAACTGTTGACAAACAATACCAAACTGTTGACAAACAATACCAAACTGTTGACAAACAATACCAAACTGTTGACAAACAATACCAAACTGTTGACAAACAATACCAAACTGTTGACAAACAATACCAAACTGTTGACAAACCAATACCAAACTGTTGACAAACAATACCAAACTGTTGACAAACAATACCAAACTGTTGACAAACAATACCAAACTGTTGACAAACAATACCAAACTGTTGACAAACAATACCAAACTGTTGACAAACAATACCAAACTGTTGACAAACAATACCAAACTGTTGACAAACAATACCAAACTGTTGACAAACAATACCAAACTGTTGACAAACAATACCAAACTGTTGACAAACAATACCAAACTGTTGACAAACAATACCAAACTGTTGACAAACAATACCAAACTGTTGACAAACAATACCAAACTGTTGACAAACAATACCAAACTGAAAACAGATGCCAAACTGTTGACAAACAATACCAAACTGTTGACAAACAATACCAAACTGTTGACAAACAATACCAAACTGTTGACAAACAATACCAAACTGTTGACAAACAATACCAAACTGTTGACAAACAATACCAAACTGTTGACAAACAATACCAAACTGTTGACAAACAATACCAAACTGTAACTGACTAAAGTGAAAGCACTAAGACAGTAGGATTAACAAGCTGTTTCTTTATGAAAGGAGATAAGTACTTCACCAATAAAAGGAGATAAGTACTTCACCAATGAAAAGAGATAAGTACTTCACCAATGACAGGAGATAAGTAATTCACCAACAAAAGGAGATAAGTACTTCACTAACAAGAGGAGATAAGTACTTCACCAACAAGAAGAGATAAGTACTTCACCAATGAAAGGAGATAAGTACTTCACCAACAAAAGAGATAGGTACTTCAACAATGACATGAGATAAGTACTTCACCGACAAAAGGAGATAGGTACTTCACCAATGACATGAGATAAGTACTTCACCAACAAAAGGAGATAGGTACTTCACCAATGACAGGAGATAAGTACTTCATCAACAAAATGAAATAAGCACTTCACCAACGAAAGGAGATAAGTACTTCACCAACAAGAGGAGATAAGTACTTCACCAACAAAAGGAGATAAGTACTTCACCAACTAAAAGAGATAAGTACTTCACCAACAAGAGGAGATAAGTACTTCACCAACAAAAGGAGATAAGTACTTCACCAACTAAAAGAGATAAGTACTTCACCAACAAAAGGAGATAAGTACTTCACCAATGATCTGTGACATAAGATGACACCACCCAAATATTATTTATAGCTGGGACCCAAGAAGCTGCAGTGCATGAGCTGACAACAGCAAGCAAACCATAGCTGACCAAGACCCTGTTCCGCCTCCAGGTTGAAACAGGCTGCACTAGCCACTAATGGTATCTGACCAAGGGATAGGGATCATAGAGTGAAGGCAAATCCGGTTCTCTGGTCGGGTCAAATGGCACAGATATCGCAGCTGATCACCATCATTTCTCTTGTCACACAGTACTGTCTACCTTCCTTCCTCTTGTCACACTGTACTATCTATCTTCCTTCCTCTTGTCCCGTTAGACGTCGTGGGGAGGTGTGACCTCCTTTATTTCATATTTCTTGCCAAGCAAAAATCTGCTGGTGACTTGCCAGATCAATCCCGGTATCTGTTACCAACCGTTAGGTAGACCCCCAGCCTGTCAGGCACCATCTATGCCGCTCCGCTAACCACATAACCAAAACCTGATGTTATAGTCCCACAGTTCCCTTTTTGCGACATATTCTCTACGGGGTGAGAATCCCTAGAATAATTTGAGTAGATTTTAAACTTGAATTTTGCCCGAAGCAGCGGCCGTTAAGCCTACTCTTTATGATTTCCAACTGCCAAGAAATTTTTGACGTTCGTGTCACTGCACACGGTTGTCTGATCTCACTACTCAGAGATCAGTGAAAATATTTACCGGGCGATTTACGTGAAAAAAATCACCATCTCTACCGTGATAGTGTACACAATAGTTAAGAAAGGCTTACGTACACACACAAAAAAACTGAACACCTACTGATATATATGTGAGAACTTCCTCATCAGTCAGCCTATCCTGAGCCCGACTTCGTCTGTAGCTCTCCCTGTAAAAACATCAGAAAAAATCTGAATCTGTTAATCAAAAACTCATGAAAAAAATGACAATACAGTTGATAACGGGTGTGGATCCTTCAGTTTAATAATAGTAACCGTACACTTAGGCGGTAAGGACCCGTCACACAGAATGACCATGTCTGTGACCACGTCTGATGGTCGAGTTCCAGGCGGCCTGCAATTTTGTTGGAGAGGGAGCAACCTGTTTCAGTCAGGGGTTGCAAGGGTATCTCCGTGGCCACTCCAGGAAGGGCATGACAGCTTCTCGTCACTGACTCACACAGCCAACTTGAACAGGGCACGGTGACAGAAGAGAGACGACATCAGGCTATTGTCAAGATAATTCCTGTGATTTAAGTACGCAGGAGAATATCACAGTTGGAAATCAGATCATGCCAGTGGATCCTAAGTGTGAGCATGTGGTTGTGCAGGTGGAAGACCATAAGATGCTGCCAGTCCTGCTGGAAGTGTTCATGTCTTGGACCGTACAAGAGGATGGGGATGACACAGGATGTGTTGCTACAGAGCCTGATCTCCTGGAAAGACCTTCACTGAGACCAGAGTGCGGAGAGAGTGCGTGGATGATGCTGCCAGGCCCAACCTTTGTGACTGCTACATGAGTCAGAGGACTGCCTGCTGCCAGGTAGACAAAGTCCTCAGTAGTTGCAACAGGGTTGTGGTTCACAGTGATGCTTGACGCAGGTGAGCCCTTGCCAAGGCTTTTAATTTTCAACTTCGTCCAGGAGATGTGCAAGCCTAGGTTGGCAGTCGACAGATGCAGTGGCCTCAGGGGGCCAACCTGTACCTGAGCTCAGTATGAGGACATTGTTGGCATAGACAAGATCGGTCACCAGAGAGTCGCAGACAAGGACCCCTGGGTTGTGTGTTGCTGACTGCAAGAATTCAGTCCATTGTGCAACAGAGAAGCGCTTGAGCAATGACGAAACCCTGCAGCATGGCAGATGATGTAGAGATCTCGTCAGTCCGATACCGTCTGAGATGAGTTTTGGCAATGTGAGTGTGGAACTCCTCATTTAGGGTCAGCAGGATGTCTGGGACACCCATCGAAGGGCCCTCCACAGGCGAGTCTGTCCGTGGAGTTGAAGGAAGCCCACAGGTCAACATAGGCAATGTGGTTCAACTCACATGATGAAGTGAAGGGTGAGAGTAACATTGAGAGTGGAAGGAGAGGCGGTGAATACTGACTGTTGGGGTGGCAGAGGAGTTCAGTCTGTAGAGGAGTACATGTGTGAAGACCTTGCCGGTGACAGACAGTAGAGTAAGGTGCTTATAATTGCTGCATTCCAGCCAGGTGCCCTTTCCCTTGTACAGGGATTTGATTATTCCATTGTGTTATGCCGCAGGAACTTGACCAGTGTTCCAGACCGTTGCGAAGAAAAATGCAGGGTGGTTGTCATCGGGTCCAGTGCATACTTTAACAGCTCTGCCAGAATATTGTCGGGGCCTGCGACCTTGCTCGTTCAGCTTCTGTATGGCAGCCTTTACTTCAACAATGGAAGGGGCATTGGAGGGGATGTCTGTGCCATGAGTTGCTGCGACCATTGCAGAGTAGATGCAGTGAGGGATAGCAGGATGGTTCAAAGCGAGGTTGGACTGCTCAACCCCCCTGCTAGCTATTTCCTCTTTTGATGTGCAGGGAAATCTATCAGATTTATTCAGGCATTGGAAAGTGCCAAGAGAACATTGGGTGCCAAGAGAACATCGGGTGCCAAGAGAACATTGGGTGCCAAGAGAACATCGGAGAGGTTGGAGCTGTGATTGTGAGGTGCGTTGATCTTGTGTCAATGCTCTCTAGGTCCTCCTTGGAATGTTGCCAGCTATGGAGCTGTAGTGGAACTACAGCTGCCTGGAATTTGTTTTTCAGGCTGCAATGTTCAGAGAACGCTCGCCCCTGGCCCCATTCTCTTTTCTTCTAGGATTGCCAGAGTGGACACTGTCAGCCAGGGTTTCTGGATGGTTTTTCATTGACTCAGGACTGCACTGGCAATTTCGTGGATGGCATGACTGATCATGTGACAGGCAGAATTGGAGTCATCCGGAAGAGTTCCAGGGCAGCACATTTGTTGTGAATGGAGTCGTGTAGTAGGACTAGGGTTTGCTCGTAGGGATTCCATATCATATCTGGTGTAGTCTTCTTGAGGTACCTTCGCAACGTTAACAATGAGAAGGTGATCGGGGCTGGCAGGCCCACAGCGCACCCCGTACGATCTGATAAGACCCGAGTTTCCTGGGAGCATATAATCTAGCTCCTGTCTGGTCCTGTCATCATCTGACATCCGTGAACCAGTGGGATGCCTTCCGCCTGAACCAAATGCCTGCTACAGACATATAGAGTAGATGTCAACAATAAAATTAAATGTTTAATGGCAGAAAGCCTGGAGCAGATCATCAAGAGACAACACACACAAACATGGGAATGACTCAAATTCAATCTACAATCAGCACATGTAAACTTACCAGTAAAAGTGTTCGGGAGATGTCAGGAGCAGATGAGAGAAGATGGACTGATTAAAGTGGGAGAAAGAAGGAAGGTCAAGAACAACCCAGAATATGCACAAATACACATATAGATAAAGACGTACATAGGATGTGTGAACTGGCAGCAACAGGTAAATGGATGGAGCAAAAATGCAAAGAAATAGAAGATATGGTAAATATTAACAAAAGCACTTTTTATCCTCTCTCGTCTCGAGCCGCCCAACCCCAGTGGCAAGTCAAGGACAAGACGACTAGGGGGCGACTACGAGATGCAGGGGACTCCGCATCAAGCACCCGGAAAAAGACAGCAGAGTCTGGTCGAACCCACACCACCTAATCACGAGGCCGACGGCTTAACCACTTCGCCACGGAATCCAGAAAAGCAAGAATAAGCATGAAGAAATATAATACATGTCAAAGTAGAACCAAATTTGTAACAGGAGGAGGAAGCATCAAAAATGGACATGGGGGGATGTCATCTGATGAACTAGATATTTCACAGAGATGAGAATATGCCAGTCTATTTTACAGAGAGTCGGGGGTCTCTGTGGCGAAGTGGTCAAGCCGTTTGCCTCGTGTTCAGGCGGTCGGGGTTCGATTTCGAGCTGCGACGGTCGGTCCATGTCAATTTTTTCCGGAGATCCCTGGGTTCATCACTGGAGCTACGGAGTTCGTGCTTTGTGCGATGCTCTCGACAGATGGGGTACCCAGACAGGTGGGGTACCCATCTGCCAAGAGAGACCGAGCTAAAATGGGGAAAAAACCTGAGGCAATGAAGTCGAGCCCCTGCTTACATTTTTTTTTAAACAGATATGAGCAGAATGTGCCAGTCTATTTTACAGAGATGAGAATGTGCCAGTCTATTTCACAGAGATGAGAATATGCCAGTCTATTTCACAGAGATGAGCAGAATGTGCCAGTCTATTTAACAGAGATGAGCAGACTCTTGCCGTAAACCAGACTCTTGTCAGTGAACATTACTCTTGTCAATGAGCCTGACTCTTATCAATGAACCTGACTTGTCAATGAACCTCACTCTTGTCAATGAGCATGACTCTTGTCAATGAACCTGACTCTTGTCAATGAACCTGACTCTTGTCGTAAACCAGACTCTTGCCAATAAACCTGACTCTTGCCAATGAACCTGACTCTTGTCAATGAACACGACTTTTGTCAATGAACCTGACTCTTGTCATAAACCAGACTCTTGTTAATGGACCTGACTCTTGTCATAAACCTGACTCTTGTCATAAACCTGACTCTTGTCAATAAAACCTGACTCTTGTCACAAACCTGACTCTCGTCAATGAACCTGACTCTTGTCATAAACCTGACTCTTGTCAATAAACCTGACTCTTGTCAATAAACCTGACTCTTGTCATAAACCTGACTCTTGTCAATAAACCTGACTCTTGTCATAAACCTGGCTCTTGTCACAAACCTGACTCTTGTCATAAACCTGACTCTTGTCATAAACCTGGCTCTTGTCACAAACCTGACTCTTGTCAATAAACCTGACTCTTGTCATAAACCTGGCTCTTGTCACAAACCTGACTCTTGTCATAAACCTGACTCTTGTCATAAACCTGGCTCTTGTCACAAACCTGACTCTTGTCATAAACCTGACTCTTTGTCATAAACCTGACTCTTGTCAATGAACATACATAAATAATTGCTGACATTAAGACACACACAGGTGACAAGAGCAACATTGATCAATCCCAGAGAAAGATGTACGAGCAGCCACTAACATGAGTCCGAGAATGAGCACTTGCTCAAAGGGTGACAGGTCTGGCGTGACCAGGATGGAATCATCTGCTAACTTCACGTCGTTTAACACTGTATCATCATCAAGTGCCAGGTTCTGGAATTAGAAAAACAGAATCTGCTCTAACCAATTTCATCTGTAACAAAAATATGAGAGTGACAGTCCACGAGAGAGGAGCCCTGTAATCATGGGGCAATCAACAGTTGGGGTCCTAGTGGGAACATGAGACCACCACAACATTCAGGGTCCTAGTGGGAACATGGGACCACCTCAACATTCAGGGTCCTAGTTGGAACATGGGACCACCTCAACATTTAGGGTCCTAGTTGGAACATGGGACCACCTCAACATTTAGGGTCCTAGTGGGAACATGGGACCACCACAACATTTGGAATCCTAGTGGGAACATGGGACCACCTCAACATTTAGGGTCCTAGTGGGAACATGGGACCACCTCAACATTCAGGGTCCTAGTGGGAACATGGGACCACCCAATCAGTTGGGATCCTAGTGGGAACATGGGACCACCCAATCAGCTGGGATCCTGGTGGGAACATGGGACCACCCAATCAGTTGGGATCCTGGTAGGAACATGGAACCACCCAATCAGTTGGGATCCTAGTGGGAACATGGGACCACCCAATCAGCTAGGATCCTAGTGGGAACATGGTACCACCCAATCAGTTAGGATCCTAGTGGGAACATGGGACCACCCAATCAGTTAAGATCCTAGTGGGAACATGTTGGAATACTAGGTGGATGCTTACCTATATTATTTATGTAATTTAGTAGAGGAGGTTTCAGTGACAGTATGTTTAACATGATGAGGTTGCCAGTCCCATGCACAACCATACTTGGATATTTTATAACATGCATATGGTGCAGAGGTCCTACCAATTAATGGTCCCCTGGATCACCTCTTGATCACATGGGAAAACTTGACAAAACTTGCCAAAGTTAATAATATCAAAAGCAATTTTGGCTAGTGCCTGAACAAAAGGCAGCAACAAAAGAAGTTAAATGAATCTTAGTTACAACTAACATATGAAGTGAATATGTTACAACGAACACATGAAGCACATGAAGTGAATCTGTTACAACTAACACATGAAGCATATGAAGTGAATCTGTTACAACTAACACATGAAGCGAATCTGTTAAGGACCTTTGGTAAATATGTAGGTTTCACAATGTCTTCGTCTCTGTTTTCATCCACGTTTTCCTTGACCACTTGAAGAACCAACTGTGCTGTGTCCGCTACTTGAAAATGAGTACGTTTGCCCAATGCCCCTGTACGGAAGAGTTTGTAACAGTAGACAGGCATAAGGTATAAATGCAGGACCAACATCTTCAACAAAACAAAAAAATGCATATTCCTAGTTGGGGTGATACCAAAAAATCTTCAACATAATTGTGACAGATTTAGTCTTGCCAGACAAATGGTGTCTCAGACTAGTCAGTTTCCCAGTCTTACCTCGCAAATATAATTAGGGTGTTTAAAATTATGAAAGAAACAGAAATGTGAGTTTCCCCGGAACCTGACCACACAAAATGCAGTTGACCGTGCGCTGAATAATCTAGGACACACCAATCTGAAGTAGGAAACCTAGAGGAAGTACGGATGCACCACTCGGAACGAGAGAAACGACGCCATCATGAAGATAGGGTCGGCTCAAGAAAATTAGTTCCAGGGGTTTCAAAGACTGGGGCGAACTGAGAAAATAGTCAGTTCCGAGAGAGAGAGACCAAAGAGTTAGCGCCAAGAGAGAGAGACCAGAGAGTTAGCGCCAAGAGAGATAGACCAGAGAGTTAGCGCCAAGAGAGGGACCCAGTGAACAGTAGTCTAGAGCCAAGGACAGACTGAACTGACTATATTCGACAGACTGAACTGACTATATTCGATCGACTGGACAAGGAGAGGTTTCAGTGAGTGTTAGTTGAAGTGATAGATTGGTGTCCTGTAACCCCCCTCCCCCTCTGGTGCCCTGTAAACATGCATTGTTGAAACCGTGGATGGTGTATACAGAAATCTTAGCCTTGACAAATGGCATTCCCTCCCCACCCCATAAACATGACTTTCATATCAACTAAAAATCTGGCTAGACATCTTGTTTTAAAGTCATGTTGTCCATGAGAGATTTCTGTATTCAAAGCAAAACTAAGCATTCTGCGGTCTGCCAGCCAGGTTTTGGGACACATGTGCTTGACTATTTGACAGGTGCTTTCATCGGGTATGTTGTTGTGTGCATGTAACAGGGTTAATTATACAGAAGTCTTAGCTTTGAGAAATGTCAGCCCTTTCCCCACCCACAAACACGACCTTAACCAAAACTAAAAATATAACAGGAGTATGTGTCCGGGAGCCAGCAGCGTATTCTCTAGAGCTAAAATTAGTTGAGACAGGGATAAAATATTTCACTCAGACAGGACCAATACAGTTAGTGTTCACCCTCTCGTCATCTCAGGGCTAGCGAGACCGGCGTATCCTGCAGAAAGCTTAGCTAAAAATGGTGTGGGTTCTAGGCCAGCCCATTTGGTTGTAGTATCTGGTGTCCAGAATGCAGGTAGAGGGGTTAGGTGACATATAATCTAATGTCGGGCTGTCACATTTAGAATGACGTGACAGGGTGACAAGTAGACAGAGCAGTCATTATGATTCCAAGGGAGAACAGATGGTTTAAGATTGACTGCTGACCAGTCAATGGGGAAGGAGGAGAGAACTTCATGACCACTGCCATCTTTGTTTAGGTGAAACTAAAGGGGCAATAAATGTCAGGAACTAGTGACAGAGAGATCAGAGTTTCCCAGTGAGTTATCCCACTATGCATCAATAGGAATG
The DNA here is from genome assembly GCA_036924085.1 of Ariolimax columbianus. Taxonomy (NCBI): domain Eukaryota; kingdom Metazoa; phylum Mollusca; class Gastropoda; order Stylommatophora; family Arionidae; genus Ariolimax; species Ariolimax columbianus. The sequence continues at coordinate 104,401,332 of JAVGWX010000007.1, read as the reverse complement.
GCATTCATTTCAAGTAACGGACGTACTGTCAGTACAAAAACTGTAGATTCTACATGCCTTGAGTGGTGGAACTGGAAAGAAGTTTAACCTTACGCACTCCACATTATCTTTGAAAAAAATTTGACCTAATTAATTTTCTTAATTAGTCGCTGTGGTAGTCGTCTTTCAAAATTTGTAACTTTTATGTTTGTTTGTTAATAAATATAATTTTCTGGCGTGTAGATACACAATAGCATAACGAACATGTGGGTGTTATTGTTTTTGTTGTATGTTTGTTAGTTTTTGAGATTTAAAAAGATGAAGTTGAAAATTTATGAAAATCTCGGGAAAAATTTGGACTCGACCACTAGGCCTAGTCGCTTCGATAGAAAACCATGGAAACCACAACAACGTATCGATACTGTGTTTACAATATCGCCACAACTGTTAGTTTTAATTCAAAGTAGTTCTTTCATTTAAACAAACAAAATAAACAGATCTACGCGATAAAAATCTTTCTCAACAACCTACTTCCCCTTTCGCAAAAAGTCGGCTTGCTCCAAACGGCGTATACAAAATTAAAACTGTTCAAAAGCCATTTGTAATCGAACACACGATACTTTAACCGGCAAAATATCGTGTATATGTGGAGGGCGTACTCAGCAGTAAAAAATGGATGTCAGGAGTGACTCCGTTCAAAGAAAAAAAAAATTTTTTTTCCGGACACCGTTTTTGCAGGCCGAGCTGGTTCAAAGGGATCGGACTGTGGCGTGCTTAAGGTTAAGAACACTGTTGGTATGAAGACTGTAGATTCTACATGCTCTGGAGTGGTGGAACTGGAAAGAAGAGTTTGAGAGAGAGCCGTCTGTACAAATGATTCAGGTCAGGCAGGTGGAATTTAGCTCAGACGAAACGAGAATTGTAAACCTTAATCCTCAGGGAGCACATTGCCAGGCTTGGTAAGAAACTTATGTTACACAGCCCAGGACCGACGGCAGCCAGAGATCAACTTCATGGCCAACTGCCAAAGGGCACCATGTGACGATGAATCTAGTTTGTCAGTTTGGTCAAATTGTAGATTTGTATAGATCAAGTTGAGTGAATTGTGTAGATCAGATAGGAGATTGAGAATATGGGTCAATTAGTAGGTTTCAGGGGTTCCATCAACAGCTTACGCTTACATCCCCAGTGTTAGATGGAGTTTGTCATGTTTAGATTAATTCGTTTCTTGTTTATATTGTTGTAACAAAAGCTTTTGTAATAAATGAATAGCTATTTTTTATCTATTAAATCAAGTCTTGGGGTCCTCTATGTTGAGTCTTAACGTTGAAGTATGAAATGTTTCACGCACAGTCAGGACAGTCTGTTACATGTACGGTTCAATCAATTCTGAGACATGTTCTACTATCAGAAAGCAAAGAGCATGATCACAGAGCCTATCAAACCTGCCATAAAGAGTTACTGAGGAGAGTGAAGCATGGGACTAGCAACTTGAACACATTCAAACAAATTGCTGAAGAACTACTTTAAATCACCTGTCAGTTTCACCTGGATGCAAGCTATTTTCTTGGCAGTTTCAAAGTGGTCTGCGCCCTTCTTGTATTCAAAGTATGTGTGGAAGGCATGGCCAGCTTCAGTGTGAAACATGATCTGAATATTTCTGTAGGAGCAACAAACAAAATCATATGTCAGACGAGGCCATTGAGTAGAATATTTGACCAATCAAATGCCAGAATATAAATGGTGCATTCACAGTCAATGAACAAGAAAGCCATATCTGCCAGATAACTGAACAAATCTTGGTTTAGAAAATGTTGTAAAGAAAGGTGCCATTTGGTCTTTCTAAATTCAATAATGACCTAATTATTCAAGGAAAACTTGTCACCTGTTTGACTCCTCGTCTGCCATCAAGGGTTCCCTTTTGGAAACTGGGTTTGGGGAAAAATTTGAATTATTAGACTCATTATTTTAAAAATACAACCAATCATCTTTCAGTGCACACAAATAATTAAAATAGGAAAGGTCATGCATACAACCAACATGTAAATATAACCAAGGTTTCGACCAGTGCCCCCTTGGTCAGAAGATTGATATCCAAACCATAGGTCCTCCACCCACCCACTCATCCCCCACTTGTTCACTCACCCACACTCGCACTCCTCACTCACCCACATTCAAGCTCCTCACTCACCCACACTCATGCTCCTCACTCACCCATCCTCCCCAATCACCCATTCCTAACTCACTCAGCTACCTCATCCCTGACATTCTAACAACCAGAAAACTTACGGTCATCTATCAATTGAGAAACTGTTTCCTTCAACGTTGGAGACCTTTCAGACAGCAAACCCTGCTGTAACAGCAGACATCTTAGCAACCACCAGTCCCAAGTCTAGAACCAACAGAAATATTTGTTTATTGTGACCAGATATATTGGCGATATCTTACAAAAACTTGCTGACCTAACTTAAGACAATCAATTATTCTGAATTCATATTCACCAAATTGTATCCAGCTCCTATGAATAAAGAACTTCACAAGAAACAATCTCATATATTCACCGCAGCACAAGCTAGTCCACGTCCAAAGAAGATATCTATACATTGGACACACATTGCCACTTTACATTCAGTACATTTTTGCGAGTAACAACATGGAAAACATTCCAATATTTTGGGCTTTTATCTTGTGTTATCTTCTTGCTCTTTGCTTACCTGAACCTCCTTGCTGCTTGCTTACCTGAACCTCCTTACTATTTGCTTACCTGAATCTCCTTGCTGCTAACTTACCTGAACGTCCTTGCTGCTTACTTACCTGAACCCACCAATGCTTACTTACCTGAACCCACCAATGCTTGCTTACCTGAACCCACCACTGCTTACTTACCTGAACCCACCACTGCTTACTTACCTGAACCCACCACTGCTTACTTATCTGAACCCACCACTGCTTACTTACCTGAACCCACCACTGCTTGCTTACCTGAACCCACCACTGCTTATAGGACATCGAACCGTTATCGAAGCAAAGATGAAAAGATCTCAGTTCGAGATAAGCCATCAGTGAAACGAACAGTGGGAAATGTCTTTCCCACAAATATTGAATACAGATGGATGGAAGGCTGAAGTAGCGGACGATGTAAGTGTACGTAACACCACCTGGGACCCGGTGGATACGAACCAAATAACCGTAGATCAAGCAGACCAAACAACTGCAATGGGCGTTTCACAGGATGAAACCGCCCAGTAATTAGAGACATCCGATGGAGTGCAGAGTCCGTCTGAAGTAAGCATTACTGCTAAGGAACGTTTGATAGTAGGCTTGATGGCGCTAGTCAAAAACATGGAGAAATTACCTCAATTCAGAAATGGAATTAGGTAGAGTCGTGTAACACTTACACACATGGTAGTGACAGATGTATGGCTATCATGTGAAACTCCAGTTAACGTATAATAGTGGCATTTCTGGTGGTAATCAAAGACATGTAAGAGAAATTACACGGAGATTTGAATAATTAGGGGGTAAGGTTAGAATTGAGGAATGATCAGATGTTAAAAATTACTTTGAAATTGTTGTCTGAAGTACGCGCCAGACAATGAGCAAACCATGTGTGGCAAGGGACGGCCAGTCTGACCGAGATCACAGGGACATTTTCGACCAGCGGAACGGACAGGAGAGGCGGGGTAACACGAGGACGTGATGTTTCGGTCAGGGCGGACCAGGTGACTTTGATGTGGGGAGTTTGGGGAAACAGCGGTGAATTGGTTAGATCACAACACATTATTATTTTGATAATGTTCTAAGTTAGAATAACCCTAGGGCAAACAGTGGGATCTGCTACACTTGCTTACCTGAACCCACCACTGCTTGCTTACCTGAACCCACCAATGCTTGCTTACCTGAACCTCCTTGCTGCTAACTTACCTGAACCCACCACTGCTAACTTACCTGAACCCACCACTGCTAACTTACCTGAACCCACCACTGTTAACTTACCTGAACCTCCTTGCTGCTTGCTTACCTGAACCCACCACTGCTAACTTACCTGAACCTCCTTGCTGCTTGCTTACCTGAACCCACCACTGCTAACTTACCTGAACCCACCACTGTTAACTTACCTGAACCTCCTTGCTGCTTGCTTACCTGAACCCACCACTGCTAACTTACCTGAACCTCCTTGCTGCTTGCTTACCCGAACCCACCACTGCTAACTTACCTGAACCCACCACTGCTTACTTACCTGAACCTCCTTGCTGCTTGCTTACCTGAACGTCCTTGCTGCTTGCTTTCCTGAACCCACCACTGCTAACTTACCTGAACCCACCACTGCTTACTTACCTGAACCTCCTTGCTGCTTGCTTACCTGAACGTCCTTGCTGTTTGCTTACCTGAACCCACCACTGCTTGTTTACCTGAACCTCCTTGCTGCTTGCTTACCTGAACGTCCTTGCTGCTCGCTTACCTGAACCTCCTTGCTGCTTACTTACCCGAACCTCCTTGCTGCTTGCTTACCTGAACCTCCTTGCTGCTTACTTACCTGAACCTCCTTGCTGCTTGCTTACCTGAACCCACCACTGCTTGCTTACCTGAACCTCCTTGCTGCTTGCTTACCTGAACCTCCTTGCTGCTTGCTTACCTGAACCCACCACTGCTTGCTTACCTGAACCTGAGTGAAATGTGATCTGCAATCCAGTAGGATTATTTTGCCAACATACAAGTAGAGCAAATGTCGAGACATCGAGTAGACACTTTCACCGTCAACACTCAGCTCCTCTACTGCTTCTCTCTCTACATCCTGAGGACAACAACAACACACACAAGACTTGAGCCCATAATTATGTGGCATGTGTACAAACAAATAAGTAAGCCACATTACTTCAATCTTAGATGAAACAACATTCTTGAATACACGTGTGATTTTAGCAATCTTTATCTTCAACAAACCAAAGTCTATTAGTTTGAGTGGTAGACATGCCTGCTGGGAAAACTCACTTGATGTCTAACAGTAAACACTCAGGTATCTGTCATAAACTGTCTTCATTGTCAGTTTCAACACTCAAGTACGAGGGGTGTTCAAACCAAACCAGGACTTTTTGTTCTAGTTCTACCTGAAGACCTGGCTTATAAGCTTGCTGGAACTACCAGCATTAGCTAAGCACACTGGCGTCCTATTACTGTCACATACAGATAAATAAAAATGGTGGACAACACTGTTAGTGCTAGCATGGAACAGCGTGTTGTGATGAAGTTCCTTGTGAAAGAAGGCGTGAAACCTGCGGAAATTTACAGAAGACTGCAATCACAATACAGTGATGAGACACGCAGCCGCAGTGAGACATTTGAATGGTGTAAACATTATAGAGAAGGGCGTACATCCATGAGTGATGATCTCGGCCGTGGTGGCTCTCAACCCACCACAGTCGTTCCTGTGAATATTCAGATTGTGGAACGCCTTATCCTGGACAATCTACACATAACCTGTCGCGAAATTGCACAAGAGGCAAGTCTTTCTCTGGGTACAGTGAACACTATAATTCATGAACATTTGCATTTTCAGAAGGTTAGTGCACGTTGGGTGCCAAGACAGCTTTCCTCTTTTGACCGACAGAGAAGAGTTCGAGCCTGCACTGAATTGAAGGAACGTTTTGACATGGAAGGGCATCACTTTTCGTATCACTTCGTTACATGTGTTGAAACCTGGGCACGTCATTACATGTGACGAAATCTGAACCCGTCATTATACTCCTGAGTTGAAATGAGCATCCAAGCAGTGGAAGGATACACCACCACCCAACAAATTTTTGTGACAATTGTGTCTGCAGGTAAAGTGATGGAGAGTATTTTCTGGGACAAATTTGACATCATTCATGTTGATGTTCTACCCTGTCTGCCACTATCAACAGTGAATAGTAAATATGCATTTTGAGTGATGTGCATAACCATCTGTGCCTGGTTTGATCACAAAGGACTGCAATATAACGTTCGAACTCATACGGCTCACCGCACTATCTGCCATCTACAGCAACTCGTCTGAGAGGTATTGACACTGATGACAAAGTGAAACAGGCTGTCCTGGATTGGTTCAGACAAACTGACAAATCTTTCTACGCTGAAGCTTTTCAAGCATTACTTAAATGCTGAGATAAGTGCATAAACGTTGCAGGAGATTATATCCAAAAACAGTTTGTGACAAATACTTGAGTGTTGACAGTGAGAACAGTTTGTGATAAATACGAGGGGTGTTCAAGTCAAACCTGGTTTTTGACTACTTGAAGAAAATCAATGTTCTTAAAAAAAAGTCCCGGTTTGACTTGAACATCCCTCGTATTTATCACAAACTGTTCTCAATGTCAACACTCAAGTATTTGTCACAAACTGTTCACCCTTAAATATTTGTCACAAAATGTTATGTGCCCTCATAGACTTCCAGGCACCAGGCCGTACAAAAATGCATGTGGCTGCGTTACCTGCCCTCATGTCGTCCTCTCTCGTTCCACTACCTTTCCCAAAGCAGAGTTATTCATCAAAGAGGGATTCACATGTAATTCCCGTAACCTCATCTATTCTATCATCTGCCGTCAGTGTGGTATGACATACATTGGGGACACTGGTATGGAACTGCGTGAGCGTTTCCAAAAGCACCTCAATGATATTCCCAATTGCCAACCACTTCAATGGTCCTGAGAACCGGGGTAAGGCTGATGTTAGTGTCACTGGTCTAGTTTATTGCTTCTCTGACAACCGTCATCAATTCACTCTTGAGAATAGACTTATCTTCAGCATGGGCTGCCTCCAACCACATGGCACTAATATCTTCCATACATTTCCTTAAATTCTCATACTGGCCTCCACCCCCCCCCCCCCCCTGTATCAGTCTTTCTCCCCTCCCCTATTTTGTCTATTTGGCCGCCACTAGCGTATCCGGCCCTTCTTTCTCACTAACTTCTTATGCTCTCCTTGCCTGACCGTTGTCTGCCGTCAAGCCTTCAACCTGATAAGTCCCGATGTAAGACACTATATCAGATAAGTAGACCATTTTTTGCTTCGATAATTTGCTAGTTCAGCATTGTTGTTATTTATTGTCCCTGATGAAGGCCTATTGGTCGTAATGTAGGTTTCGCGTGTATTCTTGTCTCGGTGCGGTATCTGACCATACCCATTTTTTAAAATTTTGATCAACTTTAAACATTTTTTTTCATTTATTTTTCTCACAAAATGTTATCACTGTCAGTTATGACACTCAAGTATTTGTCACAAAATGCCATCACTGTTAGTTATGACACTCAAGTATGTGTCACAAAATGTTATCACTGTTAGTTATGACACTCATCTAAAGTCTAGACATAACCACTATAATTATCTACCAAGACCACACAAGTCTTCTGCTTTACCTGGCCAGGAGGAACATTTCTACATACATTTGACAAGTCTGAGTGCCAAGTTAGATTACCTTGCTTCTACTATGGAAATGTGTATGACAAAACTGCAGCGGAGATGTGGATGTAGGCGGTCCTAGCCAGTTGTTTTGAACAAACAGCTGAATACAAGAAGCAGCAATAGCCAGCACATGTAGAGACCTGCAACACAAGTCAACAATATGTGGGTTATGTCCAGCTATGATCAAGTCCTAAAGCTAAAGTAAACATACAGAAATCCACAAAGTCATTCACTGAACACTGCTGTCTGCACCATGACAGGAATCTCTTGTTATCTTCTATAGCACTGACGCTATAGAACTGACACTATATAATTCGCAAATAATTATTCATTTTCAGTAAATATATGTTTATGTAAATGCACGAACACCCCTGGAATACATCTCTCGCGAAGCTTCTTAATATGGAAAATAAACTAAGGCCCAAGATTTAGCAGACATCGACTTAGCAGGCTGGGTAGCTTTCTACTCTCAATTAAAGTAATAATAGATGCCACCAAAGCACCAGATTACTTGCAGACCTTTCCGACTCAGTAGTCCTACCGGCACTCTGCTACAGCAAAACCTGGTCCCTAACTACAACAACAGAGAACCAGCTAACAACGTATGTAACACGTACGAGACGTCTCATGGACTTAACATTCAGACAACAACATCAGAGGGGCTTTCACAATAATGACATAGGGAGAAATGGTGCATGTAAAAGATATCACGTAACACACAAACAATTCAAAACACTGCTGGGCTGGACATATAATTAGAAGGAAGAATGAGCAATGGAGTACTGCGACAAGAAGAGACCTCACAGCAGCCCCCCACCAGCTGGCGAGAACCGCTAGAGAGGTGCAACAACACCCACAAACCCACGGAGTTGTGTGTGACCCGCACAAGTATATACATACATATTATTGTCTTTTTAATATTTGTTGTTATTTATGTATTTTTGTTGTATATGCCATTTCCTAAGATGACATACATTGTACTGTGTTAAGATGACATACAGTGTACTGTGTTAAGATAACATACATTGTACTGTGTTTTGCACTAATAGCCCAGTGCACATTTTTTGTAATGGGTCTACTGCCCACAGAGGTACAACCTTGTTTCAAGAACCTAAACCCATCAAATTTGGGTTGTGAATTGTATGACTAACTTCCCAAAGAAAAAGCATATAAATTCAACTGATGTTTGTCCATCACCTGAGCTCCTGGTCGTTGTCGTGTTGGACTAATTGCTCAACCCTCTGCTTGATGAAGCTACAAAACACTGTTGATGGACTGCATGATTCATCCTCTCCTCCTTTTAAGATAAACCTGGAAATGTCCGAGTCCAGAACTTTCTCATAGCAGCCTTCTAAGAACAATGTTACCACCTCAGGAACATCTGAACCATCTAGTGATGAAGGAAACAACAAGTATTTGGTATTAAAAGCAATAGTAGTTTCTTCCAATATAATGAGCTAACAAGAACCAGCATGGCCTCAGAGTTGACGCCATTGCATTTCAATCTATATTCTATTCTTTAGGTTTTGTTTTTTTTTGCGTTCGCCTTATTTCTCTTATCCCCAAGGCGGTGTGTGTTGCACTGTGGTTTTTATTTTGCGCCTGTCGGCTCAGTGCATCCGACTTCGGCATGCATTTTATGTAAGAGTCTGCTTCCTCCTGCATTTTCTAAGGGTTTGCTTCCCCAGGGTAACGGCCGGTGCTGTGATGGGGATCGAACCCAGCACCTTCCGGTTGTGAGCCGTGCCACTTAACCACTAGGCCACGCCGTCCCCCCTATTCTTGAGGGTTATTACCATGGATGCCTGACTATACTTGGCAATGACTTTCTTTCACTCTTGGTTAGAAGCCTCAACCTGATGTCCCCCACGGCAATCAGTATTATCTACCCTGACATTGTCATTTATTATCTGTTTATGCTTCACTTCCCCAGCCAATGATGATGATGACTTTCTTCATTATAATCTCAACTGTGGTCACATGTCCAATCATCATATATTCCTGTGCCATCCATATTATCCGCCTCTTGACCCTTGTTCCATTGAAATTGGCAGTGTTCTTGTACAGAAGGCACCTCTGTCTGTGGTTATTTGTATACAGACTGACCTGGGTCGGTGCAGGTCTGAGAAGCCCAAGCATGTTACTTATCTTCACAATGTGAAGCTCAATCCAATTTCTTTTAAATTTGGCAAAGACTTGACTACTCCCAGTGTTGTTTGCATCTCCTACTGTTTGCTCAATATAACACTTGTTATGTCTTGTATGAGAGGTTGCAGTCAAGTGGTACTCAATAGATATTCTGACATGCTAATGTTATGTCTTGTATGAGAGGTTGCAGTCAAGTGGTACTCAATAGATATTCTGACGTGCTAATGTTATGTCTTGTATGAGAGGTTGCAGTCAAGTGGTACTCAATAGATAGTCTGACGTGCTAATGTTATGTCTTGTATGAGAGGTTGCAGTCAAGTGGTACTCAATAGATAGTCTGACGTGCTAATGTTATGCCTTTCGATGTTATATTCATTTAATTCAATGCTAAAATGGTCAGCCCACCATATACAGTTGTTCAAGGAGTGTCAGATAACGGATGTCTTGCCTTATCGGCCTTGACTTGTGACCTACCTCTTATATTATATCACAGTCAAATTGTCTTATTGATCTGAGATCTCACTTAACACCACCGTAAGATTGATTGTCTTATTGACCTTTGACTTCTCACACCAGTCAAATTGATCGTCTCATTGACCTGTAACTGCTCACACCAGTCAAATTGCTCGTCTCATTGATCTGTGACTTCTCAAATTGATTTCCTGATGTAATGTCTCATATGCCTTTGACCAATTTGATTTAAATATAACAAAACCCCCTCAATCTGTACAACTAAAAGAATAGGAGGCAGTTTCAAAGTGACATGTCATATATATTATCAAGCCTACTACGACTACTACTACCCATATTTATAGTTTAGTCACATTATACATCTGGCAAAAACGTTATTTATACCATTTCCATTTCCAAATTACACATATTTTGTGGCAGAATGTCTTAAGACAAAGTCTAGGTAGATATAGTACTACTACTAGTCTTAAGCACAACAAAATCCTAAAATAAATATTATTTTAGTAAGTAAAGTGTTGTAAAGATTGTCTCATAAGCCAGGGGACACTGCTGTCCAGGATAAAGTCACAAAGTCAAGTGTCACTGACTGCGTAAGATGCCACATTTCGTTTAGATCCAATCGTTTATCAACGTTTATGAAGTCACAGTAAGAATGAATTAGTTCAATTAGAATTACTAATTAGGGTGAAGATTAGTTCACTTCTTAAGAAGTTCTTACTGTCTTACTCGCTGCTTTTTATTTTTACTTTACTTTTATTTTTTTATTTATATCTTAACTATCCACTAGTAAGTACTAGTAGTACTCATCACTAGTAGTAGTTGGCACTAATGCCACTACTGGCACTAGTATTAGTAATACCTCTAGACTGCTGTATGGTATGCTAATTACTATTAGACTATCTTTACTCTATAGTTACTTCTAAGTTAGTATTTTACTATTAAAAAAATAATATTATTAGTTACTTATTTATTAACTAGAAGTAGAAAATAGAACTAAAATTAAATATATAAATTAAAATTAAATGAAATGAATCGGAAAAACAAAAATTAGAGGTTAAAATAAATTGAATAGTGGCGCTGTCATTAAAAGAAATTATCGCAGAAAAATATTGTGAGGTAGAAATGTTGAGACACTTACCACAGCCATTAAAACTAGCCAACAACAACTGTTCATATTTCCTTCTCACGTGTACACTAGCCATCTTATCTTGCTGCAAATGTTTATCATACAACAAATATAAGGGGGCTCTTCTGTCCCTGAGGTTTACGTTTACCATAGACTACAAATGTTTCCTTCCTTGTCAAAGAGTGATCGTCATCAACATGAAGTGCCATGCCGCGACGCATCAAAGTCTCTCCTCAGATTGACAGTGTTATTTTACTTCTCCCTCCATTTGTGCCCTTAAGCGGCGTGGGGAGCTTTTTTCTTGAACCACGTATGTTGGGTCAGTTGTTGTAAGCCCATTTCGTTGTAGGTATGCATGTCTACAAATGTTGTTTATTTTGAGCACTCTATTTTTAACGTCGCTTCGATGTTTCCAAGTACCCAGTTTCTCACGGGATTGAGTGACAGAGGTTAGAGAGCAGATCTCTCTATTCCATATCTGGTTACGACCTACTCCAGTCTATTCAGTTGTAAATTTATACATAACTTATAGTTAAGGAACAAAAGACAGTGATGGAACTCGTCACGTCAACTTGTAAATAAAATGCTGAGACCTAGTATAATGAAGTCTCTAAAACTCACATGAATCTCTAGGCTCTAACCCTCAACTTAGTCTCTAACCCTCACCTTAGTCTCTAAGCTCTAACCCTCACCTTAGTCTCTAAGCTCTAACCATCACCTTAGTCTCTAAGCTCTAGCTCTTACCTTAGTCTCTAAACTCTTATCTTAACCTCAAGCTTAAATCATCATCTTATTTAACTCTAAGCTCTAGCCATCACTTTAGCTCTAACCCTAACCTCACTATCTAACCTTCACTCACTTTAAAATCTCTCTAAGATATAACTTCTCACCTTAAATCTCTAAGTTCTAACCCTCACCTTAATGTCTAAGCTATGACCCTCACTTTAATCTCTAAGCTATGACCCCCCCCCCTTAATCTCTAAGCTATGACCTTCACCTTAATCTCTAAGCTATGACCCCCACCTTAATCTCTAAGCTATGGCCCCACCTTAATCTCTAAGCTATGATCCTCACCTTAATCTCTAAGCTATGACCCCCACCTTAATCTCTAAGCTATGATCATCACCTTAATCTCTAAGCAATGACTCCCACCTTAATCTCTAAGCTATGACCCCCACCTTAATCTTTAAGCTATGATCCTCACCTTAATCTAGTCTGATCTTCACCTCGACGACAGATTCTGTTATGAAGGAGACAAACATGTGTTTCTGTTCTGTTACGAATCGACAATATTGCACTCCAAGCAGACCCATAGGTGCTCAGTCCCTCTCAGCAAATGGCGAAGAGTGTAGTTACTGATGGTTCCTATAACTCGCCAGTTGTACACACCCCTGTTCTGTCCTCTCAAGCACCCCTGCTGGACCGTGTAGCATTTCGAAATCAAGCGACCTGTACATAGCTTGTTCATCGACTTCAGTGTCTTCACCCAAAAGTCAACAGTGACCCAAAATGTCACCTCTATCAATTGTCAATGTTCCCACTGCGGAGATGCCCATGAGATCAGGATGTCAGCTCTATCAATTGTCAATGTTCCCACTGTGGAAATGCCCCTGAGGTCAGCTCTATCAACTGTCAACGTTCCCACTGTGGAAATGCCCCTGAGGTCAGCTCTATCAATTGTCAATGTTCCCACTGTGGAGATGCCCCTGAGGTCAGGATGTCAGCTCTATCAATTGTCAATGTTCCCACTGCGGAGATGCCCATGAGGTCAGGATGTCAGCTCTATCAATTGTCAATGTTCCCACTGTGGAAATGCCCCTGAGGTCAGCTCTATCAACTGTCAACGTTCCCACTGTGGAAATGCCCCTGAGGTCAGCTCTATCAATTGTCAATGTTCCCACTGTGGAGATGCCCCTGAGGCCAGGATGTCAGCTCTATCAATTGTCAATGATGTTCCCACTGTGGAGATGCCTATGAGGCCAGGATGTCAGCTCTTTCATATCTGTAAACCCCAGCATGCCAGGACATTAGATCCACACGTCCCCCGAGGTTTGAGGCCTTTATATCCATTATCCACTCATGTCACATCCAGCCATTCTGCACATTACGAAACAAGGATTGAGAGAGACGATTTGGTCTTCAATAAAGAGTCTCCAGATGACCACATCAGAGCCCAAGTCACTGCCTTCATATATACTGGACGTTGTTGGCAAGTATGCACTGTTCCTCTCAGCAACGACCCAAGCCTCTCAATCTAGCAGAGAAGCCCCAACCAGCTTTCTTACCGCGTAGCGCATACCCATCGGTATGTATGACATCATCATCATCCTGGACATGTTCACTTATTGTTTGACCTCCAGGTCCGCTGTAACACTGCATCAGTCTGTGAATTGTTTAACCTCCAGGTCCGCTGTAACAGTGCATCAGTCTGTGAGTTGTTTGACCTCCAGGTCCGCTGTAACACTGCATCAGTCTGTGAGTTGTTTAACCTCCAGGTCTGCTGTAACACTGCATCAATCTGTGAATTGTTTAACCTCCAGGTCCGCTGTAACAGTGCATCAGTCTGTGAGTTGTTTAACCTCCAGGTCCGCTGTAACACTGCATCAGTCTGTGAGTTGTTTAACCTCCAGGTCCGCTGTAACAGTGCATATGTCTGTGAGTTGTTTAACCTCCAGGTCCGCGGTAACAGTGCACCGGTCTGTGAATTGTTTAACCTCCAGGTCCGCTGTAACACTGCATCAGTCTGTGAATTATTTAACCTCCAGGTCCGCTGTAACAGTGCACCGGTCTGTGAGTTGTTTAACCTCCAGGTCCGCTGTAACACTGCATCAGTCTGTGAATTGTTTAACCTCCAGGTCCGCTGTAACAGTGCACCGGTCTGTGAATTGTTTAACCTCCAGGTCCGCTGTAACAGTGCATCAGTCTGTGAGTTGTTTAACCTCCAGGTCCGCTGTAACAGTGCACCGGTCTGTGAATTGTTTAACCTCCAGGTCCGCTGTAACACTGCATCAGTCTGTGAATTGTTTAACCTCCAGGTCCGCTGTAACACTGCATCAGTCTGTGAGTTGTTTAACCTCCAGGTCCGATGTAACAGTGCACCGGTCTGTGAATTGTTTAACCTCCAGGTCCACTGTAACAGTGCACCGGTCTGTGCATCCTCTCCCAAGAGTGATAATGGTCCGTTGTTAGTCTGCCATTTTATCTCCAGTGGGAATCAGTTACTCCCATTTGTTGATGGTATCTCCTTTGGTTACCCGACCAACCGTTCTCTCTGCCTGTGCCGTTCATGACTTCCGTCTCCTGCTTATTTTACCGCTGATACATGTTCATGTGCAATGGTTGTCTCTTGACTGTGGCTACCCGCATGTAGACTTCGACCTGGATCCGTGCATGCGTCTTGACTGTGGCTACCCACATGTAGACTATGGCCTGGATCCGTGCATGTCTCTTGACTGTGGCTACCCACATGTAGACTATGGCCTGGATCCGTGCATGGCTCTTGACTGTGGCTACCCGCATGTAGACTATGGCCTGGATCCGTGCATGCGTCTTGACTGTGGCTACCCGCATGTAGACTATGGCCTGGATCCGTGCATGCGTCTTGACTTTGGCTACCCCAATGTAGACTGCGGCCTGTGCCATTGCACACCTAGACTTAACAGAAAGAAGTCCAAGCACGATCTTCACGATGGGGATGGGTGTCCCCCTGGTGCACACAAGGACCAGTCCATTCTGTGACCTTGACAATGTCCAGTCCGTAATGGATAATTAAAACAACCAACTGATTTTATATGATGAAAATCAGCCGCTACTCCAGATTGGCAGCTATCATTGTCTTCAGTGCTGCCAGACCCAGCATGCATCTCTGTATTATCTGTTCCACGTAGTACGTGTAAGATATACAAAGGTCACTTCGAAATATCTCAAGCAATCTCTCGGATAGATCCAATAAGGGTTATGGTAAGGAAGTCAGCCTTTACTATTTTGTTGTTAAAAGACCACCACATCACATCGGCCTTGTTCTGGCATCTTGACTGCCCGCACCACTGGGAGAAAGTCTCGTGCATGTCCTTGACCCTCTCATTTCTATTCGAGCCAGTCCTGAATGTCAGGATGTCATTTACAAACGCCATCAAGACGTTGAATGCTGGCCACTTTGTATAGACGTTGAACAGTACTTGTGAGAGGGGAGAGCCTGGGGGGATTCA
Organism: Ariolimax columbianus; assembly: GCA_036924085.1. Lineage (NCBI taxonomy): Eukaryota > Metazoa > Mollusca > Gastropoda > Stylommatophora > Arionidae > Ariolimax > Ariolimax columbianus. Next base: position 104,385,963 of record JAVGWX010000007.1, on the reverse strand, counting down.
AGACCTAGGCTAGGATGCCCATATGGAGCACACTTGTTATTTCCATCATATCAGCTGCTATCCGGCTCACCAGCCGTGCCACATTTCCCCAAAGAGTGCACCAGTGTCCCATTGGCAACACGGGATCCTCCGGATCAAGGAGACTGCTTCTTGTTTGAACTGAAAGCCTTCAGACGCGTCTTAAGCAAACTGTTCCAGCAGCTTCGTGTGCCGATGCTGTTCTCCGTCAGGAGCCGTGGCAGTACTCTTGCTGTTACTGAGAGCATGTTCCACTTTGACCCCAGTAAGAGATCGACATAAGATGCATCCCTCACGGCCGTGCCAATAATAACCATCGGAATACCATGTCTGGTGTCACTATCACCGTTATCTGCACGGCAACATATCGCTTAATAAACTCCGTCTCCATTGTTTTTATCAGTTTTTAGGGTTGTCCTTGTCGAGGCTTTCAAATTGGAGTCATTATATTCATATTCTTTCGATGGACCTTTCGATGGATCTTTTAATGGATCTTTCGATACATCTTTCAATACATACTTCGATACATCTTTCAATGCATCCTTCGATACATCTTTTGATACATCTTTCAATACATCCTTCGATACATCTTTCAATAAATCTTTCAATACATTTTTCTATACATCTTTCGATACATGAGACAGAACATTTGGATGGTTCTACTCGTATCTTTGCCTTCTAAAGTTATGAACTCTGACTTCTAGTTCTTTGATTTGATGGGACCTTCAAGCAATTGGTTACTGATTATTTTTGTGGATCTTCTCTTGGCCACCTTGGACTTTTCTTAGGGTAACCCGCCACTCTCTTGTTGCTACTTCCATTAATGCCCACATCTATTCTACTGTTCCATTCCACCAGGGTGACTGGACCACAGAGGATCTAGAAGACAGTTCGGACAGACTGATCTAGTACCTGCAAGGTCATGATGAAATTATAATTCTTGGAGATTTAAATACCGCAGTGGCAAATTATCATTCTAGATGGAACAGTGACTAAGGGATTCAGTGAACATCTTTTGATTGACAATAGAGGACTCATTCCTGAGACTTGGCAGCCACCAAATCGTGATTATTACAAATACAAACTTCCCTCACAAGCGTACACACATATTCGATTTTAACTGACAAAGAAAGAGACATTTGCTATTGATTATATCATAATGAGGACAGATTCAGGACAGCCATAGTGAGAACAGATTCAGGACAGCCACAGTGAGGACAGATTCAGGACAGACGTAGTGAGGACAGATTCAGGACAGCCATAGTGAGGACATATTCAGGACAGTCATAATGAGGACAGATTCAGGACACCCATAGTGAGGATATATTCAGGACAGTCATAATGAGGACAGATTCAGGACATCCATAGTGAGGACATATTCAGGACAGCCATAGTGAGGACAGATTCAGGACAGCCACAGTGAGGACAGATTCAGGGCAGCCATAGTGAAGACAGATTCAGGACAGCCATTGTGAGGACAGCCATAGTGAGGACAGATTCAGGACAGCCATAATGAGGACAGATTCAGGACAGCCATAGTGAGGACAGATTCAGGACAGCCATAGTGAGGACATATTCAGGACAGCCATAGTGAGGACAGATTCAGGACAGCCACAGCGAGGACAGATTCAGGACAGCCATAGTGAAGACAGATTCAGGACAGCCATAATGAAGACAGATTCAGGACAGCCATTGTGAGGACAGCCATAGTGAGGACAGATTCAGGACAGCCATAATGAGGACAGATTCAGGACAGCCATAGTGAGGACAGATTCAGGACAGCCATAGTGAGGACAGATTCAGGACAGCCATAGTGAAGACAGATTTAGGGCAGCCATAGTGAGGACAGATTCAGGACAGCCATAGTGAAGACAGATTTAGGGCAGCCATAGTGAGGACATATTCAGGACAGCCATAGTGGGGACAGATTCAGGACAGACATAGTGAGGACAGATTCAGGACAGCCATAGTGAGGAGATATTCAGGACAGCCATAGTGAGGACAGATTCAGGACAGACGTAGTGAGGACAGATTCAGGACAGCCATAGTGAGGACAGATTCAGGACAGCCATAATGAGGACAGATTCAGGACAACCATAATGATGACAGATTCAGGACAACCATAATGAGGACAGATTCAGGACAACCATAATGATGACAGATTCAGGACAACCATAATGATGACAGATTCAGGACAACCATAATGAGGACAGATTCAGAAAAACCATAATGATGACAGATTCAGGACAGATTCAGGACAACCATAATGATGACAGATTCAGGACAGATTCAGGACAACCATAATGAGGACAGATTCAGGACAGCCATAGTGAAGACAGATTCAGGACAGCCATAGTGAGGACAGATTCAGGACAGCCATAGTGAAGACAGATTCAGGACAGCCATAATGAGGACAGATTCAGGACAGCCATAGTGAAGACAGATTCAGGACAGCCATAGTGAGGACAGATCCATTTAAGCACGTGAGAGGTGTCAGAGTCTAGAATTGAAAGGACCACATATCGGAAGGGATCACTGCCTCACGACCAGACAGTAAACAATCGAAGGAGTAGCACCAGCATCACAACATCCACCATCAAGTAAGGAACTGCGGAACACAGAAGGTGAAGCGGGATCAAGATGCTGAGCAGCACATGAGCTGCAGTGGTCAGCGACCCATAGTTGACTGCTAGCATCAGGGCTAGCGAACCAGAGCTGCCAAGACCCTTCTACACCTCCACGCGGTGATCCTGGATAACAGACTGCAGCAGGGCAGACTGGCTAAGGAGAAGGGATCAAAGAGGAATGCTAACCCGGTACTAAAAAAATGCTTGCTGAAGTCAGATGTGTTGGACCGAAAGGTGCAAATATCACAGTCAAGCTGCAAACTATGACACAACGCATTCCGTTCTCTGGACTACATTCTGCTACTTAAGCTCTTTCAGGGTTTGGTAGTGGGAGATTGAGAGCGAACGAAGCCACGCCATGCCAGAAGGTGAAGCAAGGATAACGATCCACAAGCTAAGGGAATCAAATGTTAGGACCAGATATTGAGCCTCGAGTTGACTGATGTCCTTTTTAGAACCATTTAAGTCCAAGTCTGATGATGAATACAGAAAAAAAGAAGTCATTGGCAATTACAAAAGCTAAAAAAAAAGTGAGATACAATCCTCAGAAACGAGGTACTTAAGAAAGGTAGTCCAAGGTACAAGAAGGCCAGACAATACATCAAGACCCCGAAGACTGACCGATCTCAACTGTGGTATTTGGCCATGTCTGTACAATGAGAAACAACTGGCTACCATGGGATGCCAAGAGCCAGGGATCCAGACCCTCAGGGTGCCCCAAAGTATGCTGGGATAACAACATGTGACAGTCCCTCAAAGTTCAAGGACTTGACAGCTGCGTAAGTAAGACAATGGAGAAGACCGTAATGGTACCTACAAACATAAAACACTAACACCAGAACAAGCAGAGTGTAACAGCATAGAAGGTCAGATCACATGATTGTCCCAGCACAGAAGGTCAGATCACATGATTGTCCCAGCACAGAAGGTCAGATCACATGATTGTCCAAAATTGGTGAAGATGTTTTCCAAGAAGAAAAAAAAAGGTCCTTGCCTTACGGAGAGATTTCCAGAAAGCCTTTGATAAAGTATGGAAAGATGGACTAATAGCAAAACTACAAAGGAGTGCCATCAAGAGTAAAGTGAGCATTGGATCAAGGCATTTCTACACAACCGGAAAGAGAGAGTTACCATGGACGGTTATAGTTGCAGCTCCTCTGGACTCAATAGTGGCTCTCAGCGTGATCATTGTGTTGATCAGAGACATCACACACGATTTGACACAAGGGTGAGAGCAGCTCTGTATGCAGACGACTTGGTCGTGTGGTGAGCAGGAAAACAATTGTCAATACATGGATACAAGAAGCAGCAGACAGCACGGCATGGACAAATTCATGGATACAAGAAGCAGCAGACAGCAAGCAGGTTGGACAAATTCATGGATACAAGAAGCAGCAGACAGCAAGCAGGTTGGACAAATACATGGATGGTGCAGATTGACAGAGAAAAAAACACTTCACACTCTCAAACAAAGAACAATCTGGAGAAATACGTCTCGGAGTATACAGGTACAAACAGAAGATGGGCATCGCATTAAATAAGAGAATAATATGGATGACACGCATTGAAAGGAAGAAAGGCTTAGGCTAGTGTAACATATTACTCTCTTAATTGGGATGACACGCATTGAAAGGAAGAAAGGCTTAGGCTAGTGTAACATATTACTCTCTTAATCTTCTTTCTGTTTTACAATTACCACTCTTTAACCCACAACTTTCATGAGAACACTCTAATAATTATTGGAACTCCATCAATAACAAATGAATGTGCATTCTCTCAAACATCAACTCCATCAATAACAAATGAATGTGTATTCTCTTAAATATCAACTCCATCAATAACAAATGAATGTGCATTCTCTCAAATATCAATCGTATTAGACCAATAATCTAGGCACATAAAAGTGAACTAAATCTAATGTCCATTAACGGGTTCATGCAAGTAACACATGTCTTCCTCATGTACTAAATAAGATTACGGGTTCAATGACTTGGGTCAGCTCTATCTAATGGTCCTAGTACTGGAACACAGTCCTGTCTTATTAGAGTTGACACAAATTAACTAACTAGCTATCTGGTTCTTGCCTGCTGTCAATCTTTTGGTCCTCGCTCATCTGGTGGCCTTCTGTATTTCTCTTCTGCTCCTGTAGCAGCTGGGTCTTCTGATTTGATTGTCTTGTCTTTAAGTCAGGAACTCTGCGACAAATATAGAGGTTCTTGTGCCGTGATGGTTCTCCAAACAGGTACAACTTCTTTGATGGCAGGGGTTCTCGTGTGTCGAGGACACTGGCACTTATACTGTAGGTGTCAGGGGTTCTCGTGTGCCGATGACACTGGTACTTATACTGTAGGTGTCAGGGGTTCTCGTGTGTCGACGACACTGGTACTTATACTGTAGGTGTCAGGGGTTCTCACGTGTTGATAACACTGGTACTTATACTGTAGGTGTCAGGGGTTCTCACGTGTTGACGACACTGGCAGTTATACTGTAGGTGTCAGGCACTTATACTGTAGGTGTCAATGGTTCTCATTTGTGACGACACTGGTACTTATACTGTAGGTGTCAGGGGTTCTCGTGTGTCGACGACACTGGCACTTATACTGTAGGTGTCAATGGTTCTCGTTTGTGACGACACTGGTACTTATACTGTAGGTGTCAGGGGTTCTCGTGTGTCGACGACACTGGTACTTATAATGTAGGTGTCAAGCCAAAACCAACACCCTTGTTATTACGGTTTGTCGGGAAGACAGTATTGTGTTTGAGGAATAACATATCTCCTTCTGACTTACATGCAGTCGATAACCTCTCCAGGACTTACGAGGCAACATCACTTGTGACAAGGTTTCAGCGACAATTCACCAGGACAACACACAGTCAAATGCTTGGAAGTGCTGGTTTTGGTTGGCACTCTCTACCACTCAACCAAAAGCTTGTTCGAGATCTTCCCTCTCAGTGACTAGCGTCTGCTTCTGTGACTTCTCCGTTGTCCTAATGCTGTTCCATGTATCTGTTCTAACTAATGACTTTAGCTGATTTTCTAGCTACTGTACCACTATCTGCTCAGTGGTTTTCTGTTATGTGGGCTATCCCGAATACGCTGACCCCCCAGCTTATATCAATTATTATCCGGGATCAAGATGCTGAGCAGCGCATGAGCTGAAGTGGTCAGCCACCCATAGCTGACTGCTAGCATCAGGGCCAGCGAACCAGAGCTGCCAAGACCCTTCTACACCTCCACGCGGTGATCCTGGATTACAGGATGCAGCAGGGCAGACTGGCTAAGGAGAAGGGATCGAAGAAGGAATGCTAACCCGGTACTCAAAAAATGTTTGCTGAAGTCGGATGTGTTGGACCGAAAGGTGCAAATATCGCAGTCAACCTGTAAACTATGACACAACGCATTCCGTTCTCTGGACTACATTTTGCTACTTAAGACCTTTCATGGTTTGGTAGAGGGAGATTGAAAACAAACGAAGCCAAGCCAAGTCAATTATTATTCTCGCTCACGTATTCTATCTTTGCCCAGTTCTGGCGCGTCAACTTTCCCTGAACTACTGTGCCGCTAAAGAACTAGTTTTTTGTCTGGAACTTTCTATGTGAGGTCGTGGGATGTCTCATCTACATGTCCACTTTAGCACAGGTGGCCGCCAGAATTTCAATTTGGCTGGGTAAACTCTTAAACCGATCATTGTCGAGCGATCTGAACAATGACCATTTTTAACTCTCTCTCCCAGGCATAGTTCTGAAGTTCTGTGTTGGTACCTCGAACGGTGTTTTCAGGGCTTGCCTGGTCCTGCCTATTGCGACCCACTGAAGGAATCAATGCTGTGATCAAAGCAAACGGACAGGATCTTTAAACAGTGAAACGTTTCAAATATCTGGGCTCAACAATCGGTGATGAGGGATCAAAACCACAGGTCCTGGCCAGAATAGCACAAACAGCAGCAGCGCTTGCACATTTGAAACATACATGGAAAGATAAACGGATCTCCCCCACCATGAAGGTCAGACTAATGTGCTCATCAGTTCTGTCAATATCCCTCTACGCCTGCGAAACATGGACTATTACAGCAGACCTCCAGAGAAGAATCCAGGCCACGGAGATATTTTAGAAGACTCCTAAATGTCACTTACAAAGACCATATCACAAATGATGAAGTATGACGTAGAATCAAGAATGCCCATGGACTGTACGACGACCTCTTCGCAATGATCAAAAAGGCGAAAGCTGACTTGGTATGGCCACGTCTCGAGGTCCGTGAGGATTGCAAATACACAGGGCAAGCGAGGACGTCCGAGAAAACAATGGGAAGACACCATCCATGAATGGACTAACCTACGACCCGAAGAGGCACAAAAGGCAATCGCAGACAGAGAGGGATGGCGCAGGATTATGGTGGTGTCAGCAGGGATACCCAAGCAATCTCAAGAGGTCACAGGATGAATTGAACAAATAAGGTCAATCCAATGTTCCTTCCAACCCCCATGGGACCAACACCAAACTGTCAGCATAGAAACATTTATATGTCACCTGCTCCGTGGCGACGGGGTTGAGCTGTTGGCCTCGTGATCAGGTGGTGTAGGTTCGACTCCGCACTCCGCCGTCTTTTTTAACGGGTGCTGGATGCGGAGTCCCCTGCATCTCGTAGTCGCCCCCTAGTCGTTTTGTCCTTGACTTGCCACTGGGGTGGGGCGGCACGAGACGAGAGAGAGAGGATAAAAAGTAGCGCAGTTAATCCTTACTAAAAATAGCGCTAGCAAAATTAATTATGCCATCATCGTCTACGATGGACGGCGGCCTTTGCCAATGGAAGAGCACAATACTCTCCAAAAGAAAACAGCGACATGATTGAGGAATCATACTTCCAGAGAAGCGTGGATCTAGGTATATTCTGATGGATAAGATATCAGAGCAGTGAAGAATGGAGGTGCAGACAGCCATATTGTCGAGTGAAACCACTAATTCACCCAATGGAGAATTCTGTTCAAAATACAGGCACTTAGCATTGCTGCATAAATAAACACAAGAAGCCAATGTCAGGAGGTTGTATTCCTCACAGATACAATGGCAGTTCTGCAAGTCCTCAACAGAGCTTCAAACAGTTTTGGGTAAACTAAGTCAAAAGATGGGTAGCAGAAATACAAATTCCTGATGAGATCTATACATTAATGCCAAAATTAGTAAATAGCATTATTTAATTGATTGCTCAGGTTCCAGATTGTTCTGCATATTGAGGAGATAGTTGTACTCATCGGCATCGTCTAACCACACCCTATTACGGAAAACTGGATCACAATTGACAAAATGATTCCGCAATACTTTGCCCTTAGAGACATTCATCTCTAGTCCCACGTTCCTACTCACCATCGAGTAGCTGCATCAGTTGGTTGGTTTCTGCTGCTGGCTCTGTGGTGAGCATTACGTCATCGGCAAGTCGAAGATGATTGAGGTGTCTGTCGTCAATATGGATGACAAAGGTGTCCCAGGTGCATCAACCGATGACTGATTTAAAAACATGAAGAGACGAGGTTCGGTGAGATAGGATCACCCCGGCGAACCCCATTCTGAACTGGTACCACAATTAAACGTTGGAAGGGACGAAATGTGGTCGTGGAGTTCGTGTAACTGTTGGAAAAATGATGTGTAATCAGGATCGAGATCTTGTTCCAACAGTGAACGCCAGACAAAATGTTGTCTTACCTAATCAAAAGCTTTTTGTAGTCGATAAATATCAAGGTAAATATCAAGGGTGACTGGAACTCTCAGGGTGACTGGAACTCTTGGGGTGACTGGAACTCTCGGGGTGACTGGAACTCTCAGGGTGACTGGAACTCTCAGGGTGACTGGAACTCTCAGAGTGTCTGGAGCTCTTGGGGTGTCTGGAACTCTCGGGGTGTCTGGAATTCTCGGGATATCTGGAACTTTCTTTCAATAATATGGCAGCAGGTTGAAATGAAGTCCATTGTGCTGTACAAATGCCGCCGAAAACCAGTTGTTCGACTGGTTGCGTCTTCAAGAGTGACGTGGACTCTGGTAAGAATGCATTTCGTAAACAGCTTGTAAGTTACAGAGTGAAGAGTAATTGGACGATAATATCCGAGGTCCACTTTCTCTCCCTTGATGCGTAAGAGCATTGTCCTCGAGTTGCACAAAGAGGTAGGTGTTCCTCCAGAATGAAGACAATATGTCAACGTTGGGCTTTGACTTGGTAAAGGTGCAGACCGCAAGCCTGGAAGTCTTCCGCAGTGATAGTTTCTTCACCTGGTGATTATCCAGATGGCATTGACTCGATAGCATGGTGAATTTCTGATTGCAGGAAGTCCAGAAGAGGGGGAGGGGGGCAGTGAGCGGGAGGGAAATTGGAGGGGGTTCTGACGATCTGAACAGGTAGCTATAGTAAGCTTTCAAGATTGACTCTATGCCCAGCTTTCATGTGATGCGAGAGCCAGCGGAAGCTTTCAGACAAGGAATATTTAGCAGTGTTCGACGAGGCTACGAGCAGCCAATTTGATGCCTCGCTGACATTCTGCAGCTTTCATTAGACGTCCGAGGGTAAAGTTCTCATGATCTTCTTTAAGTTTGTGGTGGCAGATCTTGCTTAGGGTGGTGAATGACATGTGCTTGTTCAGAGAGCAGGACATCTTTCGTCGATCCTCTAACAAAACTCGAATTGCAGGTGAAATGTGATTTGTGGTGTGAATGGGTGTTGGGAGAATGGGTGTTGGGAGAATGGGTGCTGGGAGAATGGGTGCTGGGAGAATGGGTGCTGGGAGAATGGGTGCTGGGAGAATGGTTGCCCTTGAAATGGATGTGATTGAGATTGTTTCAATCAGATTTGCATAGTCAGCGTCGATGTTGGGGTTAATAGAAGCTCCGAGTTGCTTGCTAGCTGTGAGGGTGGTAGCATTCGAGGGGTTGATGAGTATCTCTGGTCCCTGATAGAAGCTCCGAGTTGCTTGCTAGCTGTGAGGGTGGTAGCATTCGAGGGGTTGATGAGTATCTCTGGTCCCTGATAGAAGCTCCGAGTTGCTTGCTAGCTGTGAGGGTGGTAGCATTCGAGGGGTTGATGAGTATCTCTGGTCCCTGATAGAAGCTCCGAGTTGCTTGCTAGCTGTGAGGGTGGTAGCATTCGAGGGGTTGATGAGTATCTCTGGTCCCTGATAGAAGCTCCGAGTTGCTTGCTAGCTGTGAGCGTGGTAGTAAGTAAAGGGTAACAGAACCATAACGCTGCTAAATGGTACCCAGGCTTGTAGATCCTACGAAGCAGCAGGACTGACCAATCTCTGGATCCCCAACACAGCACTTCCATAAACTTGTTTCGTTACTCAATAAATGCGTTGACGCTGCCTAAATCCAAACAGTGCACACGTATTACAGAACAGACAAGGAAACTACTAGGCATACAAAGACGACTTAAGGTTGGGGGGTGTTGGACAAAATCGCGCTATGCGATCTAAATAAAGAAATCTGTCACAGCTAAAGAACGACTATGAGCAGCATTGAACGCAGCGAATAATTAGAGGTGGCTAAATTAGGAGCAGCATCAAACAATTAGAGGTGGCTAAATTAGGAGCAGCATCGAACACAGCGAATAATTAGAGGTGGCTAAATTAGGAGCAGCATCGAACACAGAGAATAATTAGAGGTGGCTAAATTAGGAGCAGCATCGAACACAGCGAATAATTAGAGGTGGCTAAATTAGGAGCAGCATCGAACACAGAGAATAATTAGAGGTGGCTAAATTAGGAGCAGCATCGAACACAGAGAATAATTAGAGGTGGCTAAATTAGGAGCAGCATCGAACACAGAGAATATACATACATGACCAGACAAACAATGACATATATGACCAGACAAACAATGACATACATGACCAGACAAACAATGACATACATGACCAGACAAACAATGACATACATGACCAGACAAACAATGACATATATGACCAGACAAACAATGACATACATGACCAGACAAACAATGACATACATGACCAGACAAACAATGACATACATGACCAGACAAACAATGACATACATGACCAGACAAACAATGACATACATGACCAGGCAATGATATACATGACCAGACAAACAATGACATACATGACCAGACAATGACATACATGACCAGACAAACAATGACATACATGACCAGACAAACAATGACATACATGACCAAACAAACAATGACATACATACTTGACCAGACAAACAATGACATACATGACCAAACAAACAATGACATACATACTTGACCAGACAATGACATACATGACCAAATAAACAATGACATACATACATGACCAGACAAACAATGACATACATGACCAGTCAAACAATGACATACATGACCAAACAAACAATGACATACATACATGACTAGACAAACAATGACATACATGACCAGACAAACAATGACATACATGACCAGACAAACAATGACATACATGACCAGTCAAACAATTAAATACATGACCAGACAAACAATGACATACATACATGACCAGACAAACAATGACATACATGACCAGACAAACAATGACATACATGACCAGACAAACAATGACATACACACATGACCAGACAAACAATGACATACACACATGACCAGACAAACAATGACATACATGACCAGACAAACAATGACATACATACATGACCAGACAAACATACAATTGTATGTGACAGGAACCAGTTAAGACCAACTTTTAGATGCCCATGTTACGAAGAGGAACAAGTTCAGTTAATTCTTTGTTGTAGTTTTGTTTTTATTTAGTGAAGACGAATCAATGAATGCTAGTGTATTTATTAATATGACAAGAAATATAACCATCACATTTAAAACACAATTACACATTCATTTCACTATAGCATAAACATGTATATATTGATTGATATCTGTCTATGGTTTCCATGGCTTTCCATTGTAGAAATCTAGTGCGCGCTTAAATGACTCAATCAGCATGCCCTGACATTTTTCTAGCAAATATCTGTCATCAACAGACCTATCAAAGGGTCCAAAGTCCATCAGTCTAGCAGCGACTGCAGCATAGCACCCTGCAAAGATAAAAGTTGTGTTTTCAATGTCCATTAGTCTGAAAGACAAACACAATTTGTTACAACTCAAATTCTGTAAATGTTTGCATGACAAATTCAATTTGTCACAACAGAAGTAATATAAATATTTTCATACAAAGCACAATTTGTCACAACAGAATTAATATAAATATTTTCATACAAAGCACAATTTGTCACAACAGAATTAATATAAATATTTTCATACTAAGCACAATTTGTCACAGCTCAGCTAATATAAATATTTTCATACTAAGCACATTTTGTCACAACTCAATTAATCTAGTAATAGCTGTCCATTTGATGATCTTACAGCATATGACTTTGCAGTCCAGTCTGAGCACTATAAACTCTAGCAAATCTGAGCACTATAAACTGCTAAATGTGAGCACTACAAACTCTACCAAATGTGAGCACTACAAACTCTACCAAATGTGAGCACTACAAACTCTACCAAATGTGAGCACTACAAACTCTACCAAATGTGAGCACTACAAACTCTACCAAATGTGAGCACTACAAACTCTACCAAATGTGAGCACTACAAACTCTACCAAATGTGAGCACTGCAAACTCTACCAAATGTGAGCACTACAAACTCTACCAAATGTGAGCACTACAAACTCTACCAAATGTGGGCACTACAAACTCTACCAAATGTGGACAGTGTTAGTCATTGAGTTGTCTTGGATTCTGTTCTTTAATGTAGCTAATTTTTTCTGCGCCTTAGTAACGGTTCTCTTCTTAGTGATGTGAGCACCATGTGTGATGGTAGTGTGCCAGGCTGAATGGTTCAGAGTAAGGAGTACCCAGGAGACAACATGAATAAAGAAACTATTCACAGAAACTTTCAGTCTTCTTCTTTCTTGTTTTGTCGTCTCCCTTTCTACAGGGTTGTTGCCTAGTGTAGTGGTTGTTGCCTAGTGTTGTGGTTGTTGCCTAGTGTAGTGGTTGTTGCCTAGTGTAGTGGTTGTTGCCTAGTGTTGTGGTTGTTGCCTAGTGTAGTGGTTGTTGCCTAGTGTTGTGGTTGTTGCCTAGTGTAGTGGTTGTTGCCTAGTGTTGTGGTTGTTGCCTAGTGTAGTGGTTGTTGCCTAGTGTTGTGGTTGTTGCCTAGTGTAGTGGTTGTTGCCTAGTGTTGTGGTTGTTGCCTAGTGTAGTGGTTGTTGCCTAGTGTAGTGGTTGTTGCCTAGTGTTGTGGTTGTTGCCTAGTATAGTGGTATGTATTTGTCTTTCGCCTCTCTCGTGAGCTGAGTAAAATTTGTCCTCATTTTTCAGCAGGTCTCTTTTACACTGTTTATCCACCTTTTCCTCGGTCTACCTCTCGTCCTTCTTCCTGATGTTCTCCTGCACAACGGTTGCAAGAACAATGTGGTCAAACCAATTCATTCTCTGTTGCTCGATGTACTGTAGACAGGGAATTGTTCTAACCTTCTCTTGAATACTCATATTTGTGATTATGTCTCTTCTGGTGTAGTTAGTGACCTTTCGTAAGCATTGCATTTCGTAGGTGGCTAACTTTCATTCCTGGGCCTTATTCAATGTCCATGTCTGGCACTGGTAGTACAGGGTTGGGATGAACATACTATTTATCATCTGCTTTTTTGGAGGAAAATCTAGGGGTGCCTTAGTAGTGGAGACAGCTGGTGTGTGACAGCGTTTGTCCTCTGCACTCTCGTCTCTACCTCTTTGTCGAGTCTGCCATCCTCAGTAAAAACAGCTCCCAAATACCTAAATTCTTGTACCTGCTTTATTTTTGTTTCATTCACATGAATAGCAATTGTGGTGTGCTTTCTACCTATATTCATTGCCTTTGTTTTTGATGTATTGATATTCATATCGTACTTTTGTCAGTTCAAGTAGAGTCAGTCAATATGACTTTGTAGGTTTCGTTTATTGGAGTTGATCAGACATTGGTCGTCTGCAAAGAGCAATTCGTTGGTATTTTCCTGTTCTGTTGTTGCCTCCTGGGTGACAAAGAGGAGAAGTGAGAGAACACAACCCTGTCTGACGTCTGATGAAATGGGCAACCACTCCGACATACCTTCTGTTGTTCTCACTGCATTCTGACTGTCCTGAGATAAGGCTTTGATGTTACTAAGGAGAGGAGCTTACAGTCCATAATCTGCCAGGATCTAAGGAGAGGAGCTTGCAGTCCATAATCTGCCAGGATCTAAGGAGAGGAGCTTGTAGTCCATAATCTGCCAGGATCTAAGGAGAGGAGCTTGTAGTCCATAATCTGCCAGGATCTAAGGAGAGGAGCTTGCAGTCCATAATCTGCCAGGATCTAAGGAGAGGAGCTTGCAGTCCATAATCTGCCAGGATCTAAGGAGAGGAGCTTGTAGTCCATAATCTGCCAGGATCTAAGGAGAGGAGCTTGCAGTCCATAATCTGCCAGGATCTAAGGAGAGGAGCTTGTAGTCCATAATCTGCCAGGATCTAAGGAGAGGAGCTTGTAGTCCATAATCTGCCAGGATCTAAGGAGAGGAGCTTGCAGTCCATAATCTGCCAGGATCTAAGGAGAGGAGCTTGCAGTCCATAATCTGCCAGGATCTAAGGAGAGGAGCTTGCAGTCCCTAATCTGCCAGGTCTAAGGAGAGGAGCTTGCAGTCCATAATCTGCCAGGATCTAAGGAGAGGAGCTTGCAGTCCATAATCTGCCAGGATCTAAGGAGAGGAGCTTGCAGTCCATAATCTGCCAGGATCTAAGGAGAGGAGCTTGCAGTCCATAATCTGCCAGGATCTAAGGAGAGGAGCTTGCAGTCCATAATCTGCCAGGATCTAAGGAGAGGAGCTTGCAGTCCATAATCTAAGGAGAGGAGCTTGTAGTCCATAATCTGCCAGGATCTAAGGAGAGGAGCTTACAGTCCATAATCTGCCAGGATCTAAGGAGAGGAGCTTGCAGTCCATAATCTGCCAGGATCTAAGGAGAGGAGCTTGCAGTCCATAATCTGCCAGGATCTAAGGAGAGGAGCTTGCAGTCCATAATCTGCCAGGATCTAAGGAGAGGAGCTTGCAGTCCATAATCTTCCAGGATCTAAGGAGAGGAGCTTGCAGTCCATAATCTAAGGAGAGGAGCTTGCAGTCCATAATCTAAGGAGAGGAGCTTGCAGTCCATAATCTGCCAGGATCTAAGGAGAGGAGCTTGCAGTCCATAATCTGCCAGGATCTAAGGAGAGGAGCTTGCAGTCCATAATCTGCCAGGATCTAAGGAGAGGAGCTTGCAGTCCATAATCTGCCAGGATCTAAGGAGAGGAGCTTGCAGTCCATAATCTGCCAGGATCTAAGGAGAGGAGCTTGCAGTCCATAATCTGCCAGGATCTAAGGAGAGGAGCTTGTAGTCCATAATCTGCCAGGATCTAAGGAGAGGAGCTTGCAGTCCATAATCTGCCAGGATCTAAGGAGAGGAGCTTGCAGTCCATAATCTGCCAGGATCTAAGGAGAGGAGCTTGCAGTCCATAATCTGCCAGGATCTAAGGAGAGGAGCTTGCAGTCCATAATCTGCCAGGATCTAAGGAGAGGAGCTTGCAGTCCATAATCTGCCAGGATCTAAGGAGAGGAGCTTGCAGTCCATAATCTGCCAGGATCTAAGGAGAGGAGCTTACAGTCCATAATCTGCCAGGATCTAAGGAGAGGAGCTTGCAGTCCATAATCTGCCAGGATCTAAGGAGAGGAGCTTGCAGTCCATAATCTGCCAGGATCTAAGGAGAGGAGCTTGCAGTCCATAATCTGCCAGGATCTAAGGAGAGGAGCTTGCAGTCCATAATCTGCCAGGATCTAAGGAGAGGAGCTTGTAGTCCATAATCTGCCAGGATCTAAGGAGAGGAGCTTGTAGTCCATAATCTGCCAGGATCTAAGGAGAGGAGCTTGCAGTCCATAATCTGCCAGGATCTAAGGAGAGGAGCTTGCAGTCCATAATCTGCCAGGATCTAAGGAGAGGAGCTTGCAGTCCATAATCTGCCAGGATCTAAGGAGAGGAGCTTGCAGTCCATAATCTGCCAGGATCTAAGGAGAGGAGCTTGCAGTCCATAATCTGCCAGGATCTAAGGAGAGGAGCTTGCAGTCCATAATCTGCCAGGATCTAAGGAGAGGAGCTTGCAGTCCATAATCTGCCAGGATCTAAGGAGAGGAGCTTGCAGTCCATAATCTGCCAGGATCTAAGGAGAGGAGCTTGCAGTCCATAATCTGCCAGGATCTAAGGAGAGGAGCTTGCAGTCCATAATCTGCCAGGATCTAAGGAGAGGAGCTTGTAGTCCATAATCTGCCAGGATCTAAGGAGAGGAGCTTGCAGTCCATAATCTGCCAGGATCTAAGGAGAGGAGCTTGCAGTCCATAATCTGCCAGGATCTAAGGAGAGGAGCTTACAGTCCATAATCTGCCAGGATCTAAGGAGAGGAGCTTGCAGTCCATAATCTGCCAGGATCTAAGGAGAGGAGCTTGTAGTCCATAATCTGCCAGGATCTAAGGAGAGGAGCTTGTAGTCCATAATCTGCCAGGATCTAAGGAGAGGAGCTTGCAGTCCATAATCTGCCAGGATCTAAGGAGAGGAGCTTGCAGTCCATAATCTGCCAGGATCTAAGGAGAGGAGCTTGCAGTCCCTAATCTGCCAGGATCTAAGGAGAGGAGCTTGCAGTCCATAATCTGCCAGGATCTAAGGAGAGGAGCTTGCAGTCCATAATCTGCCAGGATCTAAGGAGAGGAGCTTGCAGTCCATAATCTGCCAGGATCTAAGGAGAGGAGCTTGCAGTCCATAATCTGCCAGGATCTAAGGAGAGGAGCTTGCAGTCCATAATCTGCCAGGATCTAAGGAGAGGAGCTTGCAGTCCATAATCTAAGGAGAGGAGCTTGTAGTCCATAATCTGCCAGGATCTAAGGAGCTTGTAGTCCATAATCTGCCAGGATCTAAGGAGAGGAGCTTGCAGTCCATAATCTGCCAGGATCTAAGGAGAGGAGCTTGCAGTCCATAATCTGCCAGGATCTAAGGAGAGGAGCTTGCAGTCCATAATCTGCCAGGATCTAAGGAGAGGAGCTTACAGTCCATAATCTGCCAGGATCTAAGGAGAGGAGCTTGCAGTCCATAATCTAAGGAGAGGAGCTTGCAGTCCATAATCTAAGGAGAGGAGCTTGTAGTCCATAATCTGCCAGGATCTCACATAATCTGCTTACTTCTGTTGACTCTATCAAACACATTTTCTTGGTCTATGAATATCAGACTATTGTTTTTATGTACTAAGGGGCTTGTAGTCTCTGTTGTCTTCACTGACATATTCTGCTCATCTCTGTGAAATAGACTGGCATATTCTGCTCATCTCTGTGAAATAGACTGGCATATTCTGCTCATCTCTGTGAAATAGACTGGCATATTCTCCTCATCTCTGTAAAATAGACTGGCATATTCTCCTCATCTCTGTAAAATAGACTGGCATATTCTGCTCATCTCTGTGAAATAGACTGGCATATTCTGCTCATCTCTGTGAAATAGACTGGCATATTCTCCTCATCTCTGTAAAATAGACTGGCATATTCTCATCTCTGTGAAATATCTAGCTCATCAGATGACATCCCCATTTTTGATGCTTCTTCCGCCTGTTACAAATTTGTTTCTGCTTTGACGTGTATTATATTTTTTCATGCTTATTTTTGCTTTTGCGGTATTCCGCGGCGAAGTGGTTAAGCCGTCGGTCTCGTGATTAGGTGGTGTGGGTGTGACTCTGGACTCCACCCACTTTTTCACGGTGCTTGATGCGGAGTCCCCTTTATCTTGTAGTCGCCCGCTAGTCGTCTTGTCTTTGAAGCTCGAAACGAGAGAGTGAGGATAAAAAGTCACGCAGTTAATTCCTTACTAAAAATAGCGCTAGTAAAATAAATTATGCCATCATCGTCTACAATGGACGGCGGCCTTTGCAAAAGTATTCTCTCCATCTGGTGCTGTGCTGGTTCAAACTGTCCCGGGTTTAGCAACTCGCTAAAGTATTCTCTCCATATGGTGCTGGTTCATACTGTCTCGGGTTTAGCAACTCGCTAAAGTATTCTCTCCATATGGTGCTGGTTCATACTGTCTCGGGTTTAGCAACTCACTAAAGTATTCTCTCCATCTGGTGCTGTGCTGGCTCATACTGTCCCAGGTTTAGCAACTCACTAAAGCATTCTCTCTATCTGTTTTTTTTTATATCTTGATTTTTGGTGAGTGGTTCTTTGGCCTTATTGTTGATAATTATCGATGGATTGAATTTTTCCTCTCTCTCTCATTGCCTTGATGCTTCGGTAAAAATGTATAGGTGACGATGTACCTCAGTTTGCTACTTGCTCTCCATATCTTGTCCATGAATCAGATTTTGTCATTTGTACTGTTTTTTGGGCTTTCTCTTGCAGCTGTGTCGAACTTTTGACTTCTCCATTCCACCATCTTGTGTCGAACTTTTGACTTCTCCATTCCACCATCTTGTATGGAACTTTTGACTTCTCCATTCCACCATCTTGTGTGGAACTCTTGACTTCTCCATTCCACCATCTTGTGTGGAACTTTTGACTTCTCCATCCCACCATCTTGTATGGAACTGTTGACTTCATTCTACCATCTTATATGGAACTGTTGACTTCTCCATCCCACCATCTTATATGGAACTGTTGACTTCTCCATTCCACCATCTTGTATGGAACTGTTGACTTCATTCTACCATCTTATATGGAACTGTTGACTTCTCCATCCCACCATCTTATATGGAACTTTTGACTTCTCCATTCCACCATCTTGTATGGAACTGTTGACTTCTCCATTCCACCATCTTGTATGGAACTGTTGACTTCTCCATTCCACCATCTTGTATGGAACTTTTGACTTCTCCATTCCACCATCTTGTATGGAACTGTTGACTTCTCCATTCCACCATCTTGTATGGAACTGTTGACTTCTCCATTCCACCATCTTGTATGGAACTGTTGACTTCTCCATACCACCATCTTGTGTGGAACTTTTGACTTCTCCATACCACCATCTTGTGTGGAACTGTTGACTTCTCCATTCCACCATCTTGTGTGGAACTGTTGACTTCTCCATTCCACCATCTTGTATGGAACTGTTGACTTCTCCATTCCACCATCTTGTATGGAACTGTTGATTTCTCCATTCCACCATCTTGTATGGAACTGTTGACTTCTCCATTTCACCATCTTGTATGGAACTGTTGACTTCTCCATTCCACCATCTTGTGTGCGTTGTACGTGTGCCAAGCTTTTTGAGCCCCCATTCCTCGTTGTCTATGTTTAGAATTGTAGCACGCACAACAGAGTAACCTACTCATTGTGGGCATTCGCAAACAATGACAATTACTGGTTGTTGATAGTACATAGAAATATTACTGGTTGGTGATCAGGTCAGGTCATCCCGTAACCGGTGAGGTCGTTGGGGCACACATGAAGACATCCTCACAACCCCACGCCACTCCTCTCTGTCAGATGCCGCTGCCTGTGACTCTTCTGGTCGGAGACTGGTCCATTCTTTTATGTTGTCCTCCCATCTCTTTTTGGGCCGGCCTCTTCGTCGTCTGCCATGCACCTCTCCGTGGAGGATTGTGTTTGCAAGACCATTTGATCTCGATATGTGACCGTACCAAGTGAGTTTCCTTCTTTTGACAGTTGCCAAGAGGTCTTCGAAAGGCCCTATTGCTGTTGTAATTCTATCTCATATTTCCTCATTTGTTACGCCACGGGCTTCAACAGCAGGATAAAAGCTAACGGTCAGGAACTCGAAGTGGTTGACCGTTTTAAATATCTTGGGTCGATTGTCAGTGATGAAGGATCAAAATGTGAGGTGTTGGCCAGAATAGCACAGACAATAGCGGCGCTTGCACGGCTTAACAAAATCTGGCAAGATAAACGGTTAGCACTAAGCACGAAAATCAGATTAATGCGTACACTGGTCCTGTCAATATTCCTCTATGCATGTGAGGCATGGACAGTTACAGCTGACCTTCAACGAAGGATACAGGCCTTGGAGATGAGATGTTTCTGAAAACTTTTAAACGTTTTTTTGTTGGTGATAATACATAAAAATATTACTGGTTGATTATAATACATAGAAATATTACTGGTTGATTATAATACATAGTAATATTAATGGTTTATTATAATACATAGAAATATTACTGGTTGATTATAATACATAGAAATATTACTGGTTGATTATAATACATAGAAATATTACTAGTTGATTATAATACATAGAAATATTACTGGTTGATTATAATACATAGAAATATTACTGGTTGATTATAATACATAGAAATATTACTGGTTGGTGATAATACATAGAAATATTACTGGTTGGTGATAATACATAGAAATATTACTGGTTGGTGATAATACATTGAAATATTACTGGTTGGTGATAATACATAGAAATATTACTGGTTGGTGATAATACTTACATACACATAAACCAAGTCCTGCTGCCATACTTGTGTAAGCTTTCCACCTGATCAGTGAACGCCTGTAAGAAGAAATGATCAAAATAACACAACTTGAATACAACATGCAGTGGCATAGACAAGAAGCAATGACACAGACAAAAAGACATCTCCCATGATTAACATTACATCCACAGATCTGGCTGGTTTCACTGTTTGTTGAATAGGGAACGACATGGGCTAGTGGTAAAGTGACACAGCTCATAATCCGAAGGTGCTGGGTTCGATCACCATCCCAGCACCGGCCATTACCCCAGGGAAACAATTCCTTAGAAAATGCAGGAGGAAGCAGGCCTCTACATAAAATGCATGCCGAAGATGGATGCACTGGGCCGACAGGCGCAAAATAAAAACCGTAATGCAACGCACACTGTCTTGGGGAAAAGAGAAATAAGGTGAACGCACACAACAACAAAAAATTTGTCTGTTGCAAGTCCCCATAACATTTATATCGCTGTGTTCATTGGTTGTTGCATACGTTTGTACAACTGCAATGTCCAATCATTTAGTTCACATTTCACCATTCTATCACTGTGTATCCGAGAGTGAAGAGTAATCAGGGTCAGGTGAAAGATTTGTATCCAGACCCTACCTCGGACACACATTAATCAGGGTCAGGTGAAAGATTTGTATCTAGAGCTACTTCACACACACATTAATCAGGGTCAGGTGAAAGATTTGTATCCAGAGCTACTTCACACACACATTAATCAGGGTCAGGTGAAAGATTTGTATCCAGAGCTACCTCACACACACATTAATCAGGGTCAGGTGAAAGATTTGTATCCAGAGCTACTTCACACACACATTAATCAGGGTCAGGTGAAAGATTTGTATCCAGAGCTACTTCACACACACATTAATCAGGGTCAGGTGAAAGATTTGTATCCAGAGCTACCTCACACACACATTAATCAGGGTCAGGTGAAAGATTTGTATCCAGACCCTACCTCGCACACACGTTAATCAGGGTCAGGTGAAAGATTTTTATCCAGACCCTACCTCGCACACACGTTAATCAGGGTCAGGTGAAAGATTTGTATCCAGACCCTACCTCGCACACACGTTAATCAGGGTCAGGTGAAAGATTTGTATCCAGACCCTACCTCGCACACATTTCTATTCCTGGAAACAAGTTATGTCACAGCATTTTGGGCACCATTGTTGACCCAACAACCTCTTCACCATTGTTGACCCAACAACCTCTTCACCATTGTTGACCCAACAACCTCTTCACCATTGTTGACCCAACAACCTCTTCACCATTTTTAACCCAACATTCCCAAGAACCTCTTCACCATTTTTGGCACAACATTCATCTTGCATGAATGCTAACATTTTGTGCTCCTTTGCATAAATGTTAATATTGTGACAGACCTACTCTACGTTAATATGAGAATCATACGTAGGTCAGTGGACAAGGGCTTTTTCTCTCTAATTGGTAAATGGTGTTAGAACCGTTCCTTGAAGTAGAACAGGTCTTTAACCTTGACTGAAAAAGTTTGGCCTGACGAATTTTAATAATGGCCAGCTAAAAATAGCATTTTGACCAATACCTACCTAGACACGGTCATCAGGTGACCATGCTGATCACGTGGACAAGGAACAGTGATAACTTAACTTAACTTAACATCTTTATACTGGTTTAGAAGACCCTGCAGAGTCTGTATACAACCAGTTACATTTACATCACCTTGCTCTAAAAGCTATGCGCATCCAGTTTATTCTTAAATGCATTAACTGTCCTTGCCTCCACTACCTCCCCTGGCAAAGCATTCCAAGCAGACACCACTCTCTGACTAAAAAAATATTTCCTAATATCTAATCTGGACCTCTCTTTAGTCAGCTTGTAGCTATGCCCTCGTGTTATTGTGGGTGGCTGTATTTTAAAAAACTTGTTATAGTCTAATTTATCCATTCCTCTGATCATCTTATAAACTTGTATTAAGTCACCACGAATTCTTCTCTCTTCGAGACACTGTAGGCCGGTTTTTCTGAGTCGTTCCTCATAACTGTAATTCTGGAATCCCACTAAAATCTTTGTCGCTCTTTTTTGTATTCTTTCCAGCATGTTTATATCCCCTCTATGATAAGGACTCCACACCTGTACACAGTACTCCAATCTAGGTCTAACTAAAGCTTTATACAGTTTGACGATCACTTCCTTGCTCCTATGTTTAATATTTCTTTTTATCATACCTAACATTGCATTTGCCTTTTTCACTGCTACCTTAACTTGCTCACTCACCTTTCCTGTATGATCTATTATAACCCCTAGGTCCCTTTCCTTATCTATCTTTCTAATATTGTCATGCCAGACAAGGAACTGTGATGAGTCATGCAAGTTTAGACAAGGACTGATCCAGGTTACAGCAAAGGGATGCGGAATGTTTTATATCACGATGGCATTAAGCTGTCAAGCGTGGCTGAGCCATGTGATACTACCAGAGGAATAGTTAAATTGTTTGGGCATTAGAGGAAATCAGTTGAATACACTGGCAGCAGAGAGAACAGTCACAGTAAGACTAGCAAGGCATACATTGAAGGTATGGACTGACATATCCAGACAATAAAGACAAAGTCCAGACCTCAGCAGAAAACGATTTTAGTAAATATACTTGTGTTTATAATTTACCCATGTTTCAAGAATTCCGTAGCAGTAGTATTCCCCACACAGAATCATTAGAAGAGATATCTATTCAGGAAGCAAATAGACTTTGTCTTGAGATCCCTAGAGTCAGTAGTAACATGCCCTGGTTCATGGTACAAATGGGAGTACCGAACCACCGGGTTTCAATCTCAGAACAGCATCTAAGGAATTCAGCTAGACTAGTAATCAATCTAATTACTTCAGCCAAAATTGTATCTACAACATAGACAACTTTCAAGCAGCGTTGAGGAATGTTCAACAAAGATACTCATATCTAGAATTCTTCACACGTATCATGTAGTAACAGGAGGCATTTCAAAAGATTTACTAGAGTGAATTTGTATTCAGAGAGAGAACTAGGTTTCCTCTCTAAATCCGACATCCAGATAAAAGAGAAAACTTACCTAAAACCCCTAGATTCGAAAGAAGAAGTTTTTTTGTTTTATTTTCAAGTCTAACAAACAGAAAAAAGAAATCATCTAACAAATTTCCTCTCAAGGTGTCTCACTAAAATCTATCAGAACAGCTCAGTTGCCAGTACGTGTATATCAAAGTAATGCTAGGTACGCAATAGACGGACAAAGTAGAAGCTAGCAATATTAATTATTTACGTGAAGAAAGTTATGACCAAAGGGTGGAACACTAGGTTATCAAAGTATTACTCAAGGCCACTCT
Organism: Ariolimax columbianus; assembly: GCA_036924085.1. NCBI lineage: Eukaryota > Metazoa > Mollusca > Gastropoda > Stylommatophora > Arionidae > Ariolimax > Ariolimax columbianus. Next base: position 104,362,454 of record JAVGWX010000007.1, on the reverse strand, counting down.
CTATGCGAGTGCACCATAAAGTCTTGGCTTAGGTTATAAGTAGAATAAAAGAAGTTAGGTAGAAAAAAAAAGAAAACGGATTTGTGTCCAGATAACTTCCTGGAAGGAGAGTGAATTGAATTTGTTGTGTCCAGATTTTAATGATGTGTCCAATCAAATAAAGTATTTGTTTCTCATCGAGCAAGCAAGCTTTGTGTTCAGTTCCTCAATGTGTCCATCAGAGTGGCAGTATCCATACATTTGTCCAAAAGACAATACGCTCTACCACATAGAACCATCGGCTCCCCTTCGTGATGCATATCTCTACTACAGTATCTTGTCACTCCTTGTATGAATGCTAATATTTTGTCTTGCCAGGTGGGAGTGCCTAACCAACGGGTTTGCATCTTAGAAAAGCATCTAAGCAATTGAGTTAGACTAGTAATCAATCAAATTATTTCAGCTAAAATTTACATTTTGTCCCTCCTTCCATGAATGTTAACATTTTTGTTCCTCCTTGCATGAATGTTAGCATTGTGTCCCTCCTTGCAGGAATGTTAACATCTTGTCCTTCCTTGCATGAATGATAACATTTTTGTCCCTCCTTGCAGGAATGTTAACATATTGTCCCTCCTTGCAAGAATGTTAACATTTCTGTTTGCTTTGTATGAATGTTAACACTTTTGTCCTCCTTGCATGAATGTTAACATTTTGTTTTGCCTTGTATGAATGTTAACATTTTGTCACTAGCACATGTATTTATTGAGAGATGGCACAAATTGATGCAGGCCCCCAGAGATGGCACAAATTGATGCAGGCCCCCAGAGATGGCACGAATTGATGCAGGCCCCCAGAGATGGCACAAATTGATGCAATCCCCCAGAGATGACACGAATTGATGCAGGCCCCCAGAGATGGCACAAATTGATGCAATCCCCCAGAGATGACACGAATTGATGCAGGCCCCCAGAGATGGCACAAATTGATGCAATCCCCCAGAGATGACACGAATTGATGCAGGCCCCCAGAGATGGCACAAATTGATGATACAGGCCCCCAGAGATGGAACTTCGGGAGGAACCTGCTCCTGGATATCATCTACCATACACAACATGGAAGTCGCTGAACAGACTCCAAACTGGTGTGTCACGGTGCAAGAGGAATATGAAACAATGGAGATAGACAGATGATGACACGTGTGATTGTAGCGCAATACAGGACCTAGACCACCTGATGACCTGCCCCAACCTCCAGGAAGCATGCAATAGGTGCGACATGCTGGAGACAAATGACAAGACAATCCATGTCGCTGGATACTGGATGCATACTGCATAACGTGGAGCTTGGATTCAGAAAGTAAGTATGTTAGCATGTGTATCTGTGGATATCAGTAATCATTGAGGCCAGTTGGCCTGGCACAAGAAGAATATGATCTAGCTAGGATTACATGCAGGAAAAATAGAACTGACCTCCTCAAGTCCATGACTCCCATCAAAACAGCCAGCATCCCAGTCACAGCAAAGCTGGCTGCTTGGACAAGTTTCCATAGCATGAAATCCCCAGCTTGAAGAGGAATCCCTTTCAGAATGGATTTCTCCCAATCTGGGATTTCTCTTTCATGAAAATGTTTGATTATCTCTTCTTTATCAGTCTGTCTATCCAACTCTTGCTTCTTTCTTTCAAGTTCTTCAATTTCTCTATGGTCTTCCAAAAATATGCCTGTACGGGCATAACTCTTCTCCTTCTGCATGTCTGGCTCCTAAACATGAAGACAGAGGAACAACATTCAATGGGTGACTTAGAGGAACAACAATCAATGGGTGACTTAGAGGAACAACATTCAATGGGTGACAGAGGAACAACATTCAGTGGGTGACAGAGGAACAACATTCAGTGGGTGACAGAGGAACAACATTCAATGGGTGACAGAGGAACAACATTCAGTGGGTGACAGAGGAACAACATTCAATGGGTGACTTAGAGGAACAACATTCAATGGGTGACTTAGAGGAACAACATTCAATGGGTGACTTAGAGGAACAACATTCAATGGGTGACTTAGAGGAACAACATTCAATGGGTGACAGAGGAACAACATTCAGTGGGTGACAGAGGAACAACATTCAATGGGTGACTTAGAGGAACAACATTCAATGGGTGACTTAGAGGAACAACATTCAGTGGGTGACAGAGGAACAACATTCAATGGGTGACAGAGGAACAACATTCAATGGGTGACTTAGAGGAACAACATTCAATGGGTGACAGAGGAACAACATTCAGTGGGTGACAGAGGAACAACATTCAATGGGTGACTTAGAGGAACAACATTCAATGGGTGACTTAGAGGAACAACATTCAATGGGTGACTTAGAGGAACAACAATCAATGGGTGACTTAGAGGAACAACATTCAATGGGTGACTTAGAGGAACAACATTCAATGGGTGACAGAGGAACAACATTCAATGGGTGACAGAGGAACAACATTCAATGGGTGACTTAGAGGAACAACATTCAATGGGTGACAGAGGAACAACATTCAGTGGGTGACAGAGGAACAACAATCAATGGGTGACTTAGAGGAACAACATTCAATGGGTGACAGAGGAACAACATTCAATGGGTGACTTAGAGGAACAACATTCAATGGGTGACTTAGAGGAACAACATTCAATGGGTGACTTAGAGGAACAACATTCAATGGGTGACTTAGAGGAACAACATTCAATGGGTGACTTAGAGGAACAACATTCAATGGGTGACTTAGAGGAACAACATTCAATGGGTGACTTAGAGGAACAACATTCAATGGGTGACTTAGAGGAACAACATTCAATGGGTGACTTAGAGGAACAACATTCAATGGGTGACTTAGAGGAACAACATTCAATGGGTGACTTAGAGGAACAACATTCAATGGGTGACAGAGGAACAACATTCAATGGGTGACTTAGAGGAACAACATTCAATGGGTGACAGAGGAACAACATTCAGTGGGTGACAGAGGAACAACAATCAATGGGTGACTTAGAGGAACAACATTCAATGGGTGACAGAGGAACAACATTCAATGGGTGACTTAGAGGAACAACATTCAATGGGTGACTTAGAGGAACAACATTCAATGGGTGACAGAGGAACAACATTCAATGGGTGACTTAGAGGAACAACATTCAATGGGTGACTTAGAGGAACAACATTCAATGGGTGACAGAGGAACAACATTCAATGGGTGACTTAGAGGAACAACATTCAATGGGTGACAGAGGAACAACATTCAATGGGTGACTTAGAGGAACAACATTCAATGGGTGACTTAGAGGAACAACATTCAATGGGTGACTTAGAGGAACAACATTCAATGGGTGACTTAGAGGAACAACATTCAATGGGTGACTTAGAGGAACAACATTCAATGGGTGACTTAGAGGAACAACATTCAATGGGTGACTTAGAGGAACAACATTCAATGGGTGACTTAGAGGAACAACATTCAATGGGTGACTTAGAGGAACAACATTCAATGGGTGACTTAGAGGAACAACATTCAATGGGTGACTTAGAGGAACAACATTCAATGGGTGACTTAGAGGAACAACATTCAATGGGTGACTTAGAGGAACAACATTCAATGGGTGACTTAGAGGAACAACATTCAATGGGTGACTTAGAGGAACAACATTCAATGGGTGACAGAGGAACAACATTCAATGGGTGACAGAGGAACAACATTCAATGGGTGACTTAGAGGAACAACATTCAATGGGTGACAGAGGAACAACATTCAATGGGTGACTTAGAGGAACAACATTCAATGGGTGACAGAGGAACAACATTCAATGGGTGACTTAGAGGAACAACATTCAATGGGTGACAGAGGAACAACATTCAATGGGTGACTTAGAGGAACAACATTCAATGGGTGACAGAGGAACAACATTCAATGGGTGACTTAGAGGAACAACATTCAATGGGTGACAGAGGAACAACATTCAATGGGTGACTCTATGGGTATGATTCTTCTTTCTCTGGGTCGCTCCTAAACATCAAGATAGAGGAACAACATTCAAGCAGCTGAGACATAGCCATGAACAGGATATTCAATTTACTGAATCTATTTTCTTCTTCGGTGCTCGTCCTGAAAAGGGTGTTTGTGACATGTTGTAGTTTACAGTGAGGTTGTGATTTCCACATCTTTGATCCGACACATCCGATTTCAGCACAACATGTTTGTAACCAGGTTTCCTTATCTCTTCGATCTTTAATCTCTGAATACTTTTTGTTTTCCAACTTTCGAGGGATCTTTAACGTGCGCGTCACAGACGTCTGATCTCTATTACCCAGAGATCCCGGAAAATACCCATAAAAATTCAAAATTATGTTAAAAATCCACACAATCTATTACGAAATCCTCTCCGATGCTACTGAGTTTATGTGTTGTACTGAGATTCCCAGTGGATTTGACTTCAACATGCATTTTATGCAAGGGTCTACTTTCTGCTGCATTTTCTAAGGGTTTGCTTCCCCGGGATGCTGTGATGGGGATCGAACCCAGCACCTTCAGATTGTGAGCCGTGCCACTTAACCACCAGCCCACGCCGTCCCCCTTCCTAATACCCGGTATCTATTTGAGACCTTTCTTTAGTTAATTTGTAGCTATGCCCTCTTGTTCTTGTAGGTGGTTGTATTTTGAAATACCTGTTATAGTCTAATTTATCCATTCCTCTGATCATCTTATAAACCTGTATTAAGTCACCTCGACTTCTTCTCTTTTCTAGACACTGTACGCTGGTTTTTTTAAGTCTTTCCTCATAACTGTAATCCCACTATCAGTTTTGTCACTCTTTTTTTGTATTCTTTCCAGCATGTTTATATCCCCTCTACGATAAGGACTCCACACCTGTACACAGTACTCCAATCTAGGTCTAACTAAAGCTTTATACAGTTTGACTATCACTTCCTTGCTCTTATGTTTAATATTTCTTTTAATCAAACCCTTTGCCTTTTTCACTGCTACCTTAACTTGCTCACTCACCTTTCCTGTATGATCTATTATACCCCTAGGTCCCTTTCCCTATCTATCTTTCTAATATTGTTCTCGCCCATTCTATAATTATGTTCCATATTGGATCTACCCATGTGGATAACTGTACATTTATCTACATTAAACTCCATTTGCCAGCTTACAGACAATTCTTGAATTTTATCTAAATCCGACATCAATATATCCACTTCTGCTATAGATGAGACACTACTGCATGGTTTTGTGTCATCAACAAATTTTGCAATCATGGATCCGATATCAATGTCCAAATCGTTTATATATATCAAGAACAAAATTGGTCCCAAAACCGAGCCCTGTGGCACTCCACTTTTAGTTCACACCACTCAGAGTACTCCTTATTTATGCCCACCCTCTGCCTTCTTCCCGTTAACCAATTTTCAATCCATGTTGGCAACTTCCCCACCTATTCCATGTGATTTTAACTTTCGAAATAATCTTTGATGAGGTACTCTATCAAAAGCCTTTGAAAACACATAAATGACTATTTGCACATCACAAAATATGATTACTATCACTCATTCGCACTGACTGACTGGAGTGTAGCTGTGTGACAGGTTGGAGTGTAGCTGTGTGATAGAAGTTGGAGTGTAGCTGTGTGACAGGTTGGAGTGTAACTGTGTGATAGAAGTTGGAATGTAGCTGTGTGACAGGTTGGAGTGTAACTGTGTGATAGAAGTTGGAGTGTAGCTGTGTGATACAAGTTGGAGTGTAGCTGTGTGATAGAAGTTGGAGTGTAGCTGTGTGATAGAAGTTGGAGTGTAGCTGTGTGATAGAAGTTGGAGTGTAGCTGTGTGATAGAAGTTGGAGTGTAACTCTGTGATAGAAGTTGGAGTGTAACTGTGTGATACAAGTTGGAGTGTAGCTGTGTGATACAAGTTGGAGTGTAGCTGTGTGATACAAGTTAAAATATAAAATAAATGCAAACTAAGATCTCTCAAGTTATGCAACTTACCCGAAATAAATCCCATCTGTAAAGACCAGCCCGTGAACTCTGAAAATGAAAGAAAAATATCACTAAACAATATAGCAAGAAATAGCCATTGCTCCTCTGAACTATTGATGGGTTATGACGAGTTCTCAGCACACACACGTTTTCAGATCATGCAATGTTCAACACTGCAATTCTACATGCCCAGTTCCATCAGATTTACTTCCATTACTAATATAAATTCCATCAAATTTATTTCTATTGTACTTATCTTAAATATATATATTTATTTCTACCATGTCTGTTAATATTAATTGTATTTATTCTTATTATCAAAGTCTGTTTAGTTATTAATGCACATTCATATTGTAATCCTTCACCTAAAACTGCTAACATGTGTAAGTTCAAAACAAATCTCAAATACACATTTGTACATTATAAAAATGTATACATTCAATCAAAGAGATAGTGAAGGCCCTATCAAATGTACGTTATAACAGCAAATATCTGGTGGTTTTGGAATTTTTTTAAACAAATGCTAGTATGAAGAAAAATGCCAGGAGATACAAACTCAATATATGAATAACAAAAGATTTGAGATAGTTTAGCAGTAGTAAACCTGTGTCTGTCTGTAGTGAACCCAAATATTTGAAATAGTTTAGCAGTAGTAAATCTGTGTCATTGTCTGTAGTGAAACCAAATATTTGAAATAGTTTAGCAGCAGTCAACTGTGTCTGTAGTGAACCTAAATATTTGAAATAGTCTAGCAGTAGTGAACATGTGTCTGTAGTAACCCAAATATTTGAAATAGTTTAGCAGCAGTCAACTGTGTCTGTAGGGAACCCAAAAATTTGAAATAGTTTAGCAGTAGTCAACTGTGTCTGTAGTGAACCCAAATATTTGAAATAGTTTAGCAGTAGTAAACCTGTGTCTGTAGTGAACCCAAATATTTGAAATAGTTTAGCAGCAGTCAACTGTGTCTGTAGGGAACCCAAAAATTTGAAATAGTTTAGCAGTAGTCAACTGTGTCTGTAGTGAACCCAAATATTTGAAATAGTTTAGCAGTAGTAAACCTGTGTCTGTAGTGAACCCAAATATTTGAAATAGTTTAGCAGCAGTCAACTGTGTCTGTAGTGAACCCAAATATTTACCTGGTACTCCACTATGCTTATGTAACTATACCACAAAGTTCACTTTATTCAAGAATTATTTCTAAACAAAACAAAGTTAGTCAGAGAATGTACAAGCTCTCACTGCATGCAGGAAGCTTAACCAGTCTCTGCTGGTTTCAGTGGACAATATTAATTATACAAAAATGCACATAAATGGCAAGGTTTCTTACGAATCGTTGGACTGCCTTTTGTCTGTAAGGTTCTGGGAAATCCTTAAAAAATTCTGCTACTTTAGGATCTATAGAAGTGGATATGGTCTCTGGAGCCTCGTCATTTGATGAAATGGCCTTTTGTGTGTTCTCTTTGCCAAGGTACCTCTCTCCAGCTCCAGTGTTGGTTTTCACATTTGCAGCAACAGCAGCTATGCCGCTAAAGGTCCAGTAGCGTAATCTATTCATATCTTTACAAAAAGGAATGGACAAAAAACCCAATTAGTCAAGTAATTTCACTTTTGAATAATCTCAATTTGCTATATTTAACGTACACATTTTCAGAAAGTTCTTGTCAGACAGAACAATTATGTAAGGATATTGTTGCTTAGATCAAGATGGCCCCATAGCAGTCACAGCTGTCAGGGATAAAGTGTTAGATACTTCTTTGTGCAAGAGCTCAGTTGTTTATGAGGTAAAGTGGCCATTCTCTTCATTTTTACCTTTCCTTTCCTAACTCTAGGTTAGGTACACATTTACAACTGGGTTGGCTGGAGTGTGTCAACAACAGTGGTCAAACCCGGTACATTTGCCATGAGAAGTGAGTACTCTTCCACACCCCACTATAATCATTTTTCTATATTGAAGTGCATGTCTAACACTGCATTTGGCTTACCTTAAACAGTTTTTAGGAAAATCTGATTCCAGTTATTTGTTGAAGCATATGTTCAACAATACATTTGATTTACTTTAACCAGCTTTTTAGGAAAATCTGATTCCGGTTATTTGCTGCACGGTTTCATAGCATGATTTGCAGAGCTATGTGCGCTACGCGAAATGATAATTAGAGGAAGAATGTTTCCACACAAGAAGGTAAATAGGCCACATGGAGATCACTAGACCACATGATGGAAAACCAGACCATATCTGTGTCAGTCAAGCGTTCAGAAGCTCACTTCAAGATATAAGAGTAAAGTGAGGTGCAGACGTAGCCTCAGACCACCATATGTTGCTGGGGACCTTGCAGCTCAAACTAAAAAAGCAACCAGTACAGGAGGCAGCAGAGAGAGGAGATATGAGAGATCTCTACTCATTAACAAAGAAAATGGCAAATAGATATATACATACAGACAAACCAATCAAAGATAGAGAAGGCAGGATATTGACATCATTGGATGAACAACAGAAACGATGGGTTGGATATTTCAAAGAAAGTCTAAACAGACCTCCACCACAAGAAATAGCAAACATTTACAAGCAGAAGAACTTGGACTGCAATCCACCAAGTAAGATAGAAATCAAAAGGGCCATATCCAAACTCAAGAAAGGGAAAATGGCAGGACCAGATGGAATAGCAGCAGAAGCCATAACGGCAAATATAGATAAGGCCATCAATACATTGCAAGGATTATTCAAGAAGATATGGGAAGAGGAGAGAGTGCCAACAGAATGGAAAGAAGTTCATCTGATTAAACTGCCTAAGAAGGGAGATCTGACAGATTGCAGCAATTATAGGGGGATTACATTGCTGTCAGTGCCAGGCAAGATATTCAACAGAATCATCTTGGACAGATTAAAAATGGAAGTAGACAAAAAGCTCAGAGGAACAGACAGGATTTTGCCAGGGAAGATCATGTACAGATTGTATAGCTAGGCTACGCATCATAGTAGAGCAAAGCTTTGAAAGGAAATCATTCCTATACGCTCGTTCCTATACATTTTAAAGACCACGAAGAGGCTCTTACATGGAATCCTCAAGAGAAGAGAGAGAGAGAGAGAGAGAGAGAGAGAGAGAGAGAGAGAGAGAGAGAGAGAGAGAGAGAGAGAGAGAGAGGTGGACCCAAAAATATATGGAGAACAAAGATTAAATGATTACACTTGGAGGGAGAAAGAGCAGCCTGTGAAGCGCATGCTGGTGGGATGTTGTAATGGCCTACGAGGGGTAAGGAGGGTTTTAATTGATTGATTGTCTTCTACAGTGTATCATGTCTCTTTATCAATATCATCATTATGTCCAAAATATTTTATTTAACTAGATTTCTAATTTGTATCTCCTTCAGGGAATTGTACCACAGGCATGGAAAGACGCAATACTGGTACCAGTACCAAAAACAGGAAAGGACAAAACAGATCCAAATGGATACAGGCCCATAAGCCTACTGAGCTGTGTCGGCAAGCTGATGGAACGGATGATAAACACCAGACTGATGTGGCATCTGGAAGAAAAACGAATACTAATTCCACAGCAAGCCGGCTTTAGACAGCACAGATCCACTGAGGACCAGGTCATCCTCATAGCCCAGGAGATAGAAGATGCCTACCAGGCACAGAAACACACAGTAGCTGTTTGGGTGGATCTGGAAAAGGCATTTGACAAAGTCTGGAAAGATGGACTTAGAGTCAAGCTAAGAAGAAGTGATGTCTGTGGGAAGATGTACAAGTGGATCAACCACTACCTCAAACAAAGAACGGCCAGAGTCCAAGTACAAGGGCAGATGAGCAAAAAGGTGACACTCGAGCAGGGAGTACCCCAAGGGGGAGTACTGTCACCCACACTCTTCCTGGTATATATAAACGATATTACAGAGAATATACCAAGAAGAGTCCATAGCTCAATGTTTGCAGACGATCTGGCTATGTGGACCTCTGAAAAGAATCTCACCATAGCAAGAAATCGGATGCAGACGGCCCTAACATCGCTGGAAGAGTGGGCGAACTCATGGCTAGTCAAAACAAATGAGGAGAAAACCGCTTGCACAATATTCTCGCTTTCATTAAAACCTTAAAGTACCAAATTAAGTCTAAATGGCAAATTCCTGCAGCCAAACGACAACCCAACCTATCTGGGAGTCACATTTGATCGGCGCATGACATGGAAAAGTCAGATTGAGAGAAACCGAATGAAAGCCAGAGAAAGAATGGCAATCATGAGGAAACTTGCTGGCACTAGCTGGGGAGCAGACGAAGGCATACTAAAGAAACTGTACACTGGAAGAGTGAGACCAGTTCTCGAGTATGGCATTGCGGCATGGACAACAGCAGCGAAGGCAAACTTCGATAAAGTTAACAAACTTCAAAACCAAGCCATGAGAATTATAACAGGTGGCATGAAGTCAACGCCAATTGTAGAACTTGAAAAGATTACAAATCTGCAACCCATGGCCGATAGAAGAGACTGCAGAGCCCAGCTGCAGTCAGAGAAACTCCGAAGACTGACCGACTATCCAATGCACCAGAGACTAAACAATTTTGGAAATGGGAAACTAAAGCGGAGAAACTTTGCAGAAATAGCCAAAGCAAAGATGCACGAAGATCCCATAAACGCACTAACAACACCAAAACCCATCACTACTGTACGAAAACCTACCTGGAGGCAGGATATATTTCCAGAGGTGGTAGAAAATATACCAGGTATTGCAAACAAAAACTGCCAGACTGAAAAAGAAAGGAGAGATACTACCCTAAGCTTCATAACGAAAAGCTACCCAAGCATGGACTGGACCCATGCATACACCGACGGCTCTGTAACAAACACATCACAGAACGGAGGGGCAGGAGCATTCCTGAACCTACCAAATGGCAGAAAAATAACACTGTCATTCGCTACTGGTAAGTACACAAGCAATTTCAGAGCGGAGGCAGAGGCACTGAGGGCGGCAGTGGAAGAAATGGTGACACACAATGAAAATGAGAGCCATATAGTCCTGCTTACAGATGCTCTCGCCGTAGTCACAGCGCTAAAAAGCCAGAAAAACACTGAGCTTAATGACTTAAGAGCAGCACTCTGCAAACTGTGCCAGCAGTCCGCACCAAAAAGGGTAGTGGTACAGTGGGTCCCATCACACTGCAACATCCAAGGCAACGAGGAGGCAGACAGACTGGCAAAAGAAGGTGCAAGACTACCACAGACAGATACTAGTATGACGTACGAAGAGTCAAAACGGCTTATCAAAGCCAGATACATGACCAAATGGGAAACCGAACATACTGGTTACACCAAAAACGATGCCTATTACCAGTTGAACCGAAGAGAGCAGGTCGTTGTCTTCAGACTTTGCACTGGCCACAACAGACTGAGGTACCACCTATTCAACAAATTGAAGATAGGTGGTACCGACGAATGCCCGTGCGGTACTGGTAAAATGACCGCTGAACATCTGCTGCAGAACTGCCCGACATACGAGGATCAGAGAGAGCAGATGTGGCCATTACCAGTGGAACTGCAAGACAAGCTCTTTGGCAGTGGCGACAGCCTCAGGATGACCGCCGCTTTTTTCGAAAAAATAATGGTTACTGTCTGACTGCGTACGCAGAAGAAGTATCTCCTTCAGTATTTCTTTTCCCATTCTGCACAACACTTCAAAGGCCTCCCCTTTATCCACTAGCTGTTTGTTCATCGACCATGTTTCCGCACAGTAGAGCAAAGATAAATATATATTAACACCTGGCAACTCCCATTTTCAATGTATTTGCCTATTTTTGGGGGGTCTGGATTATCCCGCAAAACACATGAAAATTTGTGTAAAAAATGTGATATTCATGTGAATGGAACAAACATAAAGCAGGTACAAGAATAATAGAATTTCGGTATTTGGGAGCTGTTCTTACGGAGGATGGCAGACTCGACAAAGAGGTAGAGACGAGAATGGACAAACGCTACACACACCAGCTTCAATGCTTCATCCACTACTATTCTAAGGCACCCCAAGATGTCCCTCTAAGCAACAAGAAGATGATAAATAGTATAACAAGTTGGACGGAAAAGAGTATCGAAGACTTCGATACGCAGATGGCACCTGAACCTGAACTGAGTAGTTAGAAATACAAACATGTTTGCCTTTTGTATCCACGATTTAAGCATCTCAAACAACCTAAATATCATGCTCCATTACCAGGTTTGCCCTTGATCGACCAATTTCTTGCATTGTTTCGTGCACGAACGACCAGACGGTCGAGCCACATTTTAGTTACGCTGTCTAGCTCTTGTCTTATAAAAACATTTAATGGTGGGCAGATTCTGAATCTTGTGTACAGAAAAGCAAATTAGTCGTAGTGTAATCAAAATTGTTACCAGCAATTCTTCTGAACAGCGCAACATAGATTCTTTCCAAACTGGTAGTAGTGGTAGATCTACTTTTGTTGGTGAGTAATAACGGCACGATTAGATTCTAGACCCATGCACAATCGGCCCCTACAGCCCTTTTCATCTCCCGTTGTTCGGATTTCTTCTTCTTCTTTGTACGCTGTCAGACGTTCGGATTTAATAACGTGCATGTGTTGATAATGATTGATGATTATTATAATAATATAATGTCATTTTGTCAAAAGCCGCCTCCCCATATGATATCACAACACCCAACGATGAAGAACTGGACAACGATGTTGTTTAATAATTAATATTGTTTAAAGAAGGACGTTAGTTAACGAAAATGTGCAAGATCTTCCACGAGACCAGGTCAGGTGCATATGATTATGATATTGTTGCGTAAACTCACGTCCTTCTTTAAACATCGTTGTTCTTCTTCTTCTTCTTCATCGTACGCAGTCACTGAGTCAGACAGAGACCAGTAACATTTATTTTTTCGAAAAAAGCAGCCGTCATCCTGAGGCTGTCGACACTGCCATAGAGCTTGTCTAGTGTTGCCACTGGTGATGGCCACATCTGCTCTCTCTGATCCTCGTATGTCGGGCAGTTTTGCAGCAAATGCTCAGCGGGCGGTCATTTTCCCGGTACCACACGGGCATTCGTCGGAAACATCGTTGTTCAGTTCTTCGCTGTTGTCTTCGATACACTTTTTGTCACCATATGTTGACCATATACAGTTCTTTGATAATGATAGTTGTATGATACACTGCCTGCATTCTGTGATGAATGTCAACTGGCACTGGTCGACATCCTTCACCTGTAAGAAACCGAGTCACCGCTCGCTGATCAACCCTGGACGGATTCCGTATCACACCCACCATTTTTTCAACGTTCTGCTCAGGACACTAGCTATGAGACGGCGGATAATGAAATTTTTCAAACTTGACAGTTTGTATGTGCTGTTTACACCAAAAGTGACGTCATCATGCGATGCGCATCGTGCATATGTTCACTTGTTGCAGTTTGGTCTGGTGTCATTTCAACACACCTCGTTGTATGTAGGCCTCTATATATATATCTAGAGTAAAGAGGGGCATTAATCGCCAGTGTTTTTGTAACTTGATATAATTTTTGTGATTTATGCACAGCCAAGCATGTGTTTAAGCAATTCAACTCAATACATCATAGAAACACAATTCACACACTATTACAAAGGTATTGTATACTCGAAATACATCTCAAAGTATTTTTAATTTAATTTTATTAACGTTATACCAAGAACGGATAAAATGGGGCAATAGGCACCTAGTCGTGGGGAATTAAGTACCTCTTGTTACTGTGTGCAAAAATCACAGATCCATTCTTGTCCTTCTATGGTCTTGAATGCTGGAAGCAATATCTAGACTTTCTATGTGGTACCACTTATCACACTGGACCCAATTCATGCCACCAGGTTGTCCACATCTGTAACCTTCCTCCAAATTGTCCTCATTTTGAGTTATATGTGGAGCTTGTAATCACACAAAAAGTTCTGAGGCAACGGTCAAAATGGCAAAAGCTGTGGAGGAAAACTGCTTCTTCAAATTTCTTCTTAGGGGACGGCGTGGGTTCGATCCCCATCACAGCACCTGCCGTTACCCCGGGGAAGCAAACCCTTGGAAAATGCAGGAGGAAGCAAACCCTTACATAAAATGCATGCTGAAGTCGGATGCACTGGGCCGACAGGCGCAAAATAAAAACCACAATGCAACGCACACCACCTTGGGGATAAGAGAAATAAGGCGAACGCCAACAAAAATAATTCTTTTTTGTATGCTTTCTCATTGGTTCATATGGTCCATGAGTGATATGGAGCCTCTGATTAGTTAAGACAGAAAAACATGTTTAATGCCCCACCACTTGCTTTATAATATTATAGAGAATTTTCAGGTGCTTGTCAACTTATTGTTGCCTGTTGCCCCTTGGTGCTTAATGCCCCGCTTTACTCTCTCTCTCTATATATATATATATATATATGATTTTGTCGTGTTTAGCGACATATATTAATAAAGAACTTGTTGGTGGTATTATTTGTATATTGGATGTGTTAGTTTCTGAAATACAAGAATATGAAGTTGGAAATGTCCACAAATATATCACAAACACTTATACTCACCAATTGGGTCCGCCAAGGTTTCAGAAAAAATTGTTATTTGTCACACTGCGCTGCTACTGTTCTTCTATAAGACATATCAGTTAGTTTACACTTCAAATGTTTTTATTACTTCTAAATAAACAAACTAAACAGATCTACCTAAGAAAAATCCATGACAACACCTAAACCTCATCACCTTCGATAACCGTCAAATCGGATTGAAAAGGAGAAGCCTTTTCAAAATTCCTGATTAAATCAGCAACAAGCCATTGTTCAACCAGAAACGAGCTGACGGAAGTTGCCTTATTTTCAGTATTTAAATACCCCTCTGTTCAGCCGTTTCTATGGCATTTACTCGGAAAAAAAAACAAAGGCAATGAGTTGGGCATTCGGCAGCGTCAGCGGTCACAACGCAATTTGTCTGCAGGCCAATAAGAAATCTTCTTCTTCTGCGTACGCAGTCAGACAGTAACCATTATTTTTTCGAAAAAAGCGGCGGTCATCCTGAGGCTGTCGCCACTGCCAAAGAGCTTGTCTTGCAGTTCCACTGGTAATGGCCACATCTGCTCTCTCTGATCCTCGTATCTCGGGCAGTTCTGCAGCAGATGTTCAGCGGTCATTTTACCAGTACCGCACGGGCATTCGTCGGTACACCCTATCTTCAATTTGTTGAATAGGTGGTACCTTAGTCTATTGTGGCCAGTGCGAAGTCTGAAGACAACGACCTGCTCTCTTCGGTTCAACTGGTAATAGGCATCGTTTTTGGTGTAACCAGTATGTTCGGTTTCCCATTTGGTCATGTATCTGGCTTTGATAAGCCGTTTTGACTCTTCGTACGTCATACTAGTATCTGTTTGTGGTAGTCTTGCACCTTCTTTTGCCAGTCTGTCTGCCTCCTCGTTGCCTTGGATGTTGCAGTGTGATGGGACCCACTGTACAACTACCCTTTTTGGTGCGGACTGCTGGCACAGTTGGCAGTGTGCTGCTCTTAAGTCATTAAGCTCAGTGTTTTTCTGGCTTTTTAGCGCTGTGACTACGGCGAGAGCATCTGTAAGCAGGACTATATGGCTTTCATTTTCTTTGTGTGTCACCATTTCTTCCACTGCCGCCCTCAGTGCCTCTGCCTCCGCTCTGAAATTGCTTGTGTACTTACCAGTAGCGAATGACAGTGTTATTTGTCTGCCATTTGGTAGGTTCAGGAATGCTCCTGCCCCTCCGTTCTGTGTAGTGTTTGTTACAGAACCGTCAGTGTATGCATGGGTCCAGTCCATGCTTGGGTAGCTTTTCGATATAAAGCTTAGGGTAGCATCTCTCCTTTCTTTTTCAGTCTGGCAGTTTTTGTTTGCAATACCTGGTATATTTTCTACCACCTCTGGAAATATATCCTGCCTCCAGGTAGGTTTTCGTACAGTAGTGATGGGTTTTGGTGTTGTTAGTGCGTTTGTGGGATCTTCGTGCATCTTTGCTTTGGCTATTTCTGCAAAGTTTCTCCGCTTTAGTTTCCCATTTCCCAAATTGTTTAGTCTCTGGTGCATTGGATGGTCAGTCAGTCTTCTGAGTTTCTCTGACTGCAGCTGGGCTCTGCAGTCTCTTCTATCGGTCATGGATTGCAGTTTTTTAATCTTTTCAAGTTCTACAATTGGCGTTGACTTCAAGGCATTAAGAAATGACAAAGGAGCGCTAATAGTTAAGAAAACCATTTTGATTTAGTTATGAAGATTATACATGTGATTCAAATGGCGACAGAGACTGAAAAATTAACAAAAGATCCTCAAACAGATATATCAGCATTAAAGAAGCCAAACATTAAACTAAATACCGGTACCTTGCGGTTATCACAAATAAATATAATAGCCTACTGTCAAAAATCATGGAACAATTACAAAAGAGAAAGCCGGTAGAGACTGTTAGCACTATGTGGGACTGTCTAAATACAGGTAGCAAATAAAATTCTACAGATAAAGAGTTTTAGTAAAATCACATATAGATGACATCTTAAACAAAATGAAAGAAAGAAATAGCAAAAACTTCTCCAGAATATAAGATACCGGACAGTGTGATATGAACTATGTAAAATAACAGTAGATAGAATAAAAATGCAAGATAGTTTAAGACACAGGAAAGAGCACAGCCCTGGAACTCTGCGTGCACAAATAAAGCCACTTTCAAACGTGGCAAGGTCAGCTCAAGAAGAGAATGTATTAAGGACAAGAATGGAGACATCTTGCTTGATAAATATATAGAATGTATTGTCAGAGTACAAAATATATAGAATGTATTGTCAGAGTACAAAATATATAGAATGTATTGTCAGAGTACAAAATATATAGAATGTATTGTCAGAGTATATCAGTGAACTCTTCTACGACAACAGAGGCAGCAAATGAACAATGTTTATTAATGAAGGCCCCCAGCATTCCCAGTTCAGAAGTAGAGAAAACAGCAGGCATGGACACAATAAGTAGACAAATGATAGAGAAAACAGCAGGCATGGACAAAATAAGTAGACAAATGATAGAGAAAACAGCAGGCATGGACACAATAAGTAGACAAATGATAGAGAAAACAGCAGGCATGGACACAATAAGTAGACAAATGATAGAGAAAGCAGCAGGCATGGACAAAATAAGTAGACAAATGATAGAGAAAGCATCTCATGAATTATCTTTTACATGCAATCAAATCCAAATGACGTGGACTTCTGAGTACAGGTGGCTTCTGTTGAAATATGACGGTCAATGCTGCAACTGTTAAAGGGGAAGGTAGAGGGCTAATATGCAAGAGGTACACAGAATTATAAGTGGGAGGATAACTATCAAAAGATGGAAAGGAAAAAAACTTGGCAGATTCTACTATCATAGCAAAAGATGGAGAACGTTAGAGATCCATTACAGCCAACCTCCAACCTTTGATGTGGAGGCAGCCAGCCTTTGATGTGGAGGCAGCCAACATCCAACCTTTGATGTGGAGGCAGCCAACCTCCAACCTTTGATGTCGAGGCAGCCAACCTCCAACCTTTGATGTGCAGGCAGCCAACCTTTGATGTGGAGGCAGCCAACCTTTGATGTGGAGGCAGGCAACCTTTGATGTGGAGGCAGCCAACCTTTGATGTGGAGGCAGCCAACCTCCAACCTTTGATGTGGAGGCAGCCAATCTCCAACCTTTGATGTGGAGGCAGCCAACCTCCAACCTTTGATGTGGAGGCAGCCAACCTTTGATGTGGAGGCAGCCAACCTTTGATGCGGAGATATCACTTGGAACTTCTACTTTTTGTGAAGGGGAAAGAGAACACTGCAAGGGCAAGAGAAATTAAAACCTTAGTAAAGCTACCACTCATCATCCCATAACCAGTCATGACTGAAAGGAGTTACTACTACAATCCATCGTCCTTAACTGACCAGTCATGAATGAAAGGAGTTACTACTACAATCCATCGTCCTTAACTGACCAGTCATGACTGAAAGGGGTTACTACTACAATCCATCGTCCTTAACTGACCAGTCATGACTGAAAGGAGTTACTACTACAATCCATCGTCCTTAACTGACCAGTCATGACTGAAAGGGGTTACTACTACAATCCATCGTCCTTAACTGACCAGTCATGACTGAAAGGAGTTACTACTACAATCCATCGTCCTTAACTGACCAGTCATGACTGAAAGGAGTTACTACTACAATCCATCGTCCTTAACTGACCAGTCATGACTGAAAGGAGTTACTACTACAATCCATCGTCCTTAACTGACCAGTCATGATTGAAAGGGGTTACTACTACAATCCATCGTCCTTAACTGACCAGTCATGACTGAAAGGGGTTACTACTGCAATCCATCGTCCTTAACTGACCAGTCATGACTGAAAGGGGTTACTACTACAATCCATCGTCCTTAACTGACCAGTCATGATTGAAAGGGGTTACTACTACAATCCATCGTCCTTAACTGACCAGTCATGACTGAAAGGGGTTACTACTACAATCCATTGTCCTTAACTGACCAGTCATGACTGAAAGGGGTTACTACTACAATCCATTGTCCTTAACTGACCAGTCATGATTGAAAGGGGTTACTACTACAATCCATTGTCCTTAACTGACCAGTCATGACTGAAAGGGGTTACTACTACAATCCATCGTCCTTAACTGACCAGTCATGACTGAAAGGGGTTACTACTACAATCCATCGTCCTTAACTGACCAGTCATGACTGAAAGGAGTTACAACTACAATCCATCGTCCTTACCTGACCAGTCATGATTGAAAGGGGTTACTACTACAATCCATCGTCCTTAAATGACCAGTCATGACTGAAAGGGGTTACTACTACAATCCATCGTCCTTAACTGACCAGTCATGACTGAAAGGGGTTACTACTACAATCCATTGTCCTTAACTGACCAGTCATGATTGAAAGGGGTTACTACTACAATCCATCGTCCTTAACTGACCAGTCATGATTGAAAGGGGTTACTACTACAATCCATCGTCCTTAACTGACCAGTCATGACTGAAAGGGGTTACTACTACAATCCATTGTCCTTAACTGACCAGTCATGATTGAAAGGGGTTACTACTACAATCCATTGTCCTTAACTGACCAGTCATGATTGAAAGGGGTTACTACTACAATCCATTGTCCTTAACTGACCAGTCATGATTGAAAGGGGTTACTACTACAATCCATCGTCCTTAACTGACCAGTCATGATTGAAAGGGGTTACTACTACAATCCATCGTCCTTAACTAACCAGTCATGACTGAAAGGGGTTACTACTACAATCCATCGTCCTTAACTGATCAGTCATGATTGAAAGGGGTTACTACTACAATCCATCGTCCTTAACTGACCAGTCATGACTGAAAGGGGTTACTACTACAATCCATCGTCCTTAACTGACCAGTCAAGATTGAAAGGGGTTACTACTACAATCCATCGTCCTTAACTGACCAGTCATGACTGAAAGGGGTTACTACTACAATCCATTATCCTTAACTGACCAGTCATGACTGAAAGGGGTTACTACTACAATCCATTGTCCTTAACTGACCAGTCATGATTGAAAGGGGTTACTACTACAATCCATTGTCCTTAACTGACCAGTCATGACTGAAAGGGGTTACTACTACAATCCATCGTCCTTAACTGACCAGTCATGACTGAAAGGAGTTACTACTACAATCCATCGTCCTTAACTGACCAGTCATGATTGAAAGGGGTTACTACTACAATCCATCGTACTTAACTGACCAGTCATGACTGAAAGGGGTTACTACTACAATCCATCGTCCTTAACTGACCAGTCATGACTGAAAGGGGTTACTACTACAATCCATTGTCCTTAACTGACCAGTCATGATCGAAAGGGGTTACTACTACAATCCATTGTCCTTAACTGACCAGTCATGACTGAAAGGGGTTACTACTACAATCCATTGTCCTTAACTGACCAGTCATGATTGAAAGGGGTTACTACTACAATCCATCGTCCTTAACTGACCAGTCATGACTGAAAGGGGTTACTACTACAATCCATCGTCCTTAACTGACCAGTCATGATTGAAAGGGGTTACTACTACAATCCATCGTCCTTAACTGACCAGTCATGACTGAAAGGGGTTACTACTACAATCCATTGTCCTTAACTGACCAGTCATGATCGAAAGGGGTTACTACTACAATCCATCGTCCTTAACTGACCAGTCATGACTGAAAGGGGTTACTACTACAATCCATTGTCCTTAACTGACCAGTCATGATTGAAAGGGGTTACTACTACAATCCATCGTCCTTAACTGACCAGTCATGACTGAAAGGGGTTACTACTACAATCCATCGTCCTTAACTGACCAGTCATGATTGAAAGGGGTTACTACTACAATCCATCGTCCTTAACTGACCAGTCATGACTGAAAGGGGTTACTACTACAATCCATAGTCCTTAACTGACCAGTCATGACTGAAAGGGGTTACTACTACAATCCATTGTCCTTAATTGACCAGTCATGATTGAAAGGGGTTACTACTACAATCCATTGTCCTTAACTGACCAGTCATGACTGAAAGGGGTTACTACTACAATCCATCGTCCTTAACTGACCAGTCATGACTGAAAGGAGTTACTACTGCAATCCATCGTCCTTAACTGACCAATCATGATTGAAAGGGGTTACTACTACAATCCATCGTCCTTAACTGACCAGTCATGACTGAAAGGGGTTACTACTACAATCCATCGTCCTTAACTGACCAGTCATGATTGAAAGGGGTTACTACTACAATCTATCGTCCTTAACTGACCAGTCATGACTGAAAGGGGTTACTACTACAATCCATTGTCCTTAACTGACCAGTCATGATTGAAAGGGGTTACTACTACAATCCATCGTCCTTAACTGACCAGTCATGACTGAAAGGAGTTACTACTACAATCCATCGTCCTTAACTGACCAGTCATGACTGAAAGGGGTTACTACTACAATCCATCGTCCTTAACTGACCAGTCATGATTGAAAGGGGTTACTACTACAATCCATCGTCCTTAACTGACCAGTCATGACTGAAAGGGGTTACTACTACAATCCATCGTCCTTAACTGACCAGTCATGACTGAAAGGGGTTACTACTACAATCCATCGTCCTTAACTGACCAGTCATGACTGAAAGGGGTTACTACTACAATCCATCGTCCTTAACTGACCAGTCATGACTGAAAGGGGTTACTACTACAATCCATCGTCCTTAACTGACCAGTCATGATTGAAAGGGGTTACTACTACAATCCATCGTCCTTAACTGACCAGTCATGACTGAAAGGGGTTACTACTACAATCCATCGTCCTTAACTGACCAGTCATGATTGAAAGGGGTTACTACTACAATCCATCGTCCTTAACTGACCAGTCATGACTGAAAGGGGTTACTACTACAATCCATTGTCCTTAACTGACCAGTCATGATGAAAGGGGTTACTACTACAATCCATCGTCCTTAACTGACCAGTCATGATTGAAAGGGGTTACTACTACAATCCATCGTCCTTAACTGACCAGTCATGATTGAAAGGGGTTACTACTACAATCCATCGTCCTTAACTGACCAGTCATGACTGAAAGGGTTTACTACTACAATCCATTGTCCTTAACTGACCAGTCATGACTGAAAGGGGTTACTACTACAATCCATTGTCCTTAACTGACCAGTCATGACTGAAAGGGGTTACTACTACAATCCATTGTCCTTATCTGACCAGTCATGACTGAAAGGAGTTACTACTACAATCCATCGTCCTTAACTGACCAGTCATGATTGAAAGGAGTTACTACTACAATCCATCGTCCTTAACTGACCAGTCATGATTGAAAGGGGTTACTACTAAAATCCATCGTCCTTAACTGACCAGTCATGACTGAAAGGGGTTACTACTACAATCCATCGTCCTTAACTGACCAGTCATGACTGAAAGGGGTTACTACTACAATCCATTGTCCTTAACTGACCAGTCATGACTGAAAGGGGTTACTACTACAATCCATTGTCCTTAACTGACCAGTCATGATTGAAAGGGGTTACTACTACAATCCATTGTCCTTATCTGACCAGTCATGACTGAAAGGGGTTACTACTACAATCCATCGTCCTTAACTGACCAGTCATGACTGAAAGGAGTTACTACTACAATCCATTGTCCTTAACTGACCAGTCATGATTGAAAGGGGTTACTACTACAATCCATCATCCTTAACTGACCAGTCATGACTGAAAGGGGTTACTACTACAATCCATTGTCCTTAACTGACCAGTCATGATTGAAAGGGGTTACTACTACAATCCATCGTCCTTAACTGACCAGTCATGACTGAAAGGAGTTACTACTACAATCCATCGTCCTTAACTGACCAGTCATGACTGAAAGGGGTTACTACTACAATCCATCGTCGTTAACTGACCAGTCATGACTGAAAGGGGTTACTACTACAATCCATCGTCCTTAACTGACCAATCATGACTGAAAGGAGTTACTACTACAATCCATTGTCCTTAACTGACCAGTCATGACTGAAAGGAGTTACTACTACAATCCATCGTCCTTAACGGACCAGTCATGATTGAAAGGGGTTACTACTACAATCCATCGTCCTTAACTGACCAGTCATGACTGAAAGGGGTTACTACTACAATCCATTGTCCTTAACTGACCAGTCATGATTGAAAGGGGTTACTACTACAATCCATTGTCCTTAACTGACCAGTCATGACTGAAAGGGGTTACTACTACAATCCATCGTCCTTAACTGACCAATCATGACTGAAAGGAGTTACTACTACAATCCATTGTCCTTAACTGACCAGTCATGACTGAAAGGAGTTACTACTACAATCCATTGTCCTTAACTGACCAGTCATGATTGAAAGGGGTTACTACTACAATCCATTGTCCTTAACTGACCAGTCATGACTGAAAGGGGTTACTACTACAATCCATCGTCCTTAACTGACCAATCATGACTGAAAGGAGTTACTACTACAATCCATTGTCCTTAACTGACCAGTCATGACTGAAAGGAGTTACTACTACAATCCATCGTCCTTAACTGACCATACAGAGGATAGTTCTGTAATACATGCTTATCAGTTTGTTGGCTCAGTCCACATGTGCACTGAAGGGAAGCAGATGGTCAGATACTTAAACTTCTGTGTAGGCATGTATCCACAGTTCATTACTCATGTAACCGATACTTATACTTCTGTGTAGGCATGTATCCACAGTTCATTACTCATGTAACTGATACTTATACCCCTGTGTAAGCATGTATCCACAGTTCATTACTCATGTAACCGATACTTATACTTCTGTGTAGGCATGTATCCACAGTTCATTACTCATGTAACTGATACTTATACTTCTGTATAGGCATGTATTCACAGTTCATTACTCATGTAACTGATACTTATACTTCTGTGTAGGCATGTATCCACAGTTCATTACTCATGTAACTGATACTTATACCCCTGTGTAGGCATGTATCCACAGTTCATTACTCATGTAACCGATACTTATACTTCTGTATAGGCATGTATCCACAGTTGTTTTGGCTAGTTTTTGTCAGGGATACTCAATGTGGCAGTTGACTTTAGCAGATCATTACTCATGTCCAGTTGTGAGGCCTCTGATTGATGTGACATGTAGATCTTTGTTATCCTGTTCACATGTTATTGGTTTTAGGTTAAGCGTCAGCTGTGTTGCCTTCATCGGGAGGTCTGCTTGGTGCTGTCTTTTGTGTCTCTTTTCTCGGTACCATGTTTTATATTGTCCATCACTAAATCGTCTATGCATCTGGATTAGCCGAAGATGAAAGAGGATTGCCTATATTTTGATAAAAACATGCAGATGTGAATATCATCTGAATAAATAATTAATTTTCTTTGCGTTTAGTCTGTGCCCAGAATTTGTATCCTGTATTGTTTCTTAATGTGGTTTTAATTTCAACAAGCCTTGTTCTTGATTGATTTTAATACAGTTTATATATTCTGTTATAGGGAAGTTTCACTTGTTTTAATATCTATTTTGTACAGTAACTCACATTTAAGGACTATGTTTCTGTTTCAAAAAAGGTAGATGCCTATATTATAGAATACAATGTTTTATATTCTCATCTCATCCACCTTTATTTTCCTTTATAACTTAAAACTCATAAAGTCAATGAGGACTGCATGTTTGAGACCTCTGAAGTAAAATATAAATATTCATGTTTTCAAATTTATAATATAAAAATGGTCTGAACATTTTAACTGCTCAATATGTTTTCAGATATGAGAATACGATTATTCAGCATTCATGATGAACTGTGAGCAGCCACAACCTGTCATTGCAGACGTTCTCCTCAAACCTGTTGACCTCGTAGATGTGTTTGTTGCCAATATCACTGACAAGAAACAGACTGCACGGATTATCAAGTTAGAATGTTTTGTGACATTGAAAAATCTGTGAACAGTGAGAAGAACTGATTGTCAAGTCAATGAGCACACAGAGAGAAAGTACAATAATGAGTTGATATGAGCACACAGAGAGAAAGTACAATAATGAGTTGATATGAGCATACAGAGAGAAAGTACAATAATGAGTTGATATGAGCACATAGAGAGAAAGTACAGTAATGAGTTGAAATGAGCACAAAGAGAGAAAATGGAATTATGAGTTGAAATGAGTATACAGAGAGAAAGTACAGTAATGAGTTGATATGAGTATACAGAGAGAAAGTACACTAATGAGTTGATATGAGCATATAGAGAGAAAGTACAGTAATGAGTTGAAATGAGTATACAGAGAGAAAGTACAATAATGAGTTGATATGAGCACATAGAGAGAAAGTACAGTAATGAGTTGAAATGAGCACAAAGAGAGAAAATGGAATTATGAGTTGAAATGAGTATACAGAGAGAAAGTACAGTAATGAGTTGATATGAGTATACAGAGAGAAAGTACACTAATGAGTTGATATGAGCATACAGAGAGAAAGTACAATAATGAGTTGATATGAGCACACAGAGAGAAAGTACAGTAATGAGTTGAAATGAGCACACAGAGAGAAAATGCAGTTATGAGTTGAAATGAGTATACAGAGAGAAAGTACAGTAATGAGTTGATATGAGCACACAGAGAAAGTACAGTAATGAGTTGATATGAGCACACAGAGAAAGTACAGTAATGATCAGTGGACAAATTGATATATTTGTTTAACCAAGAAAATCTAGCGCTGGTTTGGCACAAAACTCCAGAATGGTTGGTTAAAGACATTTGTGCCTGGCCTACATTTCAGAGAGCTGGTCATAAAGGCTCCATTGGGTGA
Organism: Ariolimax columbianus; assembly: GCA_036924085.1. Lineage (NCBI taxonomy): Eukaryota > Metazoa > Mollusca > Gastropoda > Stylommatophora > Arionidae > Ariolimax > Ariolimax columbianus. Next base: position 104,337,091 of record JAVGWX010000007.1, on the reverse strand, counting down.
TCTACAGCACTTGAAAAGAGTTCGGTCTCAAACAGGCAAAGGTAAGTCTGAGGCAGAGTTCGGTCTCAAACAGGCAAAGGTAAGTCTGAGGCAGAGTTCGGTCTCAAACAGGCAAAGGTAAGTCTGAGGCAGAGTTCGGTCTCAAACAGGCAAAGGTAAGTCTGAGGCAGAGTTCGGTCTCAAACAGGCAAAGGTAAGTCTGAGGCAGAGTTCGGTCTCAAACAGGCAAAGGTAAGTCTGAGGCAGAGTTCGGTCTCAAACAGGCAAAGGTAAGTCTGAGGCAGAGTTCGGTCTCAAACAGGCAAAGGTAAGTCTGAGGCAGAGTTCGGTCTCAAACAGGCAAAGGTAAGTCTGAGGCAGTTCGGTCTCAAACAGGCAAAGGTAAGTCTGAGGCAGAGTTCGGTCTCAAACAGGCAAAGGTAAGTCTGAGGCAGAGTTCGGTCTCAAACAGGCAAAGGTAAGTCTGAGGCAGAGTTCGGTCTCAAACAGGCAAAGGTAAGTCTGAGGCAGAGTTCGGTCTCAAACAGGCAAAGGTAAGTCTGAGGCAGAGTTCGGTCTCAAACAGGCAAAGGTAAGTCTGAGGCAGAGTTCGGTCTCAAACAGGCAAAGGTAAGTCTGAGGCAGAGTTCGGTCTCAGGCAAAGGTAAGTCTGAGGCAGAGTTCGGTCTCAGGCAAAGGTAAGTCTGAGGCAGAGTTCGGTCTCAAACAGGCAAAGGTAAGTCTGAGGCAGAGTTCGGTCTCAAACAGGCAAAGGTAAGTCTGAGGCAGAGTTCGGTCTCAAACAGGCAAAGGTAAGTCCGAGGCAAATGAAGAGTTCAGATCTCAGTTACGGATATAGAAAAATTGTGACAGAGTATGGCCTGCTGGTAGTCAGCTTGAACCCAACATCAAAGGTTCAAATCTTGTCACGCTGAGGTATGTCAGGTTTATTCATAGCATGACCACTTCATCTAGTCAACCCATCCTCAAATTAGTACCTGACAAAGTCGGGGGGGGGGGGGGGGAAGTTTTGAAGTCGTGGCAGGAACTGTGGAACACACATGGTAGCGCTCGTGAAATAAGGATGGTTCTGTCAGCCATTTTCCATTTCTTGAATATAAAAACATGAATTTATTTTTAATACTAGGAAATATATCTAAGTCAAACCACTGAGTTGCTGTTCACTGAAGAGTCTTGTTATTTTGGTTAATCCTGTTATTATGGTTAATCCTATAGGAATCATGTAATTCTAATTAATCCTGTTATTATGGTTAATCCTATAGGAATCATGTAATTCTAATTAATCCTGTTATTATGGTTAATCCTATAGGAATCATGTAATTCTAATTAATCCTGTTATTATGGTTAATTCTGTTATTATGGTTAATCCTATATGAGTCCTGTTATTATGGTTAATCCTGTTATTATGGTTAATCCTATAGGAATCATGTAATTCTAATTAATCCTGTTATTATGGTTAATGCTGTTATTATGGTTAATCCTATATGAATCATGTTATTATGGTTAATCTTGTTATTATGGTTAATCCTATAGGAATCATGTAATTCTAATTAATCCTCTTATTATGGTTAATGCTGTTATTATGGTTAATCCTTGTGGTGACATTTACAAATAGCCATAAACTACAGATTCAATCATTGTACCAATTTTGTGAGGTCTAAAGTCTTTTTGTACCAATTTTGTGAGGTCTAAAGTCTTTTGTACCAATTTTGTGAGGTCAAGTCTTTTTGTACCAATTTTGTGAGGTCTAAAGTCTTTTTGTACCAATTTTGTGAGGTCTAAAGTCTTTTTGTACCAATTTTGTTAGGTCTAAAGTCTTTTTGTACCAATTTTGTTAGGTCTAAAGTCTTTTTGTACCAATTTTGTGTGGTCTAGAGTCATATTTGTATCCATTTTGTTGACACATTTTGCCTTGAGCCAAAGACACCGAACATGTAAGTCCTTCAATGATGGACTTCCCAAATTTTCTAAAATGGTGACATCCTTCCACTTGGCATGCTGGGATTTTGTGATGTAGCACTTGTGTTAGATCGCTGGTATTTTACTTGAATAATTCATAGATGTCAACTTTTCTAACAATTGTGACACACCTCATGGTCATAGACACACACATCACAAACACACTGTTTGAAATAATCTGATGTCAAGTCACAAACACAGACACACACCACTAGTACACACGCACATCACAGACACACACCACTAGTACACACACACATCACAAACACAGACACATACCACTAGTACACACACACATCACAGACACACACCACTAGTACACACACACATCACAGACACACACAACTAGTACACACACACAACACAGACACATACCACTAGTACACACACACATCACAGACACACACAACTAGTACATACACACATCACAAACACAGACACATACCACTAGTACATACACATCACAGACACACACCACTAGTACACACACACATCACAAACACAGACACATACCACTAGTACACACACACATCACAGACACACACAACTAGTACATACACACATCACAAACACACACCACTAGTACACACACACATCACAAACACACTGTTTGAAATAATCTGATGTCAAGTCACAGATGAGATAGGTATACTCTACTCTCTATTCATGTTGTCAGATGTCACATCACAGATGATATAGGTATACTCTACTCTCTCTTCATGTTGTCAGATGTCAAGTCACAGGTGAGATAGGTATACTCTACTCTCTATTCATGTTGTCAGATGTCACATCACAGATGATATAGGTATACTCTACTCTCTCTTCATGTTGTCAGATGTCAAGTCACAGGTGAGATAGGTATACTCTACTCTCTATTCATGTTGTCAGATGTCACATCACAGATGAGATAGGTATACTCTACTCTCTATTCATGTTGTCAGATGTCACATCACAGATGAGATAGGTATACTCTACTCTCTATTCATGTTGTCAGATGTCAAGTCACAGGTGAGATAGGTATACTCTACTCTCTATTCATGTTGTCAGATGTCAAGTCACAGATGAGATAGGTATACTCTACTCTCTATTCATGTTGTCAGATGCGCCACTACAAATTGTACTTTACAAGGCCAAGTTTGGAACCTGTGCTATCAAGTCAGATATTGGGCTGTGTGCTGACGTCTGTGGCATTGAGGGTCTAGGCTCACCATACTTAGTCAAAGTTTCAGCATCTCCACCTTTGACCAGACAGCAGTACAACGAGGCAATCAAATATTGGCCAGTTAATTTCCATGAAAATAAAGAGTAAGATTGCTTAAATGTATATATATTAGTGGTGACTGAGACTGGTGGTGACTAGATGACTGAGGTTGGTGGTGATTGGATGACTGAGATTGGTGGTGACTGAAAGTACTGAGATTGGTGGTGACTAGATGACTGAGGTTGGTGGTGATTGGATGACTGAGGTTGGTGGTGATTGGATGACTGAGATTGGTGGTGACTGAAAGTACTGAGATTGGTGGTGACTAGATGACTGAGGTTGGTGGTGATTGGATGACTGAGGTTGGTGGTGATTGGATGACTGAGATTGGTGGTGATTGGATGACTGAGGTTGGTGGTGATTGGATGACTGAGATTGGTGGTGACTAGATGACTGAGGTTGGTGGTGATTGGATGACTGAGGTTGGTGGTGACCGAAAGTACTGAGATTGGTGGTGACTAGATGACTGAGATTGGTGGTGACTGGATGACTGAGATTGGTGGTGACTGGCTGACTGAGATTGGTGGTGACTGGCTGACTGAGATTGGTGGTGACTGGATGACTGAGATTGGTGGTGACTGGATGACTGAGATTGGTGGTGACTGGCTGACTGAGATTAGTTCTGATGAAAGAGCGTTTTGCATGCAATAGGTACCAATCACAAAACTGAGCAAATCGAGATCTAACGTCAATGTGAGAATGAGAACGACACAATGAGCACACCCTTCTCGTTAGAGCAATTCAATCAGGCAATAAATCCTAAAACTGACCGGCACAACTGGAAACACTCTGCTTATGCTAAACTAGTTGATACAGGATTAAATGAGGCGGATCTGATAGTATCACAGTGCCTAAAATCCACCTCCATATACCCAACAATTGGCATAGCACCACCCGAGATTCAAATGTTGCAGCAGAAATCAAATGAGAAAAACAGGAGCATGACCCAAGGCACCCATTGTTTGGACATCAGGTACAGAGCACAAGACTTCAACACAGCCCATACAGACAAACCCTGAAAGTCGCTGTATCGAGAGATGGCACCAATTGATGCAGGCCCCAGAGATGGAACTTCGGGAGGAAACTATTCCCAGACATCATCTACCATACACAACAGGGAAGTCGCTGAACAGACTCCGAACTGGTGTGTCGCTGTGAAAGAGGAATATGAAACGATGGTGACACATGTGACTGTGGCGCAATACAGGACCCTGACCACCTGATGACCTTCCCCAACCTCCAGGAAGCATGCAATAAGTGCAACGTGCTGGAGGCAAATGACAAGGCAATCCATGTCGCTGAATACTGGGTGCATACTGTATAACGTGATGCTTGGACACGGAAAGTAAGTATGCAACATGTGACCTTGATTTTCATTGAAGGTCGTTGCCTAGGCTCCTTGTATTGAAGAGTTCCTAATGGAGGTCATTGCCTAGGCTCCTTGTATTGAAGAGTTCCTAATGGAGGTCATTGCCTAGGCTCCTTGTATTGAAGAGTTCCTAATGGAGGTCGTTGCCTAGGCTCCTTGTATTGAAGAGTTCCTAATGGAGGTCGTTGCCTAGGCTCCTTGTATTGAAGAGTTCCTAATGGAGGTCATTGCCTAGGCTCCTTGTATTGAAGAGTTCCTAATGGAGGTCATTGCCTAGGCTCCTTGTATTGAAGAGTTCCTAATGGAGGTCGTTGCCTAGGCTCCTTGTATTGAAGAGTTCCTAATGGAGGTCGTTGCCTAGGCTCTTTGTATTGAAGAGTTCCTAATGGAGGTCGTTGCCTAGGCTCCTTGTATTGAAGAGTTCCTAATGGAGGTCGTTGCCTAGGCTCCTTGTATTGAAGAGTTCCTAATGAAGGTCGTTGCCTAGGCTCCTCATGTTTTCTGGTTGCAGTGCCTCTTTTTATATTTTGGGGTGTACTGAAGAAGGTGTGCCGTGGCTCATAGTGATAAACCCCACGTCAAGGCCCAGGCTCCTGCTGTTGTTATTGCTAATGCCACTTGTTCTTGAGTTAGGTACTCCTGATGATTTATTTAACTTAACGTCTTTATACTGGTTTAGAAGACTCTGCAGAGTCTGTATACAACCAGTTCCATTTACATCACCTTGCACTAGAAGCTGTACGCATCCAATTTATTCTTAAATGCATTAACCGTCCCAGTCTTCACTACCTCCTCTGGCAATGCATTCCAAGCATTCACAACTCTCTGGCTAAAAAAAATACTTCCTAATATCTAATCTGGACCTCTCTTTAGTCAGCTTGTAGCTATGCCCTCTTGTTATTGTGGGTGGCTGTATTTTTTAAAAACTTGTTATAGTCTAATTTATCCATTCCTCTGATCATCTTATAAATCTGTATTAAGTCACCATGAATTCTTCTCTCTTCTAGACACTGTAAGTCGGCTTTTTTAAATCTTTTCTCATAACTGTAATTCTGAAATCCCACTATCATCTTTGTCGCTCTTTTTTGTATTCTCTCCAGCATGTTTATATCCCCTCTCTGATAAGGACTCCACACCTGTACACAGTACTCCAATCTAGGTCTAACTAATGCTTTATACAGTTTGACAATCACTTCCTTGCTCCTATGTTTAATATTTCTTTTTATCATACCTAACATTGCATTTGCCTTTTTCACTGCTACCTGGACTTGCTCACTCACCTTTCCTGTATGATCTATTATAACCCCTAAGTCCTTTCCTTATCTATCTTTCTAATATTGTTCTCTCCCATTCTGTAATTATGTTCCATATTGGATCTACCCATGTGGATGACTACATTTATCTACATTAAACTCCATTTGCCAGATCACAGACCATTCTCAAATTTTATCTAAATCCGACCTCAATATATCCACTTCTGCGTTAGGTGAGACACTACTGCATAGTTTTGTGTCATCAGCAAATTTTGCAATCATGGATCCCATACCTATGTCCAAATCATTTATATATATCAAGAATAAAATTGGTCCCAAAACCGAGCCCTGTGGTACTCCACTTTCCACTTCACACCACTCAGAGTACTCCTTATTTATGCCCACCCTCTGCCTTCTTCCCGTTAACAATTTTCAATCCATTTGGCAACTTCCCCACCTATTCCATGTGATTTTAACTTTTGAAATAATCTTTGATGAGGTACTCTATCAAAGGCCTTTGCAAAATCTAGATAAATAACATCCACTGGCTCCCCTTTATCTATCATTTTAGTAACCTCCTCCATTAATTCTAATAGATTTGTTAAGCGCGATCTCCCTCTGGTAAACCCATGCTGACTATTTCTAATTAGATTAAATTTGTCTAAATGCATTATAACGTTTTCTTTGATTATTGACTCTAACAATTTACAGACTATGCTCGTTAAACTCACAGGTCTATAGTTTGCTGGATCTGCTTTTATGCCCTTTTTGAATAAGGGGATCACTCCCACATCTTTCCAATCCCGTGGGACAATCCCTTTTGCAAGTGATTGAGAACATAATATAGCCAATGGTTTTGCTAATTGGTCTCTAATTTCATACAGCAATTTTGGGTGAATACCATCTTGACCTGGACTATTGTTATTTCTCTTCACAGAATTGTTTCCCTCTTATCTGGAAAACACTTTAAGGAGACCCAGGTTGAGCAGATTGAGATCTACATGAAACAAGCAATAAGACTTGCTCTGGTTGCCAAGGACAAGAAACAAGTATGTCCACTACCTTTTACTTGATATACTTCTCCAGTCATGTCAATTTCTTGTACTACTTCTCCAGTCATATCAATTTCTTGTACTACTTCTCCAGTCATATCGTTCTTCTATTACTTCTCCAGTCATGTCAAGTTCTAACAACCTATGGCACTCCATGCAAACCCTTAGTTCTCCCCAGGTGTAGGACAGAGAATGTAAATACTGATGGTTCCAGTAGCCCACTGGGTGTACATGTTCCTGCTCCCTACACTCAGGCACACCTACCTGCTTGTCTGAAAATTTATTTAAAAGTGCTGTAGATTGGATTGTCAGTTTGTACTTGAATGTAGTTATGGAGGTTAAACCTAAGGGTGAGGTTGGGTAGTTATGGAGGTTAAACCTAAGGGTGAGGTTGGGTAGTTATGGAGGTTAAACCTAAGGATGAGGTTGGGTAGTTGTGGAGGTTAAACCTAAGGGTGAGGTTGGGTAGTTATGGATGTTAAACCTAAGGATGAGGTTGGGTAGTTGTGGAGGTTAAACCTAAGGGTGAGGTTGGGTAGTTATGGATGTTAAACCTAAGGGTGAGGTAGGGTAGTTGTGGAGATTAAACCTAAGGGTGGGGTAAGGTAGTTGTGGATGTTAAACCTAAGGGTGAGGTAGGGTAGTTGTGGAGGTTAAACCTAAGGGTGAGGTAGGGTAGTTGTGGAGGTTAAACCTAAGGGTGAGGTAAGGTAGTTGTGGATGTTAAACCTAAGGGTGAGGTAGGGTAGTTGTGGAGATTAAACCTAATGAATGATTTGGTTAGGACTCTCCAGTTTACGTAGACACAGTAAATGCTTTGGTCAGAAATCTCCAGTTTATCTAGACACAGTAAACGATTGGGTCAGGACTCTCCAGTTTATCTAGACACAGTAAATGATTTGGTCAGAAATCTCCAGTTTATCTAGACACAGTAAACGATTGGGTCAGGACTCTCCAGTTTACCTAGACTAAATGATTTGGTCAGGACTCTCCAGTTTACCTAGACTAAATGATTGGGTCAGGACTCTCCAGTTTACCTAGACTGAATACTTTACTGCAGTGATATATTATCATTGTACTGACACACTAAAGATGAACATAATCAGACTTGAAATAGAACATACCAAAGCTGCAGTAAAACACTCAAGATGTTTTGTGGTTGTCCATATGTGTTAATTGCTTCATAAATTCATATTTTTTCTTTCTGTAATTACAGCTGCCAATCGGAGCTATCATCGTTAACCCAGTCACTAAAACCGTGCTAGCCGAGGCATATGATCTTCGCCAGGCAGGCTACCCTCTTCAGCATGCGGTTATGGTAGCCATTGATCTGGTGGCTCATTCACAAGGAGGAGGCATGTGGCACTTTGATGGTTAGTTCACTATTCACATTGGATATTTACAGTGCTGTATTTTTGTAGCAGATCCCACTGTTTACACTAGGTTATTCTAACTGAAACGTTACCCCACTCAACCACAACATTCATGACCTCACACAGCAAATGACAGCACACAGCAGAGGGCATATTTATTATATCATAATCTTACAACACTATTAAAGTCAGTGCAATGAAATTACAACACAAAACAATAAATATCATCTTAACTAAATATTCTTAAGTTTATCTATGTTAATATAAATATTAACTAAAGCCAAAATTTTAAGCATTAGCTATTGATGGAATTCTCAACTATCAAAACTCAGTTCTATTGCCGTACACACATCACACACCCCTCCCCTTATCTATATGGTTAGTTCACTATTCAAATTGACAGTGCTGCACTTTGATGGTTAGTTCACTATTCACATTGGACATTGCTGCACTTTGATGGTTAGTTCACTATTCACATTGGATATTGACTGTGCTGCACTTTGATGGTTAGTTCACTATTCACATTGGATATTGACTGTGCTGCACTTTGATGGTTAGTTCACTATTCACATTGGACATTGACAGTGCTGCACTTTGATGGTTAGTTCACTATTCACATTGGATATTGACTGTGCTGCACTTTGATGGTTAGTTCACTATTCACATTGGACATTGACAGTGCTGCACTTTGATGGTTAGTTCACTATTCACATTGGATATTGACTGTGCTGCACTTTGATGGTTAGTTCACTATTCACATTGGATATTGACAGTGCTGTACTTTGATGGTTAGTTAACTATTCACATTGAACATGGACAGTGCTGTACTTTGATATATATACAGAGATATCACAGTACAACTGTAACATGTGGCAAAACATAATTCATGCTCTCAGTTGAGAAGTCAGTTTGCTAGCCACACACATAACCTTCTTCAGTGACTTCTTGCGACATGCTTGGAAGGTTGTAGTCACTTTATTCTTTGTTAACCAGGAATTACATGTGTGACTCCCTGCTGTTAATTGTGTGTATATTTGGTAAGTGGAATAAAAGTCATTGACTTTCATTCATACATTATCTATTAAACTGCTTTGCACAAATACCATCATTTTATTTTCAGAAAGCAACCCTGACCTGAAACATTCACTTCATGAAGCCGAAGCATCAAAATCTACTGGAGAGCCATATCTTTGTACAGGATATGATTTGTATGTCACCCGGGAGCCATGTGTCATGTATGTAGGATTGCCGTTTCTAAAAATAATCAGATTTTTATGTTCATTATTAGAAAGTATTTCCAGAAGATTTAACTGTTCAATCTAAATCATTTGACCTACTTACTGACAATTCTCCCATAAGTCATTAAAAATTTATTTGTACACTCTAAAAATAAATGTATGTAGGTCACTCGCACAGATTTATAATGACAAGTTCCTGTAAGCTTTTTGTTAACAAAATACAGTCAATCTCACACAGCAAGGCAACATTTGGTTAGGGTTACCAACTGTTAACATGTGAGGGGTAATATTTGGTTAGGGTTACCAGCTGTTAACATGTGAGGCAATATTTGGTTAGGGTTACCAGCTGTTAACATGTGAGAGGCAATATTTGGTTAGGGTTACCAACTGTTAACATGTGAGGGACAATATTTGGTTAGGGTTACCGACTGTTAACACGTGAGAGGCAATATTTGGTTAGGGTTACCAACTGTTAAAATCTTAGATTTGTCAAGATACGTGGGATGTTCAGAAAGTTACGTCTCATTGGACTTGTAGAACATCTAGACAAGTTCTGTAAATGGTCATATGTTGATCACATTGTTCAGCCTTTATTCTACTTTCCAACGTAGTCTCCACCATTATTGAGGCATTTATAGTAGAGGGGCACAAGTTTTTGGTATACCTTCCTCGTAGAAAGGTGCCACCTGCAATGTTAGCCAATTCTGCACAGAATCTTTCAGATCTTCATCGTCAAAACAATGGTTGGCAAGGAACCTTTTCAAATGCAAGAATAAATTAAAGTCACTCTACGACGGGGGGGGGGGGGGGGGGGGGGGGGGAGATGTTGTTGAGTTGAGTGTGGCCTGGCAGTGTCGTGAAGCAAAAGAACGCAGACACATAGCACTTATTTTCGATGAATCAGTACGCTTGCACGACATATACTACCAGCTGTTTTGATACAGGCGTGTTAGAGAACACGTCTTATCTCTCGTCACAATATGGCTCAGATTGTTGTCTCCTTCTTCGTGACAGTGCGTCACAAGTACCAAAGCACACGCAACACGTTCTTCATTGAACATTTCTCTGATTCCTAACCATTGTATCATTTCATTGTCATCAAAAACTTCACAAGTCTGATAATGAATTTCAATTGGTCACATTTTTGTTGGATTAAAGAATTAATTACAGACCATATTTGATAGCCTGCGAGACCCTTCGATTACCCTAACCATTGTATCATTTCATTGTCATCAAAAACCTTCGATTACCCTAATCATTGTATCATTTCATTGTCATCAAAAACCTGCGAGACCCTTTGATTACCCTAATCATTGTATCATTTCATTGTCATCAAAAACCTGCGAGACCCTTCGATTACCCTAACCATTGTATCATTTCATTGTCATCAAAAACCTGCGAGACCCTTCGATTACCCTAACCATTGTATCATTTCATTGTCATCAAAAACCTGCGAGACCCTTCGATTACCCTAACCATTGTATCATTTCATTGTCATCAAAAACCTGCGAGACCCTTTGATTACCCTAACCATTTGAACACTCAGTAACAGCTTAAATACAATACCCTCGATTTCAGTCCGACATGTGTGCCGTATGCGAGGTAGTCAACAATGTCCTGTATGCAGTCTGATCTTTCGCCGTGTTGTACCATTTCGGACATAGGTCATCATCGTATGGTCGGGTGGCCACGTACAATCATATGGCCACCAAAACGTTGTTCTGAGTGTCCGTACTATCTGGCATCTTCACCACATGGCCAGGGCAGTGGTATTTGTGAGACATTGCAGCCTCCACGACTTCTCGAAATAAAGTAAATTTCCTGATTTCCGCATTGTAGATTCGATCTGATTGTGATCCAGAGGACGCGTCTTTCCATCGCTCACTGGGTTTATGCGTAGTTTCTCTGCAACAGCGTTGCGTAGATTCCACACTTCACATCCGTATATCATGGCTGGTATGACCGCAGAATTAAAAAGGAGTGTCCTTACCATGTTGTCTTTCAGCTGCTGGAGTAAAGGCTTTATGGTATTGGAGCTAGACCAGGCTGCAGCTCTCCGTTCGGATATCTCCCGGTCTAGGGCGTGGGTGGCATTTATTTCTTGCCCTAAGTTTATGTAGGCGCTGACGTCTCCGACCGGCTCATTTCCCAGCTTGATCTCACATTTGAGGCAGTATGGGTTTATTGCATTTTCGTTTTGTTCATCCGTAGTTTGACACCTCTACCGACCTCATCCAGTTTGTTCAAGGACTGTTGGGCCTCCTCGGTGGTGTGTGGCTGATGAGCACAATGTCATCCGCAAAGTGTAGGTGGGTGAGCCTTTCCCCATCTATATATTCCTCTATCGGGCCAACTCATCTGTTGGAAGATGTCCTCAAGCGCCGCTGTGAAAAACTTTTGAGAAATTGTGTCGCCCTGCCGCACTTCTCTTGCTAGTGGAAGAGTTATTGGGCGGTGATACAGAGTAATGTCCGTACTGCAGTGGAACAGTTATTGGGCGGTGATACAGAGTAATGTCCGTACTGCAGTGGAACAGTTATTGGGCGGTGATACAGAGTAATGTCCGTACTGCAGTGGAACAGTTATTGGGCGGTGATACAGAGTAATGTCCGTACTGCAGTGGAACAGTTATTGGGCGGTGATACAGAGTAATGTCCGTACTGCAGTGGAACAGTTATTGGGCGGTGATACAGAGTAATGTCCGTACTGCAGTGGAACAGTTATTGGGCGGTGATACAGAGTAATGTCCGTCCTGCAGTGGAACAGTTATTGGGCGGTGATACAGAGTAATGTCCGTACTGCAGTGGAACAGTTATTGGGCGGTGATACAGAGTAATGTCCGTACTGCAGTGGAACAGTTATTGGGCGGTGATACAGAGTAATGTCCGTCCTGCAGTGGAACAGTTATTGGGCGGTGATACAGAGTAATGTCCGTACTGCAGTGGAACAGTTATTGGGCGGTGATACAGAGTAATGTCCGTACTGCAGTGGAACAGTTATTGGGCGGTGATACAGAGTAATGTCCGTACTGCAGTGGAAGTTATTGGGCGGTGATACAGAGTAATGTCCGTACTGCAGTGGAACAGTTATTGGGCGGTGATACAGAGTAATGTCCGTACTGCAGTGGAACAGTTATTGGGCGGTGATACAGAGTAATGTCCATACTGCAGTCTACATTTATTTCTTCGATCATCCTCATGTAATTTTCGGCCATGCACTGATTTCTTAGGGCATTTATCACAGCATTGATCTCAGTACTGTCAAAGGCTTTTTCATAATCTATAAACACTAGACATATGGGCAGACGTAGTTCACGGGCTCTCTCCAGCAGCTGGTGGATTGTGTGAAGGTGGTCAGTAGTGGAGAACCCTTGGTGGATTGTGTGTAAGTGGTCAGTAGTGGAGAACCCTTGGTGGATTGTGTGTAGGTGGTCAGTAGTGGAGAACCCTTGGTGGATTGTGTGTAGGTGGTCAGTAGTGGAGAACCCTTGGTGGATTGTGTGTAGGTGGTCAGTAGTGGAGAACCCTTGGTGGATTGTGTGTAGGTGGTCAGTAGTGGAGAACCCTTGGTGGATTGTGTAGGTGGTCAGTAGGGGAGAACCCTTGGTGGATTGTGTGTAGGTGGTCAGTAGTGGAGAATCTTCTTCTGAATCCAGCCTGCTCACAGGCTTGTTAGAGGTCCAGTTGTTGGCCGATCCTGTTGACAAGGACGTCAGAGAATATTTTGTATATTGGTAGTAAGCAGATAGGGCGGGGGATAGTTCTCCGAGAGTTTGTAGCTTCAAACATAAAACAAATATCACAAAATGACGTCTGTTTGTCAGGGGATTGAGGAATCTATTGTGCATGCACGATGTAATACTCTTGGTGATGTGCAATGATCATAAGCAAGCAGACATTACTTTCTGAACATCCCTACTGTAGGTGTTTGAACTCACAGAATGTTCTATTCATATTATATTGATTTATTTTGTGTGTAACCAGGTGCAGTATGGCATTGGTGCATTCGAGAATAGGGCGAGTGTTTTATGGGTCGTCACATTCTGGAGGAGCTCTCGGGTCACACTACAAACTTCACTGTCAAGCAGGTCTGAACCACCATTATAGTGTCTTCAGTGGCTGTGTCCAGAGAGAAACTCGTCAACTCTATCATGACAGATGACATCTGGTCTGGTCATCAACTCTATCATGACAGATGACATCTGGTCTGGTCATCAACTCTATCATGACATCTGGTCTGGTCATCAACTCTATCATGACATCTGGTCTGGTCATCAACTCTATCATGACATCTGGTCTGGTCATCAACTCTATCATGACAGATGACATCTGGTCTGTCATCAACTCTATCTTGACAGATGACATCTGGTCTGTCATCAACTCTATCTTGACAGATGACATCTGGTCTGTCATCAACTCTATCATGACAGATGACATCTGGTCTGGTCATCAACTCTATCATGACATCTGGTCTGGTCATCAACTCTATCATGACAGATGACATCTGGTCTGGTCATCAACTCTATCTTGACAGATGACATCTGGTCTGTCATCAACTCTATCTTGACAGATGACATCTGGTCTGTCATCAACTCTATCTTGACAGATGACATCTGGTCTGTCATCAACTCTATCTTGACAGATGACATCTGGTCTGTCATCAACTCTATCTTGACAGATGACATCTGGTCTGTCATCAACTCTATCTTGACAGATGACATCTGGTCTGTCATCAACTCTATCTTGACAGATGACATCTGGTCTGTCATCAACTCTATCTTGACAGATGACATCTGGTCTAGGAGACAAAGGACAAACCATGGTTTTTGTTCGGAATGTGGAAGCTATAATGGCTGCCATATTGCTACAAAGGGCCATAAGTCTTGTCCGTCACATGGAAACTGAAGGCAAGTTTTCTCAAGACGTTATCTCCACCTGAAAGTGTCAACTATATGAGCAGACAAGTGATGTTAGAACTAGCCAGCAGTTGCTCCGTTATGACAAGATTGGCTGCACTATTTTCAGCAGACTAAACACTACCTGATCTCTGCATCATGAAGTTGCCACAAACCCGAGGAGATGGTTCAGATCATGGCAGGTGAAACAGAGTTACAGAAATGATTGAAGTTGTCAAGACAGAGAATCTTACCTAGATCACATACAAACCTCAAGCAAACATGGACACAAGCAATTGGCCGACTTTAAGAAATAAATTAAACAGAAACAAAGTGATATGAGAAGACAGTGATGTAGGACAAGAACAGTACTAGTGGAGAGGTCGTCGGCAGTTTAATCCTTAAGATCCTATAGGCATTTGTCGCTATGGTCTATAGGATTCTGAATTAAATCAACAAAATCAATGAGAAATGGGTGTTTGTCTTACTTCATTTGTTATTATATTGGAATAAATTTGGAGTGTTATGTATGAATGGAGCAGTGTCTTCTGTGTTCATTCTCAACCTCCCTCTACGAAGCTCTGAACATTCTCAAGCTCTGAACGTTCTCAACCTCCCTCTACCAAGCCCTGAACATTCTCAACCTCCCGCTACCAAGCCCTGAACGTTCTCAACCTACCGCTACCAAGCCCTGAACATTCTCAAGCTCTGAACGTTCTCAACCTCCCTCTACCAAGCTCTGAACGTTCTCAACCTCCCTCTACCAAGCCCTGAACATTCTCAACCTCCCGCTACCAAGCCCTGAACATTCTCAAGCTCTGAACGTTCTCAACCTCCCGCTACCAAGCTCTGAACGTTCTCAACCTCCCGCTACCAAGCCCTGAACGTTCTCAACCTACCGCTACCAAGCCCTGAACATTCTCAAGCTCTGAACGTTCTCAACCTCCCGCTACCAAGCTCTGAACGTTCTCAACCTCCCGCTACCAAGCCCTGAACGTTCTCAACCTACCGCTACCAAGCCCTGAACATTCTCAAGCTCTGAACGTTCTCAACCTCCCGCTACCAAGCTCTGAACGTTCTCAACCTCCCGCTACCAAGCTCTGAACGTTCTCAACCTCCCGCTACCAAGCTCTGAACAGGCCTTTGCAAGTAGCAGGATGTAGTCCGGAGAATGGAATGTGGTGTGTTGCTAATTTACAGCTTGACTGTGATATTTGCACTTTTCGGTCCGACACATCCGTCTTTGACAGGGAGGAGTGTCTAAAATGTCATGCTAGTGTACACAAAGTTAAATTGGTGTGAGCGTGCACCTGCTACAATAAAAGCTCCACCCATCGGGAGCAGTTCACACATGTCCCTAGGCCTACGATCATCGTAGACTGAATCAACGATTGCTGTGGTATAGATCTAGCTCATATTTATCACTCTCTCAATATCTGATAGATTATCATCATAATCTAAGTCTAGCTTGTCAAATAGACCAAACAGGTTCTGTCTTG
This sequence comes from Ariolimax columbianus, assembly GCA_036924085.1. NCBI lineage: Eukaryota > Metazoa > Mollusca > Gastropoda > Stylommatophora > Arionidae > Ariolimax > Ariolimax columbianus. The sequence goes on along the minus strand of JAVGWX010000007.1, from coordinate 104,321,193 downwards.
ATGGTCCTGCTTGCTCAGTTTCAGACAAATCGCTCATTTTTTGGTGAAAATGCACTGGTTTTAACTTCCAAGCTATTTTCAATACTTTCTTCTTGCATACAAATTCAAACCAGAAGCCAACGATAGGCGTAATAACCGAGAAATGAACGCCATGAGAACAAGCGGTGTTCAGCGGTACAGGATCTTAAGTTAATAACAGTATACTTTTCGAGAAAATGAAAACCGAAATGTATACATGACTAGGGACAGGAAGTTGTGGAGCACCATGATCACCTACACCAGTCATCATCAAACATGTTGGTCAAGAAGAAACCAACCAAGAGGTCTCACCATCCTGGAATCAAAATCAAGTTGGACACCGCTAGAGCATTTTGATTGCAGGAGACTTACCGACATCTCAAATGGCTTGTCTGAGATTGCAGGAGACTTACCGACATCTCAAATGGCTTGTCTGAGATTGCAGGAGACTTACCGACATCTCAAATGGCTTGTCTGAGATTGCAGGAGACTTACCGACATCTCAAATGGCTTGTCTGAGATTGCAGGAGACTTACCGACATCTCAAATGGCTTGTCTGAGATTGCAGGAGACTTACCGACATCTCAAATGGCTTGTCTGAGATTGCAGGAGACTTACCGACATCTCAAATGGCTTGTCTGAGATTGCAGGAGACTTACCGACATCTCAAATGGCTTGTCTGAGAAGTCATGAATGTCACCAGAAAAGATAGAATGAGAAATGGGGACATTATGGTTAGAACTAGTGCCTTGTTCTGCTGATAGAAAATAGGATGGTTCAATGACCTCATGAGGATGCAAAGTGACTAACTACCACTGTACACAAGAAGATATAGTTACAAGACATGAAGAAGACCACGTGGTAGATAGATTACATGACATAACAGAAATACTACTTTAACTTATTCACACAACTAACATTTGTGCACAACCAAAGAGTTTAGCATGGAAGAAAACAGAGACTAAGGTCCGGTAATAGCCAAGCAACGTAGGCAAATAAATATAAGTATCAATGGAGAAATAATCAAACAAATAGATAAGTGAATATTTAGAGCAGACCATCAGAGTATATCATCGCAGTGGAACCTACATTAAGACGAGAATTGAAATGGCCAAAAAAAGGCCTTCAGAGAAAAACAGAAATTGCTAACCTGAAAAAATAGGATTGAACTAAGGGAAAGAATAATCACTGCTCGTGTATGACCAATGGCAGTGTATGGAGGTGAAACATGGACTCCCAGTTGGAAGCGTTTTAAATGTGGTGCTACCATAGAATGTAACGAGTGGGTTTGACAGAAAGAAGATTCATTGTTCATTAACGTCCTCCAGTAAGTAGGCGCACAAGTATTGAAAATAATATAGAAACTAAGATTAAGTTTGCCAGGACACAATATCTGACACGAAAGTCTACTACAGAAGATACAAGAAAGCAAAATCCAAGGAAAGAGAGGAATTGGGCAACCAACACTCACCTTCACATCTCAGGCATGCAGAGACATCGAAGTACTAACCTATACTGACATGAAGAGAGCTGCAGAGAATAGGGTACAATGGAGAGACATGCTCAGACAACCTTACAACCAGTCTCAGGACTGACCAACTAGAGGACAGATCAACCAGAGGATATGGCCAAATGGAGAGACATGCTCAGACAACCTTACAACCAGTCATGGACTGACCAACCTACATGTGCTCAGACAACCTTACAACCAGTCTCAGGACTGACCAACCTACATGTGCTCAGACAACCTTACAACCAGTCATGGACTGACCAACCAGATGATTAGAGTTATCATTAATGCAAACTGGCAGGAAAAGAGAGTCGGTGAAGCAAGAAGTGTGGACAAGACATTAGTACTTCCCAGCAGTAGTTGGCTAATGTTACCTGGACACACTTCCCAGCAGTAGTTGGCTAATGTTACCTGGACACACTTCCCAGCAGTAGTTGGCTAATGTTACCTGGACACACTTCCCAGCAGTAGTTGGCTAATGTCACCTGGACACACTTCCCAGCAGTAGTTGGCTAATGTCACCTGGACACACTTCCCAGCAGTAGTTGGCTAATGTCACCTGGACACACTTCCCAGCAGTAGTTGGCTAATGTCACCTGGACACACTTCCCAGCAGTAGTTGGCTAATGTCACCTGGACACACTTCCCAGCAGTAGTTGGCTAATGTCACCTGGACACACTTCCCAGCAGTAGTTGGCTAATGTCACCTGGACACACTTCCCAGCAGTAGTTGGCTAATGTCACCTGGACACACTTCCCAGCAGTAGTTGGCTAATGTCACCTGGACACACTTCCCAGCAGTAGTTGGCTAATGTCACCTGGACACACTTCCCAGCAGTAGTTGGCTAATGTCACCTGGACACACTTCCCAGCAGTAGTTGGCTAATGTCACCTGGACACACTTCCCAGCAGTAGTTGGCTAATGTCACCTGGACACACTTCCCAGCAGTAGTTGGCTAATGTCACCTGGACACACTTCCCAGCAGTAGTTGGCTAATGTTACCTGGACACACTTCCCAGCAGTAGTTGGCTAATGTCACCTGGACACACTTCCCAGCAGTAGTTGGCTAATGTTACCTGGACACACTTCCCAGCAGTAGTTGGCTAATGTCACCTGGACACACTTCCCAGCAGTAGTTGGCTAATGTCACCTGGACACACTTCCCAGCAGTAGTTGGCTAATGTCACCTGGACACACTTCCCAGCAGTAGTTGGCTAATGTTACCTGGACACACTTCCCACAAGTAGTTGGCTAATGTCACCTGGACACACTTCCCAGCAGTAGTTGGCTAATGTCACCTGGACACACTTCCCAGCAGTAGTTGGCTAATGTCACCTGGACACACTTCCCAGCAGTAGTTGGCTAATGTCACCTGGACACACTTCCCAGCAGTAGTTGGCTAATGTTACCTGGACACACTTCCCACAAGTAGTTGGCTAATGTCACCTGGACACACTTCCCACAAGTAGTTGGCTAATGTCACCTGGACACACTTCCCACCAGTAGTTGGCTAATGTCACCTGAACACACTTCCCACAAGTAGTTGGCTAATGTCACCTTGCTTTGTGCTAAAGGAACTTTAAAGGTAACCCAGAAAAACGTTGACATTTTGGAATACATGAAATGGAAGGTTTTATGACACAGGAAGACTTGGGAAGATGGAGCCATGTTTTCTGTGAAGAAAAGAAGCAATGAAGAGATTTATGCACAGAATGACTGACCAATAAAAGAGCAAACAATCTTCAAACTCAAAGAAATGATTGTCATTTTGTTGAATCAATGTTACAACTACCCTGACAATCATCTACTGACGGTTTAGAATGGGCTGTTCAACAGTTGGTCAGAGAAAAAGCAGTTGTTCTACAGTACATATGTATAAGATTAATTGGACTTTTCATGACTGCCAGAAATGATGAAACTCTTTCAAGATGCACAAAAAGACTGAAATAAATTGTCAGAACGGCTTTAACTTCAGAATTAAATTTCTTAGTTCATAACTACATTTTCTATTGTGAAAGTTTTCATGTGAATAATGCTCGTTATAGACGTGAAAGTTTTCATGTGAATAATGCTCCAGTTATATACGTGAAAGTTTTCATGTGGATAATGCTCCAGTTATATACGTGAAAGTTTTCATGTGGATAATGCTCCAGTTATATACGTGAAAGTTTTCATGTGGATAATGCTCGAGTTCAAGTGCGGTGAGTGCATGCAGTGCCTACCTTTCCCTGGCAAACAAATCAATACCTTTCATCCCTTTCTTTTGAAATAATAGACTTTGGCAGACTTAGTGTCACTCCTACTCTACGGTGGCAGTACACGTCACTGATTACATGTCACATAACTCATCCTCACCATTAGACGTGACTACACACGTCACTGATTACATGTCACATAACTCATCCTCACCATAGACGTGACTACACACGTCACTGATTACATGTCACATAACTCATCTCACCATTAAACGTGACTACACGAGGAAGGAAGTTGCAAGATGAAGCCCATCAGCTTCTGCTTTCACAAATCTCATATAGGAGTATGCATGTTGTATATAGGCAATAGAAACCAAATTGTAGTTGCTCCTTTTTGATGAGCGACGAGTATTTTTGCCACGTGATTTTGGATAAGCTGTTAATAAATTATTGATGCATGCGTATCATCAGCTGTACAAAATACATTTCAATTGACAACAACCAATTTGAAGTCTGCGATCGAAGAAAAACAACCAATTTGAAGTCTGCGATCGAAGAAAAACACACAAACTCTGTGCATTAGTTCTTAGGTTGCCAAGCACAAGAGTCAGTTTCAAATGCCATTTTTCAGCTTAGGGAAGAATAAATTCCAGAGTGGTCTGCGTGGGTCTTTATGTATGACAAGGGCAGGAATAGCACCACTGCCCCACAAAGTGTATGTCATAAGAGGTGACTAACTGTGTGACATGGCATAACATCGACAATAGTTAGGTGGTTTGTTTCGAGCAGTATAGATGGCACCTAACAGGCTGTGGGTCTACTTTGGTCTAATGTTTGAGTCTATTAAGATGGACTCGCAATCGGCTAACCACCCTCTGTAAGCCCATGTCCCAATACACCGGAGTTTTAAGTTGCACGAGCCTAGTCCGCTAAGCGAAACAAACTTCTGCCAGCTCATACCAGAGCTGGGGACCTGCTTAGGGACATCTGCCCCTGTAGAAGTACAGGTCAACTTAGAACTAGAAGGAAGAATAAAAGACTATAAACACAACAGAATGACAAATATACTGGCCTGGCCAAAAACTGCTGAGATCCAAGGGAATATTTTTGATTTGGTCACTACTGAATTTGTGAAGAAGGGACAGAATTTTGATTTTTATCTCCGGGTAAAGGAATGTTTTTAAAAATGTATTTAATTAATTAATTTTTTTAAATTTTTAACGTTTTTATACTGGTTTAGAAGACTGCAAACAACCAGTTTCTTTTACATTACCATTCTCTAAAAGCTATATGTATCCAATCTATTCTTAAATGCATTAATTGTCCCTGCCTCCACTACTTCCTGTGGCAATGCATTTATCACTCTCTGACTAAAACAATATCTCCTATTTTTTGTTTGTTGCGTTCGTCTTATTTCTCTAATCCCCAAGACGATGTGTGTTGCACTGCGGTTTTTATTTTCGCCTGTTGTCCCAGTGGATTTGACTTCAACATGCATTTTATGCAAGGGTCTACTTTCTGCTGCATTTTCTAAGGGTTTGCTTCCCCGGGATGCTGTGATGGGGATCGAACCCAGCACCTTCAGATTGTGAGCCTTGCCACTTAACCACCAGCCCACGCCGTCCCCCTTCCTAATACCCGATATCTATTTGAGACCTTTCTTTAGTTAATTTGTAGCTATGCCCTCTTGTTCTTGTAGGTGGTTGTATTTTAAGAAACTTGTTATAGTCTAGTTTATCCGTTCCTCTGATCATCTTATAAACCTGTATTAAGTCATCTCGAATTCTTCTCTTTTCTAGACATTGTAGGCTGGTTTTTCTAAGTCTTTCCTCATAACTGTAATCCCACTATCAGTTTTGTCACTCTTTTTTGTATTCTTTCCAGCATGTTTATATCCCCTCTACAATAAGGACTTCACACCTGTACACAGTACTCCAATCTAGGTCTAACTAAAGCTTTACACAGTTTCACTATCACTTCCTTGCTCCTATGTTTATTATTTATTTTTATTATACTGAACATTGCATTTACCTTTTTCACTGCTACCTTAACTTGCTCACTCACCTTTCCTGTATGATCTATTATAACCCCTAGGTCTCTTTCCTTATCTATCTTTCTAATATTGTTCTCTCCCATTTTGTAATTATGTTCCATATTGGATCTACCCATGCGGATGACTGTATATTTATCTACATTAAACTCCATTTGCCAGATTACAGACCATTCTCGGTTTTTATCTAAATCCGACCTCAATTTATCCACTTCTGCTTTAGATGAGACACTACTGCATAGTTTTGTGTCATCAGCAAATTTTGCAATCATGGATCCGATATCAATGTCCAAATCGTTTATTTATATAAAGAACAAAATTGGTCCCAAAACCAAGCCCTGTGACACTCCACTTTTCACTTCACACCACTCAGAGTACTCCTTATTCATGTCCGCCCTCTGCCTTCTTCCCTTTAACCAATTTTCAATCCATTTGGCAACTTCCCCACCTATTCCATTTGATTTTAACTTTCGAAATAATCTTTGATGAGGTACTCTATCAAAAGCCTTTGCAAAATCAAGATAAATAACATCCACTGGCTCCCCTTTATCTATGATTTTAGTAACCTCCTCCATGAATTATAATAGATTTGTTAAGCTTGATCTCCCTCTAGTAAACTCATGCTGACTATTTCTGATTAGATTAAACTTGTCTAAATGCATTACAATGTTTTCTTTGATTATTGACTCTAACAATTTACAGACTATGCTCGTTAAACTCACCGGTCTATAATCGCTGGTACTAATTTTTTGCCCTTTTTGAATAAGGGGATCACTCCTGCATCTTTCCAATCCCTTTTGCAAGTGATTGAGAACATAATATAGCCAATGGTTTTGCTAGTTCGTATCTAATTTCAAACAGCAATTTTGGATGAATACCATCTTGACCTGGACATTTATCCACTTTCAACCACTTCAATTTTTTAAAAACCATTTCCTCTGTAATACAGATAGATTAATCTTAATCTCGCTGTATACATGTCTCTTTGAAAAATATCTATAGGTTCTGGGATCTTGGAGCAGTCTTCTTTTGTGTAGACTGTGCCAAAGTACTGATTGAGTAGATTAGCTGCCTCTCTATTCTCAGTTATTATTTTTCCTACTTTGTCTTTCGTTCTTTGTTTATTTCTAACATAAGAAAAGAAGCTTTTACTATCAGTCTTGATCCTCTGAGCAAGTTTTTTTTTCCAAGTCTATTTTTGCTGCTTTATTCATTTTCTGGGATATTTTTTGCTTGTCCAGATATTTTTAATATGTTTCTTTTGATTTACCTGCCTCTATATATTTTTTCCATGCTTTATTTTTAGCTCTTCTACATTGTGTTTGTAGTAATATCTTAATCCATATATCATTTTCATTTTTAAAATATGAAATAATTTGTTGGGACTTGCTCCAAAAATGTCAACTTTCAGGAACAAAAATTAATGTTTTTCCCTACAATATATATGATATTCCGTTATACGTTTTATAGGTGCCTGTAAGGATTCAAGAGCATTTGAACAAAGTATTTCAAGCTGACAAATCTAAATCAAAACAGTAAATACAAGATTGGTACCTCACACCATCAACCACCGACCATATTTTCAAAGATGGTTGCCTAACTCCTAAGTCCACCAACAGTGACTGCTTGAGTGATATGGTGGAAGTGTACATGTGAACATCCCATGTTTGTTTAGTGAAAAGTGGGGGAAATAAACAAAACACATGTGAAATGTGTTCTGACGGTCAAACCAGCTAATACTGAATACAAATGTGAAACACAATTATTTACAATTCCATTTGACTAAGTAGTTTCTGTCAATGGTGCCAGCCCAAGTGTGAGTGTTAGACTGACCGCTTTCCTTCCAACACGGGACAATGTATTCATGTTGAATGAGTGCTGCAAACAGCTGTTCATGATGATATGAAAGAGAAAACATGAGGTGGATGAGGTCTGTCTCGTTCTGCTGACACATCAACAAACCCCAGCTGATATGATGGTAGCCATGGCAATCTGCTGAAGAGTGGTATGATGACTTTGTAACATTGGTAAGCCCGCTGTAGTGTGGTATGATGACTTTGTAACATTGGTAAGCCTGCTGAAGGGTGTCAATGGTAGCCAGGTCAGCCTGCTGTAGTGTGGTATGATGACTTTGTAACATTGGTAAGCCTGCTGAAGGGTGTCAATGGTAGCCAGGTCAGCCTGCTGTAGTGTGGTATGATGACTTTGTAACATTGCTCAGCCTGCCTGCAGTGTGTCAATGGTAGCCATGGCAACCTGTCTGCAGTGTGTCAATGGTAGCCATGGCAACCTGCAGTGTGTCAATGGTAGCCATGGCAACCTGCAGTGTGTCAATGGTAGCCATGGCAACCTGCCTGCAGTGTGTCAATGGTAGCCATTATGAAAACAACAAACTAAGAATGCACATAGAAAAGTGTGAGAGTACAGTCAGTTACTAGCCCAACATCTTTATTGCTAATAAACTATAGAGAACAGTTAGTCATGGAAAGATAAAACAAGTTGTAAGAATGACAATGCAGCATTGCCTGTTAATTATAACAGCAGAAAGAACAAGTGCATGTGCTTTTTCATTGTGAAATGTGTGCGGTCAGGCATATTTGGAGATTCAGTCTTATAACGCATGTCAGTTTTGACGAGACGCCAAGAGGGCAAAGCTTTGTTTTGGTCATTCAATCAAGATTAGTTTGAGCCGCCACAACACTTTATCCAGACTTGAACAGAAGAATGGCCACTTGGCCGAGGTAGAAGTATATAAAGTGCTTTGTTTCATGTGTGACATAGCTGCCAAAGTTGCGGCCAACAATGCAGTGCCAGGTGGGGTTATATTTCTTGTCAAACTCTTTTTTGATAAAAGCAGCAATGTCCTGTGCAAATATAAAAACAAAGTTATTGGGCTAAGAACAATCCCTTACAAGATAATAGACAATAATTACATTTCTGTAACTAAACACGTACATTGTACAAGAACCTCATTTGTGCAACACATATCAAATAGTATGACCAAACATATATTGTAGCCATCTCAAACATAGACCAAACATCTTTTGTAGCCATCTCAAACATAGACCAAACATCTTTTGTAGCCATCTCAAACATAGACCAAACAACTTTTGTAGTCATCTCAAACATAGACCAAACATCTTTTGTAGTCCTCTCAAACATATACTATTATATCTAGTGTACTTGTTCATATATAATCTCTACTTTGATATCTAAAATCTTACACCAGTGGTTGCTGCTTGTGAATGCCCACAATGAGTAGGTTGTGTGCCCTGAAACAGGCGTTAAGTGGCGGGTTGCAGTAGCTTTCCTCATATCCCGAGTGTGCTGATGAAGATGGCAGTTGTGCTATCTATGCTTGGCTTCATCTGCGTGTCGCTCACTACTATGGGGATCACGCGAAACCCTCATCTTGTTAGCCAGGCTGTAATGAAAACAGCCCGTTTCCAGGAAGGGCTACGAGGAAGCCAAGGTGAGGGTCTTGTCCAGTATGTTTTGCTTGAACCTGACTAACATGTTTGATCAGTATATTTTGCCTGATCAGTCATTAGTCTTCCTTCCCCAGGGGTAGGGTAGAAGACTCCAACTCTGGGCACTACCTATCCTTTTCAATCCAACAGCACAATCACATCACCAACAGTCTCTTAACTGTGGAGTAGCATTATGTTTGAAAGAAATCTCTAGAAATAATGTTCCATATTTGTTAGAGACAAAAACCTGTGAACAATTCATTCTCTCAAGAATCAAAGGAAAGTCCTGCCGCCAGACTCTTGAGATAATCATGTTCCCTTGAGTAACAAACCTTCTCAATGTTGTACTTCTCCAAAGCCTGGGTTGCACAGTCTACAGCGTCCTGCTGCATGTCCTCAGACATGTCAGCATTCTTGATAACTGCCTTCCTCTCAGACATTGTGCCAGTCACTGAGGATACAAATCATGAGGTTTATATCTGCCATGTCTGCAGCATGCACAGTGTGACCATATCGTATTCTTACCTTAACCATAAGGGACAGTAACCATATCTTGTTCTTACCTTAACCATAAGGGACAGTAACCCAATTCTGTTGTTTCCGAAACCATAAGGTACAGTAACCACATTCTGTTCTTACCTTAACCACAAGGGTCAGTAACCATATCGTATTGTGACCTTAACCATCTTGCACTTTGTCCTGATTATTGCTATAAGTTGTCTTTGTGTCAGTGCTTCAACTACCACATTATTAGCCTTTTTTGCAATCTACTGTATTAACTTAACTCTCAGCAATCTTCTGTAAAACCTTATTTCCGTTGCCTCCAATGATCTGTGTTTACCTGCTGATTGTCCATGATTCGCTACCTTCTGTCAATACTGGTGCCACAAAATATTCAAGAATTCTTTTTTTTTTAAATTCCAGTGATGGGTTTTTGTTACACAAGGTTGCCCTCAAACTCTGGAAGACTGTTTTTACCTGAGCTATTCTGTTCTTTATTTCATAATTACATCTCCCATCAGATCTTGTGTGGGTGCCCAAGTATTTAATTGTATGTACTCGTCTTACTTCCATCTCGATCACCCTGATACAACATTTGGGTGAGTTGTGTTTATTAGTTACTACCATCACTTGTGATTTAAGCTGAGGCCTTTATTTTGGCTTTGAAGAAGTAGTATGTTGACTAGTTCTTGTATTACTTCCAAGTCATTAGTCTTTTTCCACACACAAATTTGAAATTAATAGTTCATCAATTTGAATGTCTATTGTGGGTTGCTGATTCTCAACTATTTCCATCGATGTTTGGCTCTAACGATGCAAGAGCACCAAATTGGTAATCAAAGAGCAGACAAGTGAAGAATCCATATTTCAAGGTCATTGTGTATACATTTTTGTAAGTGTTGAATGATCTGTGAGATCTTTGTGCACCTTGTATGTCAAATATTTCTGCCAGTCATTTCCAACCAAATATTCTGCTATGCTATGCAACACTGTCAAGCCTTAAGGAGGATTTGGCATGGGGCTGCAGGGCAGGAGGATTTGGCATGGGGCTGCAGGACAGGAGGATTTGGCATGGGGCTGCAGGACAGGAGGATTTGGCATGGGGCTGCAGGACAGGAGGATTTGGCATGGGGATGCAGGGCAGGAGGATTTGGCATGGGGCTGCAGGGCAGGAGGATTTGGCATGGGGTTGCAGGACAGGAGGATTTGGCATGGGGTTGCAGGACAGGAGGATTTGGCATGGTGCTGCAGGACAGGAGGATTTGGCATGGGGCTGGTTGCCTCATCCAGTAGATACTTTAAGCCACATAAACTTCAACACGGACCAGTCAATCAAAAGAACTAAACCACCACAGATGGCTCAGGACAGGAGGACGTGGCACATATTTGTTGATAACCTGTGTTCCACAGGGTGCTTAAAATGTTTTGATGGTGTATTTACTTATACATGTGTTTTTGTGTGAACATATGGATCTTTGCTTTGTTTTAGCCTACTATGGCATACAGGGATTATTATTTCCCACGTTCCTGGGGACCGCCGCCTTATTCCTATTGTATTCTGTGCCAGTCAAGTTCATTCTAATCGTTATCAACAAATGCTCCTGCTTATTGCTGTGGTCAGTAGGTACGAGATAGTATCCCATTGTGAGAGGTAGTCTCTTTCTTGTAAAATAGGATGGCCAGGATCCTACTTGGTTCCACCACTTCCCCTGGGTAACGGCTTTGACTGGCAGCTCCAACTATGTGAGCAAACAGGGAGGAACAACTAGGGAGTGAATCCTAGCATAGAGATGGAACATTTGATACAATCTGGGGTAGGAAAGACCCAAATGTAACGAGACTACTCTGACTTCAAACAATTTCTACCCTGCAGGTAGGCTAAGGACAGTCAAGACTATGGAGGCAGTTGCATACTGAAGATTGATGCACTGGCCCGCTACGCGCACAACACAATCACCGCAATGCGTTTGATAACAGACACAAAAATGACTCAACAAGGTTGTCTTCGACTCACGGAAGTGTACTAGCTGTTGACTGATGCCTTTGTTAGATTCATTGAAGAGAAAGTCTCATAACGAATGAAGAAGTTATGTTGCTGACGCCCCAACCCCCACCAAGCCGTGCCATTCAACGGTTAATTAATATATTTCCCCGCTTACCCTCAGCGTCAATCGTTGCAGCATTGTCCGTTGGTAGTCGGTTGACAATGTAGGCTCTTTCTGGCAAAATAAGTGACATTGTTAGCTACGGTTATCAACTACTGGATGGCGTCCGTGCCTTGTACGTAAACAGTGAAGGTGCAGTACGAACGAATGCAGGTACTGGTATCAGGTATGACACATAGTGGTGTACGATAGGGGTGTGTTCTTTCTCCACTTTTGTTCATAATTTACATGGATAAAATGACACAGTTGGCTAACACTCACGAAGAGTCCCTCATGAAAATATATTGAACTGATGTTTGCTGAGGATCAGGTCATAACTTAACTTCATTATTGTACTCAACTGGTTGTGTAGACTCTACAGAGTCTGTGTATGTTTAATAATTTTATAATTGTGTACAATAAGAATACAGTCAGGTCATCTGAGAAGATCTACAACACCTGAACTATCTCATTAATATGAATACTGTAACTAATGTTTCATGTGGACTTACCTTTACTTTAACTGATTCGGTTCCGCGAGGCAAGACGCGTTCCACTTAACTATGTTTGGCCTTGATATCAACTAAAAGATGTCTGGGACTCGGCGTTTCAAATAGTCTGGTTGCTGTTGACGCATTTATTTCTATTGGCGGTAAAACTCTCTCTGCCTTTTGACAGACCAGCATGCACCGCAAATGTTTGTTGAACGTCAGCCGTTGCCATGGACGCCCTCATGTGGTACGGTGGTGTGCCCGTGGTGTGCAAATGTCGTTTGTGCTTGTTTAATGGGGAAGAAGATTTGTTTTTTAAATCACACCGTCCAAAATAGTATTTGTTTCTTTTGGAATCCATACGTTTTCATTGATCCCATTTTGTCGTTGAACCGAATACATGTAGTAGCCTATTGCAATTGTACATGTTTTCTTATCTTGCCCTTTGTAATTAAGTTTTATAATCCTATTTGTAATTTAGCTTTTCACAACTACCGTATATATGGGTTTACATTTAGAGTTTCATGGCTTAAGTGAATATTGTTCACTTAGTTTAAACCGCTCCAGTTAATCTTCGTATTGAAAATAACATAATACTTACTGGGTCGCCCCCTTCTTAACTTAACTTAACATCTTTATACTGGTTTAGAAGACCCTACAGAGTCTGTATACAACCAGTTTCATTTACATCCCCTTGCTCTAAATGCTATGGGCATCTAATTTATTCTTAAATGCATATTTCTTTTTATCATACCTAACATTGCATTTGCCTTTTTCCCTGCTACCTTAACTTGCTCACTCACCTTACCTGTATGATCTATTATAACCCCTAGGTCCTTTCCTTATATATCTTTCTAATATTGTTCTCTCCCAGTCTGTTATTATATTCCGTATTTGGATCTAATCATGTGGATGACTGTACATTTATCTACATTAAACTCCATTTGCCAACTTACAGACCATTCTCGAATTTTATCTAAATCCGACCTCAATATATCCACTTCCGCTTTAGATGAGACACTACTGCATAGTTTTGTGTCATCAGCAAATTTAACAATCATGGATCCCACATCAATGTCTAAATTATTTATATATCAAGAACCTTCTACTCAGGTGTGTTGATGTTCGACAGAAAGAGCGCCAGACTATTATATTTGAGCTTCCTTTTGGCCTAATGCAGGTCTAGTACACGGTCTCAAATTCTCACCAGTTCGTCATCTTTAATGTCCGGCCGGTTTTCTTTGTTGGACAAGCAGGTGATTGGCTTGTTTTGTCTTTGCTCGATGGAGGAATTGCCTCCCTTTGGCACCCACGCAGACAACCGTCTCTGGCTCACGACTGTGAACTTAGTATGAACTGCTAACCTCCAAGTTAAGAGGTCATTCAACTACCCCCCACTCAGCTCACATGTCCTGGAAGGAGCCCTGTTCCCCCCCCCCCCCAGAGTAATGACAATAAAACGGAATGCCAGACGGGAGAGGACAACCAGAAATTATTGTCCGTACCGTTTATCAGTTGTATTACTGCGGTCAGGTAGCCTTGTATCTCCAAATAAAGACGTTAATTATATTTTTGACCATAAATCTTCTTTTGTCCTGCTGCCATTGCCCTACGGCGTCGCAGAGAGGTGGTAGACGTAGATTTCTTGTTATCGCCAAGTGGAAGGCATGTGCTGTCGTAGGTGTAACTTCCTGAGAGTGTCAGAGACACCCTCGGTCCATAGAAGTCAAGGTCTGCCGCTTGTTCGTGGACCGGAAATCTGCATATGATATGCTCTTGCTGCAGGCTGATCATAATTCATTCTGACTAAAGGTCTAACTAAAGCTTTATACAGTTTGACAATCACTTCCTTACTTCTATGTTTAATATTTCTTTTTATTATACCTAACCTAGCATTTGCCTTTTTCACCGCTACCTGAACTTGCTCACTCACTTTACCTGTATGATCTATTATAACCCCTAGGTCCCTTTCCTTATCTATCTTTCTAATATTGTTCTCTCCCATTCTGTAATTGTGTTCCATACTGGATCTACCCATGTGGATGACTGTACATTTATCTATCTTGATTAGTCATACTAGATTTGTTGTGCGTCAATGTCGGCCCTAACTGGGTCTGCCAGCGTGGTGTTGCGGATTCGGTCACGGATTGTCTTTCCGGCTGCACTTCTCACACAGCGCACCTCACAGCTCTGCACCTTACTCTTATGGATTGCTAGTAAGGACCAAGATTGACATTCGTAACACAATGTAGGGGTAAATAGTGTATTTATCAGCCTCCTCATAGTTGAAAGGAGCACTCTGGGGTGTTTCTCAAATCGGTTCAATTTTATAGTGAACGTTGTACGCCTTCTCAATTGCAATCTCTCTGTCCATTCTGTCATCAGCGAACATACTATCTGGGTATTTGAACTCCCGTACTTGTTCTAAATCAATGAACCTAAAGATGTGACAGAACGATTGAACAATTAGCCTCATTAGTCATCCTAGCAAAGTCCTCTTAAGAATAATCCTCAACAGATTGAAACCACAGGCAGATAATATCATTGATGAAGAGCAAGCAGGGTTTCGAGCGGGAAGAAGTACCACTGAACAGATGTTTAATCTGCGGATATTGAATGGGAAATACTTAGAGTATCAACAACACATATATCATGTCTTCATCGATTTCAAAATGGCGTTCGACAGAGTATGGCATTCGGCGCTATGGACAACAATGAAGCATTACAAGATCAATGGCAATATTTTGAAGGTAGTGAGAACCTTTATGAGAAGGCATCAAGTGTAGTTTCTGTAGACGGAATACTAGGCGAATGGTTGTATACTTTCTCCAACACTCTTCAATGTATTCTTGGAAATAATACAGGAGGCGGCCCTGGAGGGACATGTTGGTACGGTCAGAATAGGTGACAAGACAATTACAAACCCACGATTTGCAGATGCTATAGATGGTCTGGCAGGCACGGAAACGGAACTCCAAGAGCTGATTAGTAGATTAGACAGAGCGGTTCAGAGCTATAGCATGGAGACACATGCAGAGAAAACAAAGCTGATGACTAGTAACACGGAAGGGCTTACATCTGTGATAAAAGCAAATGGTCAGGAACTCATAGTTGTACACTGGTTCAAGTATCTGATCACTGATCAGTGACGAGGGCTCGCAGTCTGAGATAAATTGCCAGAATATCAGACAGAAGAGCCTCTTACGCGTGTGAAACCCATATGGCAGGATAAGCGGCTCGCCCTCAGTATACACGTTAGACTAATGCGCTCATTCGTTCTCTCAATATTTGTATATGCATGTGAGACTTGGACCATTGGTGCTCTCAGTATTTGTGTATGCATGTGAGACTTGGACCATTGGTGCTCTCAGTATTTGTGTATGCCTGTGAGACTTGGACCATTACTGCGGATATTCAGTGCAGAATACTTGCAATGGAGATGAGGTGCTTTAGAAGACTCTTAAATGTTACATATAAGGATCGTGTCACGAACGTAGAAATACGACGAATATTGGAAAACGCATTTGGGCCTTTGGTTGATCTGTCCACAGCTATCAAAAGGCGAAAGATGGCTTGGTATAGGCACATCACGAAGTCCAGCAGAATTACAAATTCGATACTGCATGGTTCCGTACCAGGAACAAGATGGCGAGGACGTCTAAGGAAGAGATGGGCAGACAACACTGAGCGGCTCCACAATAGCTCGAAATCGTTGCTCAAGGACCAGTGCGAACATTTTTCCAACGTGGCTAAGGAGAGATGTGCCCCTATAAAAGTTGCAATCTTTTCTGCTGCCCTTGTTTTTTTTCAAATATGTACCACAACCGCTCTTTGCCAATCACCAGGTATCTTCCCTTCAACCCACACCTTGTTAAAGTTCTTTGTAAGCCATCTTACTCCTACATCGTGACTGTTATAACATCTGCTAGTCTATACCCGGGGCGTTGTAGTTAGGACGACTTCTAATTGCCTCCCCTGACGGGATGTGTACCAATGAACGATGTTGCACAGATCCTATACCGCCATCTGCTTCTGTATTTGGGACAAGTAAGTCTGCAATATCCTCCTCACATCTGTCTCTTATCTTCTCAGGTTCGTTAGAGTGACCATCAATTAGGGCTTGTGATTGGTGACTGTTATCATACTATGATATTCCTTCAGAAACGGATTCTTTTCTTCTGTTGTGTGTTATAATTCTCAATGTGCACTGGCCGACCTCGGTGCACATTTCTTGACAGTTTTGGTTAACTGTACAGGGGATTCCTTCTCATTTTTCTGGCCTCTATTTATCTTAGTCGCTAATTGACTGACAACTTATTTAACTCCTATTTATTGGTCTTATTGTTGTGGAATCCTTCATTTATAGCGTGAAAACATTTACCAGTTACTGCCCTTTGCGCAGCAAACTCTTTTTGATTACCTCCCTTCTGGTTTATTACAGCACCAAGGTATTTGAACTGCTTGACCTGTTCCAGCGGCTTTTGAGACCACATATTACAATCTAGGTTGGAAAAAATGAACCATCTTCAAATCTAATCAGCGAGAATCAAGATGCAGACCGGCGTATGAGCTACAGAGGTCAGCGACCCACAGCTGACTGTTAGTGTCAGGGCCAGCGAACCAGAGCTGTCAAGACCCTTTTACACATCCATGCGGTGATCCTGGATAACAGACTGCAACAGAAGAGACTGGCTAAGGAGAAGGGATCAAAGAGGGAATGCTAACCTGGTACTAAAAAATTTCTTGCTGAAGTCGGATGTGTTAGACCAAAAGGTGTAAATATTGCAGTCAAGCTGTAAATTATGACACAACGCATTCCATTCTCTGGAGTACACTCTGCTACTTAAGTTGGAACAAGGGCTGACCCAGGAAGGGGGGAGATGATGTCATGTGACACAGGTATAAAGGTGCCAATATCAAGAGCAAGGCTTGTAAGTGATCATTGTACCAAGGCTTGTAAGTGATCATTGTACCAAGGCTTGTAAGTGATCATTGTACCAAGGCTTGTAAGTGATCATTGTACCAAGGCTTGTAAGTGATCATTGTACCAAGGCTTGTAAGTGATCATTGTACCAAAGCTTGTAAGTGATCATTGTACCAAGGCTTGTAAGTGATCATTGTACCAAGGCTTGTAAGTGATCATTGTACCAAGGCTTGTAAGTGATCATTGTACCAAGGCTTGTAAGTGATCATTGTACCAAGGCCTGTAAGTAATCATTGTACCAAGGCTTGTAAGTGATCATTGTACCAAGGCTTGTAAGTGATCATTGTACCAAGGCTTATAAGTGATCATTGTACCAAGGCTTGTAAGTGATCATTGTACCAAGGCTTGTAAGTGATCATTGTACCAATGCTTGTAAGTGATCATTGTACCAAGGCTTGTAAGTGATCATTGTACCAAGGCTTGTAAGTGATCATTGTACCAAGGCTTGTAAGTGACCAAGTGATAAAAGGGTTATGGAGGACAAAGATAGAAGGGTTATGGAGGACAAAGATAGAAGGGTTATGGAGGACAAAGATAGAAGGGTTATGGAGGACAAAGATAGAAGGGTTATGGAGGACAAAGATAGAAGGGTTATGGAGGACAAAGATAGAAGTGTTATGGATTCTGTTTGTACAAGTGATTGATGAGAGAACCTGGGGTACTTTAGTGCAGACCTGTCATCAGTGCTGGCACATGTAGCATCCAGTAGTTAGGTAGTTTAACTCATTCCCTCCCAAATATTTTGGACATCTGGATACAATGTTTTTCTAATGTAAAACTCAAACACAGCATCACTTAGTTGTGAATTATTTATCTTCAATAAAAGTTCTCTGAAATAACACATATTAAATACCAAACTGTTGACAATTGTGGCCAAAATTCAATGGAATACATTTATTTTGCAAATGGAGGTGAACATTTGTATATGAGGGATTATAGTTGCATAATCGTTTTTATTTATAAAAATTATGAAAAAATATTTTCCCCTTAACACATTCATCGGCTCCTTTCGTCTCGTCAGAGTATAGTAATTGTGCTTTTAGCACAAGGCCCGGGCAGAAATATAGAGACCATTTGTTCCCATGCAGTACTGTCCCTCTCTCGGTCTGCCATGTTTGCTCCAAGGGAAAGGTGATACCAATACATTTAGAACAAGGCAAGCTGCAGAAGCTGCCGGATCAGTAGAGCAATGCTCTATCTGTTCGCCTGCCGGGGCTTCACTCCTAGACCAACCGTCAACCAATGAGAGTTGAGAGTTCATCCTCAACCCCACCTCCGGGTATAACAACATTTAGAACACATTATTCAGCTCTACACCATTGCACAAATAACATAACAACTTTCTATTGACGGTAATCCACAAGCAAAGATGATCTGAAAGTTACACCTAATTTGGTACAGTTATTTTCACAGTATTCATATTTTACTGAAGGTCCGTGAAGTTGAAAACGTCCTCAAATATAAAAGCACCAATCAACATCAGCGAGAGTGTTTACAATTTGCGCACACCCAGAAAGAATGTTTCCGCTGTATTCAATATAGATAAATATATACATATATATATTACACACACTAGTATGACTGTGGAGGATCTTGTACCTTTACTGAACTTGTGAACTGTTACTACCATTGCTTGAAACAAAAGAGAGCATTGCCCCCTTGTCAGCAGAATTAGTTTCACTTTCATTACTCGACTTAGAACTAAGACTAGATCAAGAAATTAAAATATCGCTATCAGAACAATCAATATCTTCATCATCACTACCGTTAGCAATAATATAATCTAACCATTACCGAGCTTGTAAAAACTATATTTAGTCTGACTGAAGGGGCATGATTCATGACTGTCCGCCACCAAAAAGAAATTAGTTTTCAAGTTTGAAAATAAACATTTTTTCAATGAAACACATGAAAAGTACAAAATCTGGACTTCCACCAATAACCAAAATAAAACATTTAGGAGAACTTGAAAATTAGTGATTTTGTGAATACAGTCGCAAAAGCCGATAAATCGGTCCTGGGTTTTCTGGAAAAATCTGGATGCCAATGTATCAGCTTGCAGGAGTGAATGAGTTAAAGCAAAATAATATTTTGTATTCCAGCAGTTCAAATGTGCTTATTGACTTTGTAAATGTATCTGAAATAAATCTGTCTTTTGTATAATTAATATTATGGCATTTCTCAGTGTGGACTGATTGTGTAGATAGGTCGGTGTGGTACATGTATAGTTAATTTGGTTCTGGCAATCAGGAAGAGCGAGGAAAACCTAGGACTAGATTAAACTGAATAGACCTGGTATATGTTAATATCAATTTGGAGAGCTGACGTAGAATTCAGCACAACCCTGGTACAGTTCTTTCATTACAATCTTTGATGACATGCTCCAGGAGTAGCATGAAAAGCTATACTGCCACCTCAGGGGATGTTGTGTACTAGTGGTTAAGTGACATGGCTCACATCCGAAGGTGCTAGTTCCCCATTACAGCACCGGCCATTAACCCGGGGAAGCAAACCCTTAGAAAATGCAGGAGAAAGCAGACCCTTACATAAAATGCATGCCGAAATCGGATGCACTGGGCTGACAGGCGCAATATAAAAACATAGTGGAACGCACACCTCCTTGGGGAATAGAGAAATAAGGAAAAAATGAACACACAAAAAAAAACCAAATACTGTCACCCTGTCTTACACGACTGGTGGCCTTGAACTCCTCTAATGTTGTGTTTCCTGCCCCAATGTGCTTTCTGTAGGTCATAAAAATACTGCATAGAGCAGATCAGGGGTGTTGGAATGATCTTCCTTTTACATTTTATCATCATACTCAAGACCTTTTTTTTTTTTCCCCCAACTGCCAGAGGAGTGGTCTTGAGTACTTCAGTTTGCTCTCCAACCCCAATGGGCTTTGCCCACTAGGGCTCATCCAGATGTCTTAGTCTCTGCTCCAGTATCCTAGAGCAGGCTTTGCCCACTAGGGCTCATCCAGATGTCTTAGTCTCTGCTCCAGTATCCTAAAGCAGACTTTGCCCACTAATGCTCATCCAGATGTCTCTGCTCCAGTATCCTAGAGTAGGCTTTTCCCACTAGGGCTCATCCAGATGTCTTAGTCTCTGCTCCAGTATCCTAAAGCAGACTTTGCCCACTAATGCTCATCCAGATGTCTCTGCTCCAGTATCCTAGAGTAGGCTTTTCCCACTAGGGCTCATCCAGATGTCTAAGTCTCTGCTCCAGTATCCTAAAGCAGACTTTGCCCACTAATGCTCATCCAGATGTCTCTGCTCCAGTATCCTAGAGTAGGCTTTTCCCACTAGGGCTCATCCAGATGTCTAAGTCTCTGCTCCAGTATCCTAAAGCAGACTTTGCCCACTAATGCTCATCCAGATGTCTCTGCTCCAGTATCCTAGAGTAGGCTTTGCTACGGACACTAAGAATGAATGTGCTTCTATGGATTCCTCCCAGTTCCCATGTACTTGACCATGTACTTGACCTCCAATTCCTCTATTTTGATGTTTTCTCATGATTTCCTCCTCTGTATTAGAGCTTCTCATACTTGGAACTTGGTCTTTCTCTGCACAGAGGAACTCAGAGCAATAGGCTTTCTCTGCACAGAGGAACTCAGAGCAATAGGCTTTCTCTGCACAGAGGAACTCAGAGCAATAGGCTTTCTCTGCACAGAGGAACTCAGAGCAATAGGCTTTCTCTGCACAGAGGAACTCAGAGCAATAAGCTTTCTCTGCACAGAGGAACTCAGAGCAATAGGCTTTCTCTGCACAGAGGAACTCAGAGCAATAGGCTTTCTCTGCACAGAGGAACTCAGAGCAATAGGCTTTCTCTGCACAGAGGAACTCAGAGCAATAGGCTTTCCCTCTCTCCATTTTCTCCCTCAGAGTGGTAAGCAAAGCACCTTGTTTGTCTCTAACAAATGTGTGTGGGTGCTATGTTGCTCTTCCCCATGATCTATAGGGTCCCGTAGAACAGTTCCTGGTCTTTTCCAGTCTTTCTCTGAAGTCCTGCCAGGATTTCTGTTGTGCTGTTAGTACTGTTGTGCTGTTAGTACTGTTGTGCTGTTAGTACTATTGTGCTGTTAGTACTGTTGTGCTGTTAGTACTGTTGTGCTGTTAGTACTGTTGTGCTGTTAGTACTGTTGTGCTGTTAGTACTGTTGTGCTGTTAGTATTGTTGGTACTGTTAGTACTTTTGGCACTGTTGTGCTGTTAGTACTTTTGGTGCTGTTGTGCTGTTAGTATTGTTGTGCTGTTAGTATTGTTGGTACTGTTAGTACTTTTGGCACTGTTGTGCTGTTAGTACTTTTGGTGCTGTTGTGCTGTTAGTACTTTTGGTGCTGTTGTGCTGTTAGTACTTTTGGCGCTGTTTTCTTGGCTTGAATTTGGAGTATTATGTATTCTTTGTATTTCTCTGTTTTGCCGGCTGTATTAATTGGCTTCCAAGTATTGTCTCCATGACTTTTTCTTTTCCCTTATTATCATTTTGATTTCTTCTGTCCACCAGTGTCCTCATTATACCTGTCTTGACTTCACCATGCAGCAGCCTTGAGGGTAGTTCAACCAGAGACCTTCTAGATCCTCAGGTGGTTATTCTGCACTTCCCACTGCTGTTGATATAAGCCCCCCCCGGTATCTGGTGCAAGTGTCTGGTTCTCTTAGCTGGCCTGCCCCTGGTATCTGGTCCTAGTGTCTGGCTCCCTTAGCCGAGATGCCCTTAGTGTCTGGCTCTCTTAGCCCGCATGCCCCTGGTGTCTGGCTCTGGTAGCCCGCATGCCCCTGGTGTCTGGCTCTCTTAGCCCACATGCCCTTGGTGTCTGGCTCCCTTAGCCCGCATACCCCTGGTGTCTGGCTCTGGTAGCCCGCATGCCCCTGGTGTCTGGCTCTCTTAGCCCACATGCCCTTGGTGTCTGGCTCCCTTAGCCCGCATACCCCTGGTGTCTGGCTCCCTTAGCCCGCATACCCCTGGTGTCTGGCTCCCTTAGCCCGCATACCCTTGGTGTCTGGCTCCCTTAGCCCGCATACCCCTGGTGTCTGGCTCTCTTAGCCCACATGCCCCTGGTGTCTGGCTCTCTTAGCCCACATGCCCCTGGTGTCTGGCTCTCTTAGCCCACATACCCCTGGTGTCTGGCTCCCTTAGCCCACATGCCCTTGGTGTCTGGCTCCCTTAGCCCGCATACCCCTGGTGTCTGGCTCCCTTAGCCCACATGCCCTTGGTGTCTGGCTCTCTTAGCCCACATACCCCTGGTGTCTGGCTCCCTTAGCCCACATGCCCCTGGTGTCTGGCTCCCTTAGCCCGCATACCCCTGGTGTCTGGCTCCCTTAGCCCACATGCCCTTGGTGTCTGGCTCTCTTAGCCCACACACCCCTGGTGTCTGGCTCCCTTAGCCCGCATACCCCTGGTGTCTGGCTCCCTTAGCCCACATGCCCTTGGTGTCTGGCTCTCTTAGCCCACATACCCCTGGTGTCTGGCTCCCTTAGCCCACATGCCCTTGGTGTCTGGCTCTCTTAGCCCACATACCCCTGGTGTCTGGCTCCCTTAGCCCACATGCCCTTGGTGTCTGGCTCTCTTAGCCCACATACCCCTGGTGTCTGGCTCCCTTAGCCCACATGCCCCTGGTGTCTGGCTCCCTTAGCCCACATGCCCCTGGTGTCTGGCTCCCTTAGCCCACATGCCCCTGGTGTCTGGCTCCCTTAGCCCACATGCCCCTGGTGTCTGGCTCTCTTAGCCCACATGCCCCTGGTGTCTGGCTCCCTTAGCCCACATGCCCCTGGTGTCTGGCTCTCTTAGCCCACATGCCCCTGGTGTCTGGCTCCCTTAGCCCACATGCCCCTGGTGTCTGGCTCCCTTAGCCCACATGCCCCTGGTGTCTGGCTCCCTTAGCCCACATGCCCCTGGTGTCTGGCTCCCTTAGCCCACATGCCCCTGGTGTCTGGCTCCCTTAGCCCACATACCCCTGGTGTCTGGCTCCCTTAGCCCACATACCCTTGGTGTCTGGCTCTGGTAGCCCGCATACCTTACTTCTCCTATGTCTGGTTTCTTACCTGATTCTGAATGTTGTCTAAACAGCGCATCGAGGTACCAAAATCAACCCGGTTATGTCCAGGTTAAATAACCAAAGCAAATGTTTCTGACTTGGAAGCCCTCGTAGACATTGTATGCTAATAACCCAGCGATACCCCAGGTCTCTTGGTCTTTAACGGCCCAGAACATGGCCACGTATGGAACCCTACATTCTGGTCACTATTCTCTCCAGCAGCTCCTCTCTAGACATTCTCATGGCTCTAACTCTTTCCATTAGCAGAGATAATAATCTTCTAACATTATTCATGTTTTGGAAGCTGAAATCTGTGAAGGGGCATGACACACAGCTAGCAGCTGTCTGTTTCTGAACACAATCACCCCCAGACAATCTTATCTTGTGTCTTCACAAACTTGATCACGTTCTCACTTCTAATGATCAAGCACATCTCAGCCACTTCAACCAAGAGCCATTACATCTCAGCCACTTCAACCAAAAGCCATTACATCTCAGCCACTTCAAACAAGAGCCATTACATCTCAGCCACTTCAACCAAGAGCCATTACATCCTAGCATGCCCAACAAGCACATCTCAGCCACTTCAACCAAGAGCCATTACATCTCAGCCACTTCAACCAAAAGCCATTACATCTCAGCCACTTCAAACAAGAGCCATTACATCTCAGCCACTTCAACCAAGAGCCATTACATCCTAGCATGCCCAACAAGCACATCTCAGCCACTTCAACCAAGAGCCATTACATCTCAGCCACTTCAACCAAGAGCCATTACATCCTAGCATGCCCAACAGATTTTGTTGGGAGCCAGTAACTTCCTTTCTGTTCAATGCAATCTTTCACTTTTATTATGAAATAGAAAAAAAAAACAATCTTATTTGTAACCAAATAGTGAGTGAGACAAATAAGGATCTTCCTACTTATTGTTTCTACCTCAAGGCTCTGTGTGTAATGGGTTCATGACAATACTTCAAGGCTCTGTGTGTAATGGGTTCATGACAATACTTCAAGGCTCTGTGTGTAATGGGTTCATGACAATACTTCAAGGCTCTGTGTGTAATGGGTTCATGACAATACTTCAAGGCTCTGTGTGTAATGGGTTCATGACAATACTTCAAGGCTCTGTGTGTAATGGGTTCATGACAATACTTCAAGGCTCTGTGTGTAATGGGTTCATGACAATACTTCAAGGCTCTGTGTGTAATGGGTTCATGACAATACTTCAAGGCTCTGTGTGTAATGGGTTCATGACAATACTTCAAGGCTCTGTGTGTAATGGGTTCATGACAATACTTCAAGGCTCTGTGTGTAATGGGTTCATGACAATACTTCAAGGCTCTGTGTGTAATGGGTTCATGACAATACTTCAAGGCTCTGTGTGTAATGGGTTCATGACAATACTTCAAGGCTCTGTGTGTAATGGGTTCATGACAATACTTCAAGGCTCTGTGTGTAATGGGTTCATGACAATACTTCAAGGCTCTGTGTGTAATGGGTTCATGACAATACTTCAAGGCTCTGTGTGTAATGGGTTCATGACAATACTTCAAGGCTCTGTGTGTAATGGGTTCATGACAATACTTCAAGGCTCTGTGTGTAATGGGTTCATGACAATACTTCAAGGCTCTGTGTGTAATGGGTTCATGACAATACTTCAAGGCTCTGTGTGTAATGGGTTCATGACAATACTTCAAGGCTCTGTGTGTAATGGGTTCATGACAATACTTCAAGGCTCTGTGTGTAATGGGTTCATGACAATACTTCAAGGCTCTGTGTGTAATGGGTTCATGACAATACTTCAAGGCTCTGTGTGTAATGGGTTCATGACAATACTTCAAGGCTCTGTGTGTAATGGGTTCATGACAATACTTCAAGGCTCTGTGTGTAATGGGTTCATGACAATACTTCAAGGCTCTGTGTGTAATGGGTTCATGACAATACTTCAAGGCTCTGTGTGTAATGGGTTCATGACAATACTTCAAGGCTCTGTGTGTAATGGGTTCATGACAATACTTCAAGGCTCTGTGTGTAATGGGTTCATGACAATACTTCAAGGCTCTGTGTGTAATGGGTTCATGACAATACTTCAAGGCTCTGTGTGTAATGGGTTCATGACAATACTTCAAGGCTCTGTGTGTAATGGGTTCATGACAATACTTCAAGGCTCTGTGTGTAATGGGTTCATGACAATACTTCAAGGCTCTGTGTGTAATGGGTTCATGACAATACTTCAAGGCTCTGTGTGTAATGGGTTCATGACAATACTTCAAGGCTCTGTGTGTAATGGGTTCATGACAATACTTCAAGGCTCTGTGTGTAATGGGTTCATGACAATACTTCAAGGCTCTGTGTGTAATGGGTTCATGACAATACTTCAAGGCTCTGTGTGTAATGGGTTCATGACAATACTTCAAGGCTCTGTGTGTAATGGGTTCATGACAATACTTCAAGGCTCTGTGTGTAATGGGTTCATGACAATACTTCAAGGCTCTGTGTGTAATGGGTTCATGACAATACTTCAAGGCTCTGTGTGTAATGGGTTCATGACAATACTTCAAGGCTCTGTAAGTAATGGGTTCATGACAATACTTCAAGGCTCTGTGTGTAATGGGTTCATGACAATACTTCAAGGCTCTGTGTGTAATGGGTTCATGACAATACTTCAAGGCTCTGTGTGTAATGGGTTCATGACAATACTTCAAGGCTCTGTGTGTAATGGGTTCATGACAATACTTCAAGGCTCTGTCTGTAAGTAATGGGTTCATGACAATACTTCAAGGCTCTGTGTGTAAGTAATGGGTTCATGACAATACTTCAAGGCTCTGTGTGTAAGTAATGGGTTCATGACAATACTTCAAGGCTCTGTGTGTAATGGGTTCATGACAATACTTCAAGGCTCTGTGTGTAATGGGTTCATGACAATACTTCAAGGCTCTGTGTGTAATGGGTTCATGACAATACTTCAAGGCTCTGTGTGTAATGGGTTCATGACAATACTTCAAGGCTCTGTGTGTAATGGGTTCATGACAATACTTCAAGGCTCTGTGTGTAATGGGTTCATGACAATACTTCAAGGCTCTGTGTGTAATGGGTTCATGACAATACTTCAAGGCTCTGTGTGTAATGGGTTCATGACAATACTTCAAGGCTCTGTGTGTAATGGGTTCATGACAATACTTCAAGGCTCTGTGTGTAATGGGTTCATGACAATACTTCAAGGCTCTGTGTGTAATGGGTTCATGACAATACTTCAAGGCTCTGTGTGTAATGGGTTCATGACAATACTTCAAGGCTCTGTGTGTAATGGGTTCATGACAATACTTCAAGGCTCTGTGTGTAATGGGTTCATGACAATACTTCAAGGCTCTGTGTGTAATGGGTTCATGACAATACTTCAAGGCTCTGTGTGTAATGGGTTCATGACAATACTTCAAGGCTCTGTGTGTAATGGGTTCATGACAATACTTCAAGGCTCTGTGTGTAATGGGTTCATGACAATACTTCAAGGCTCTGTGTGTAATGGGTTCATGACAATACTTCAAGGCTCTGTGTGTAATGGGTTCATGACAATACTTCAAGGCTCTGTGTGTAATGGGTTCATGACAATACTTCAAGGCTCTGTGTGTAATGGGTTCATGACAATACTTCAAGGCTCTGTGTGTAATGGGTTCATGACAATACTTCAAGGCTCTGTGTGTAATGGGTTCATGACAATACTTCAAGGCTCTGTGTGTAATGGGTTCATGACAATACTTCAAGGCTCTGTGTGTAATGGGTTCATGACAATACTTCAAGGCTCTGTGTGTAATGGGTTCATGACAATACTTCAAGGCTCTGTGTGTAATGGGTTCATGACAATACTTCAAGGCTCTGTGTGTAATGGGTTCATGACAATACTTCAAGGCTCTGTGTGTAATGGGTTCATGACAATACTTCAAGGCTCTGTGTGTAATGGGTTCATGACAATACTTCAAGGCTCTGTGTGTAATGGGTTCATGACAATACTTCAAGGCTCTGTGTGTAATGGGTTCATGACAATACTTCAAGGCTCTGTGTGTAATGGGTTCATGACAATACTTCAAGGCTCTGTGTGTAATGGGTTCATGACAATACTTCAAGGCTCTGTGTGTAATGGGTTCATGACAATACTTCAAGGCTCTGTGTGTAATGGGTTCATGACAATACTTCAAGGCTCTGTGTGTAATGGGTTCATGACAATACTTCAAGGCTCTGTGTGTAATGGGTTCATGACAATACTTCAAGGCTCTGTGTGTAATGGGTTCATGACAATACTTCAAGGCTCTGTGTGTAATGGGTTCATGACAATACTTCAAGGCTCTGTGTGTAATGGGTTCATGACAATACTTCAAGGCTCTGTGTGTAATGGGTTCATGACAATACTTCAAGGCTCTGTGTGTAATGGGTTCATGACAATACTTCAAGGCTCTGTGTGTAATGGGTTCATGACAATACTTCAAGGCTCTGTGTGTAATGGGTTCATGACAATACTTCAAGGCTCTGTGTGTAATGGGTTCATGACAATACTTCAAGGCTCTGTGTGTAATGGGTTCATGACAATACTTCAAGGCTCTGTGTGTAATGGGTTCATGACAATACTTCAAGGCTCTGTGTGTAATGGGTTCATGACAATACTTCAAGGCTCTGTGTGTAATGGGTTCATGACAATACTTCAAGGCTCTGTGTGTAATGGGTTCATGACAATACTTCAAGGCTCTGTAAGTAATGGGTTCATGACAATACTTCAAGGCTCTGTGTGTAATGGGTTCATGACAATACTTCAAGGCTCTGTGTGTAATGGGTTCATGACAATACTTCAAGGCTCTGTGTGTAATGGGTTCATGACAATACTTCAAGGCTCTGTGTGTAATGGGTTCATGACAATACTTCAAGGCTCTGTCTGTAAGTAATGGGTTCATGACAATACTTCAAGGCTCTGTGTGTAAGTAATGGGTTCATGACAATACTTCAAGGCTCTGTGTGTAAGTAATGGGTTCATGACAATTGGAAACAAATTTCAACAATTCATTTATTAATTGAGAAAATAAGTGTCAAAACATTAAACAACAAAAAAACCAATTGAGAGAGTTCATGTTTTATATTCATCAATGTTTAGTGTAGTAGTAGAGCACTCGCTTCTCACGGCAAAGGTACAGGGTTCAATTTCCGCAACTGTCATGCTCTAGTTGATCCAGCTGTAAATGGATACTTGACTTACAGTTAGGGAAGAAAGAGACAGCAAGGAAGAAAACTGACCACCCCACCTCATACAAGCTGTGGCTTAGTGTACCGGTCTCAAACATTTAATTCCCGACTAGCAGTAGCCAGCTGAAGAATACCCTTTACCCAGCAGCCCTTTGGTCAAACCTCATTGGCGCTGTAAAACTGAGGATATGTCAGGCACTCAACCATCGATGACCTGTTGTCATTTCTGTCTGACAGCGTTATCATTTTATAATGAAATGAATAACAGGTAGGCGTTTGTTTGTGGAACAATCAATCCAGGTACACATGGTTGCGAAGGTGTCCATTATCTTCGGCACTGTCATCATCATCATCATCATCCATCTAGTCTCCCTTGGGACATAGGGCCTCAACAGATGCTCTCCAACTGTTCCTATTCTGTGCTTTTTTGAGTTACGTCCACAAAACACAGATTGAATTAATTTCCTCCTAGACCATTCGTTGCCAGGCGTTTCTTCGCCTCTCCACTCATTTCTGTCCCTGTGTGTTCCAATCCAGCACATGTCTGGTTACATTGTCTGGCTTCTCACTGAGAGTGAGCCGTATCCATCTTAACCATCTCTCCACAATCTACCGCCCTATTGGCTCTTGCAGTCAGCTGTTCCCCAGATCTGTCCTGTCATTACCTCTACCATCTAACACCAACCACAGATCTGTCCTGTCATTACCTCTACCATCTAACACCAACCACAGATCTGTCCTGTCATTACCTCTACCATCTAACACCAGCCACAGATCCGTACCTGTCATTACCTCTACCATCTAACACCAACCACAGATCCGTACCTGTCATTACCTCTACCATCTAACACCAACCACAGATCTGTCCTGTCATTACCTCTACCATCTAACACCAACCACAGATCTGTCCTGTCATTACCTCTACCATCTAACACCAACCACAGATCTGTCCTGTCATTACCTCTACCATCTAACACCAACCACAGATCTGTCCTGTCATTACCTCTACCATCTAACACCAACCACAGATCCGTACCTGTCATTACCTCTATAATCTAACACCAACCACAGATCTGTCCTGTCCAACAGCTGACATCTGTCTCCACCCTCCCAACAGCCGACGTCTGTGTCCACCCTCCCAACAGCTGATGTCTGTCTCCAACCTCCATACAGCTGACATGTGCCTCTACCTCCCAACAGCTGACATGTGCCTCTACCTCCCAACAGTTGACGTACCTCTCCACCCTCCCAACAGCTGACGTCTGTCTCCACCCTCCCAACAGCTGACATGTGCCTCTACCTCCCAACAGCTGACATGTGCCTCTACCCTCCCAACAGCTGACATGTGCCCCTACCCTCCCAACAGCTGACATGTCCCCCTACCCTCCCAACAGCTGACATGTGCCTCTACCTCCCAACAGCTGACATGTGCCTCTACCTCCCAACAGCTGACGTCTGTCTCCACCCTCCCAACAGCTGACATGTGCCTCTACCTCCCAACAGCTGACATGTGCCTCTACCTCCCAACAGCTGACATGTGCCTCTACTTCCCAACAGCTGACATGTGCCTCTACCTCCCAACAGCTGATGTCTGTCTCCACCCTCCCAACAGCTGACATGTGCCTCTACCTCCCAACAGCTGACATGTGCCTCTACCCTCCCAACAGCTGACATGTGCCCCTACCCTCCCAACAGCTGACATGTGCCCCTACCCTCCCAACAGCTGACATGTGCCTCTACCTCCCAACAGCTGACATGTGCCTCTACCTCCCAACAGCTGACATGTGCCTCTACCTCCCAACAGCTGACGTCTGTCTCCACCCTCCTAACAGCTGACATGTGCCTCTACCTCCCAACAGCTGACATGTGCCTCTACCTCCCAACAGCTGACATGTGCCTCTACCTCCCAACAGCTGACATGTGCCTCTACCTCCAAACAGCTGACGTCTGTCTCCACCCTCCTAACAGCTGACATGTGCCTCTACCTCCCAACAGCTGACATGTGCCTCTACCTCCCAACAGCTGACATGTGCCTCTACCTCCCAACAGCTGGCACATCTTTATCAAACCATTTTACCTGGCATGTCTTGGCTAACCATAAGTTTGTACCTTCTATGCCATACATCCTCCTGGTAACTGTGTCCTCCAAAGGGAATCATCATTTGTATGTTTTATGTGAAATAATTGAAACCTGTGTTATTCTTCTTCTTCAACTTCGTACGCTGTCAAACGTCAACCTGACATTTCTAAAACTACAAGTTGAAAAGCTTAGATAAGAAAGTCTGGTCAATGACATCAATGATGTACGTACAGTAAAGATAAGATAATTTGATTTCAAACATAGAATAACAGGACCTTAAAAAAGCCATGCGTGTAACTAAATAAAACAATTGTCAACAGTTCATTTGAATCGAGAAATGGACCAACGTTGTTCTGTAAATGGCTCAAAGTTTGGAGAAGTCTGGCTTTTGTTTCTGCAGAGCTGCAGTGAGGGATTTCACAACATCCTCTGACTGGAGCATGGCTGCATTCCATGTTGCCTGTTGAGCAGAAATCAAAGAATTGTTTAGCTTTCACTTGATAGTGCCAACGTGTAACATTTCTGTTACAGCTAAATTGGTGGATTAGACTTTTGATATCATTTCTTTCTTATTTATTGGGCAATCTTTGCAAACATGGCAATAAACATCACTGAGAGTTGTGTATGATGTATGATGTATGATGCATGATGTATGATGTATGATGCATGATCCATGATTCCACAGAATCAGCCCTGGACACAACACAAACAAAAAGCTAATCAAGCCCTAGTGTAACCAAAATGACTATCTATGATTAAACAGAACTTGCCTCACCAAAAGGAGAGAACCAACAATAACTATCTACATTTAGTCTGTGGTCTGAGCTTCCATTGCTGGCGCTGGTAAATGTTCTGGGAACATTCTGATGAGCATCTTTCAACCATTTCATTTCCTGTCTCTCCATGTAGTTAATCACTGTGTTCCTCTCACCCTCCTGTCTCTCCATGTAGTTAATACACCATGTTCCTCTCACCCTCCTGTCTCTCCATGTAGTTAATCACCATGTTCCTCTCACCCTCCTGTCTCTCCATGTAGTTAATACACCGTGTTCCTCTCACCCTCCTGTCTCTCCATGTAGTTAATACACCGTGTTCCTCTCACCCTCCTGTCTGTCCATCTAGTTAATACACCGTGTTCCTCTCACCCTCCTGTCTGTCCATCTAGTTAATCACCGTGTTCCTCTCACCCTCCTGTCTGTCCATCTAGTTAATCACCGTGTTCCTCTCACCCTCCTGTCTGTCCATCTAGTTAATACACTGTGTTCCTCTCACCCTCCTGTCTGTCCATCTAGTTAATACACCATGTTCCTCTCACCCTCCTGTCTGTCCATGTAGTTAATCACCATGTTCCTCTCACCCTCCTGTCTCTCCATGTAGTTAATACACCGTGTTCCTCTCACCCTCCTGTCTCTCCATGTAGTTAATACACCATGTTCCTCTCACCCTCCTGTCTCTCCATGTAGTTAATACACCGTGTTCCTCTCACCCTCCTGTCTCTCCATGTAGTTAATACACCATGTTCCTCTCACCCTCCTGTCTCTCCATGTAGTTAATACACCATGTTCCTCTCACCCTCCTGTCTCTCCATGTAGTTAATACACCATGTTCCTCTCACCCTCCTGTCTCTCCATGTAGTTAATACACCATGTTCCTCTCACCTTCCTGTCTCTCCATGTAGTTAATACACCATGTTCCTCTCACCCTCCTGTCTCTCCATGTAGTTAATACACCATGTTCCTCTCACCCTCCTGTCTCTCCATGTAGTTAATACACTGTGTTCCTCTCACCCTCCTGTCTGTCCATCTAGTTAATCACCGTGTTCCTCTCACCCTCCTGTCTGTCCATCTAGTTAATCACTGTGTTCCTCTCACCCTCCTGTCTCTCCATGTAGTTAATACACCATGTTCCTCTCACCCTCCTGTCTGTCCATGTAGTTAATACACCATGTTCCTCTCACCCTCCTGTCTGTCCATCTAGTTAATCACTGTGTTCCTCTCACCCTCTCACCAACATCCTATTTTTAAATATTCTGTCTCATAGGATAACATTTTCAGATTTTTTTAAAAACATCTTTCTAGAATTATCTGTCTCTAGTGCTATTTATAAATGTTGTTGTTGACTATTTGCTTTGCTATATTTAGCTGTGCAGTATATTCTCTGTGTCTTTCCTTTTGAGCAATGTTGTGTTGTCTGATGCTGTAGCAAGCTTGAACCCACTTCCCATTATATACCCATAAAACATGGACAGCATCTTTCTGATGTGTGTAATTTAGTGCAATGACTTCCCTCACCATATCTCTTGCATGATGTACTCGACACCAAAACCCCAACTGACAGTACGTTAATGCCTAGACTACTTGAAAGTGCCAACTTATAGAATATTGTTTTCTATAGCATTTTGAATGTACACCAGTAATTTCTGATTCAGTACCCATGTTTGTACGTCAATGGATCTTTAACATATGTCATATATAATATAGCTGGGACGTGTGAACTTCAACAGAATATCAGAGACAATTATTCAATCCTTTCTGGCGTTACAGTAATCTTTTCTCATTTCACCATCAGTAATAACAAGAGTGAGATGGATGACCAGCTCATCCTCTTCCTCACTATAATCCAAATACAGCACACATCACATTACAAAACCGTCTGGTGTTTGGCCAACATCGCTTTGCAATAGGCCATAACTTTTTTTTAAATCAGTAAATACACCATATAATCCAAACTCACCATATAATCCAAGCTCACCATATAATCCAAGCTCACCATATAATCCAAACTCACCATATAATCCAAGCTCACCATATAATCCAGGCTCACCATATAATCCAGGCTCACCAAATAATCCAATCCTACCATATAATCCAAGCTCACCATATAATCCAAGCCTACCATATAATCCAAGCTCACCATATAATCCAAGCTCACCATATAATCCAAGCTCACCATATAATCCAAGCCTACCATATAATCCAAGCTCACCATATAATCCAAGCTCACCATATAATCCAACTTACCATATAATCCAAGCTCACCCTATAATCCAAGCCTACCATATAATCCAAGCTCACCCTATAATCCAACTTACCATATAATCCAAGCTCACCCTATAATCCACCTTACCATATAATCCAAGCTCACCCTATAATCCAAGCCTACCATATAATCCAAGCTCACCCTATAATCCAACTTACCATATAATCCAAGCTCACCCTATAATCCACCTTACCATATAATCCAAGCTCACCCTATAATCCAAGCCTACCATATAATCCAAGCTCACCCTATAATCCAACTTACCATATAATCCAAGCTCACCCTATAATCCAAGCCTACCATATAATCCAAGCTCACCCTATAATCCAACTTACCATATAATCCAAGCTCACCATATAATCCAAGCCTACCATATAATCCAAGCTCACCCTATAATCCACCTTACCATATAATCCAAGCTCACCCTATAATCCAAGCCTACCATATAATCCAAGCTCACCCTATAATCCAACTTACCATATAATCCAAGCTCACCCTATAATCCACCTTACCATATAATCCAAGCTCACCCTATAATCCAAGCCTACCATATAATCCAAGCTCACCCTATAATCCAACTTACCATATAATCCAAGCTCACCATATAATCCAAGCCTACCATATAATCCAAGCTCACCCTATAATCCACCTTACCATATAATCCAAGCTCACCATATAATCCAAGCCTACCATATAATCCAAGCTCACCATATAATCCAAGCTCACCCTATAATCCACCTTACCATATAATCCAAGCTCACCCTATAATCCAACTTACCATATAATCCAAGCTCACCCTATAATCCACCTTACCATATAATCCAAGCTCACCCTATAATCCAACCTACCATATAATCCAACCTACCATATAATCCAACCTACCATATAATCCAACCTACCATATAATCCAACTTACCATATAATCCAACCTACCATATAATCCAAGCTTTCTCTGACACTGTGGTCACGAGAAAACACGATATTGTGTTTCGATCCTTGAACAGCAATCGGACTTTTTGATGCAATTGTCTTGGCAACCTCTAAAGCTGCCGCCATCATTTCATTTTTGTCTAGCAGGACTCGGCTGGCAAAATGAAAATGTAAACATGAGAGGAGAGAGAAAGTAAAATAAAAATGTAAACAGGAGAGAGAGAGAGAGAGAGAGAGAGAGAGAGAGAGAGAGAAGGAGGGAGAGAGAGAGAGCAGGTCAAATGAAGTCATGAATTATGATTTCAAGAAATACTCTCAGGGGGGTCGTACATGAGAGAGCTAAGCTCCCAAGAAATGAGCTAACGAAAGCATGAAACGGTGAGTGTTTGAATATCACAAGTTTAAAATGTTCCCTGGTCTCCAGTAAAGTGAGATCAGGTGCCTGGTCCTACTGGAGATGGACAATGAATTCGGATATCCCGTGTGCCTGCTGTGCATATTAAAGCGCCCTTGCAGTCCAAAATAAATCAGAGCAGACTTTTAACCGCTGTCCAGGCCCAAATTCTGACAGCAATGAAGTGCCTACACGAAGGACAGAAGGAGGTAACTCCTCCATCATACAAAGACACAGCTGGGGACAGATAAGGAGCACCTAAGAGAAGCGAACTAATACTGTCCTTTACATGAATATCATGTACAATGATAGTTGTGTTATGTGTGAATCATTCACTTACCTAACAAATCTCATCACCCAAATAAGACTTGGTTTAATAAGAGAGATAGTTACGGCATGTGTAGAAGTGGAAAACTTACCTAACAAATCCTATAGACTTGGCCTCATCAGAGTTAAATGTGCGGCCGGTGTAAGCTAACTCACGGAAGGAACTGTCATTACCAATGACTTTCTGAAAACGCTGTAGAGTGCCCACGTCTGCTGCTAGCCCAATGTCTACTTCCTGTAACATTACAAATGATGATGATTTTTTTACAACAATAGCAAGCCAGCAAGAATAATACACAAAAAACTGCTGGAATCATTTAACAAAAGATTTGAAATCAAAATTTAATAAATGCTAGGTCAATGTGACAGTCAAGTTTAGTAGTTGAGTTAGTAAAACCATAGATTGACAATGTGACAGTCAAGTTTGGTAGTTGAGTTAGTAAAACCATAGATTGACAATGTGACAGTCAAGTTTGATAGTAAAACCACAGATTGACAATGTGACAGTCAAGTTTAGTAGTTGAGTTAGTAAAACCATAGATTGACAATGTGACAGTCAAGTTTGATAGTAAAACCACAGATTGACAATGTGACAGTCAAGTTTGATAGTAAAACCACAGATTGACAATGTGACAGTCAAGTTTGGTAGTTGAGTTAGTAAAACCACAGATTGACAATATGACAGTCAAGTTTGGTAGATAAGTTAGTAAAACCCCAGATTGACATGAAGACAAACAATCTTTTATGAGAACAAACAAGAAATAGCTGCAGTGTATTACCTTTAACAATGTTCTGGGAAATTTCAGAATCAGAACAAATCTCAGTAAAATAATGTGAAGATACAATACAGTAAAAAAATGTGAAGATAATAGTAATAAACTATCACTATAATTCGTTGTTTCCTCATTTAAATCAATGATATAAGTGTGAACAGAAGCGTTATATCCCTAACACTGATTGGTTAACCTACACTGAAATCCCACATATAATCATATCATGTCTACATGTAGACATTGACATCCCACATAAAATCATATCATGTTAAGCTACATTGACATCCCACATAAAATCATATCATGTTAAGCTACACTGACATCCCACATAAAATCATATCATGTTAAGCTACATTGACATCCCACATAAAATCATATCATGTTAAAGCTACACTGACATCCCACATATAATCATATCATGTTAAGCTACATTGACATCCCACATAAAATCATATCATGTTAAAGCTACACTGACATCCCACATAAAATCATATCATGTTAAGCTACATTGACATCCCACATAAAATCATATCATGTTAAAGCTACACTGACATCCCACATATAATCATATCATGTTAAGCTACATTGACATCCCACATAAAATCATATCATGTTAAAGCTACACTGACATCCCACATATAATCATATCATGTTAAGCTACATTGACATCCCACATAAAATCATATCATGTTAAGCTACACTGACATCCCACATAAAATCATATCATGTTAAGCTACATTGACATCCCACATAAAATCATATCATGTTAAAGCTACACTGACATCCCACATATAATCATATCATGTTAAGCTACATTGACATCCCACATAAAATCATATCATGTTAAAGCTACACTGACATCCCACATAAAATCATATCATGTTAAGCTACATTGACATCCCACATATAACCATATCATGTTAAAGCTACACTGACATCCCACATAAAATCATATCATGTTAAGCTACATTGACATCCCACATAAAATCATATCATGTTAAAGCTACACTGACATCCCACATATAATCATATCATGTTAAGCTACATTGACATCCCACATAAAATCATATCATGTTAAAGCTACACTGACATCCCACATATAATCATATCATGTTAAGCTACATTGACATCCCACATAAAATCATATCATGTTAAGCTACACTGACATCCCACATATAATCATATCATGTTAAGCTACATTGACATCCCACATAAAATCATATCATGTTAAAGCTACACTGACATCCCACATATAATCATATCATGTTAAGCTATATTGACATCCCACATAAAATCATATCATGTTAAAGCTACACTGACATCCCACATATAATCATATCATGTTAAGCTACATTGACATCCCACATAAAATCATATCATGTTAAAGCTACACTGACATCCCACATATAATCATATCATGTTAAGCTACATTGACATCCCACATAAAATCATATCATGTTAAGCTACACTGACATCCCACATATAATCATATCATGTTAAGCTACATTGACATCCCACATAAAATCATATCATGTTAAAGCTACACTGACATCCCACATATAATCATATCATGTTAAGCTATATTGACATCCCACATAAAATCATATCATGTTAAAGCTACACTGACATCCCACATATAATCATATCATGTTAAGCTACATTGACATCCCACATAAAATCATATCATGTTAAAGCTACACTGACATCCCACATATAATCATATCATGTTAAGCTACATTGACATCCCACATAAAATCATATCATGTTAAGCTACACTGACATCCCACATATAATCATATCATGTTAAGCTACATTGACATCCCACATAAAATCATATCATGTTAAAGCTACACTGACATCCCACATATAATCATATCATGTTAAGCTACATTGACATCCCACATAAAATCATATCATGTTAAGCTACACTGACATCCCACATATAATCATATCATGTTAAGCTACATTGACATCCCACATAAAATCATATCATGTTAAAGCTACACTGACATCCCACATATAATCATATCATGTTAAGCTACATTGACATCCCACATAAAATCATATCATGTTAAAGCTACACTGACATCCCACATATAATCATATCATGTTAAGCTACATTGACATCCCACATAAAATCATATCATGTTAAGCTACACTGACATCCCACATATAATCATATCATGTTAAGCTACATTGACATCCCACATATAATCATATCATGTTAAAGCTACACTGACATCCCACATATAATCATATCATGTTAAGCTACATTGACATCCCACATATAATCATATCATGTTAAGCTACATTGACATCCCACATATAATCATATCATGTTAAGCTATATTGACATCCCACATAAAATCATATCATGTTAAAGCTACACTGACATCCCACATATAATCATATCATGTTAAGCTACATTGACATCCCACATAAAATCATATCATGTTAAAGCTACACTGACATCCCACATATAATCATATCATGTTAAAGCTACATTGACATCCCACATATAATCATATCATGTTAAAGCTACACTGACATCCCACATAAAATCATATCATGTTAAAGCTACACTGACATCCCACATATAATCATATCATGTTAGTCACAGTGCAGCACACACAATTGTCCATGATGACCTTGGTTATAGGAAAGTATTGAGCAGATGGGTCCCAAGGAGGTAATGGAGGTGGTACAAAATTGGTTAAAGGTCACACCAAAAAAGACTTTTTATAGAGAGCATTCACGTCCTAGAGGACAGGTGAACAAAGTTTGTCGCCAGACACTGGGACTATGTAGGAAAATAAGTGTTGTTCCCCCTCTTGTAAATATAATAAAAGTGCTCTTACTTAATGACTGGCCCTCGTATAATATGATAACATGCAGCATATTCTAGTGATCATCTTTTCTATACCAGAGTATGTGTGACTGGAAGAGTCCTATTTTGATCCTTTAACTATAACAACGGAAAGCGTTTAGTATAATCAAGAGTTTATCCTTCAGATTGCAGAATCTTCTCAATGGAAACACAAACAGTTGAAGGTCTCGGAAAGCTTCCCTGACATAGACATGATAGATCTAAAGTCTTCCCATACATGATGTTACACTACCTACTTATTATTCTGGTTCCTAAACTCCTGGGTGCACTGATGGGGTGACCCGTGGGTGGATCTGCATGGGTTTACTAGAGGTTACTAAAATGATAGATAAAGGGGAGCCAGTGGATGTTATTTATCTAGATTTTGCTAAGGCCTTTGATAGAGTACCTCATCAAAGATTGTTTAGAAAGTTAAAATCACATGGAATAGGTGGGGAAGTTGCCAAAATGTTTGAAAATTGGTTAACGGGAAGAAGGCAAAAGGGTGGGCATAAATAAGGAGTACTCTGAGTGGTGTGAAGTGAAAAGTAGAGTGCCACATGGTTTCGTTTTGGGACCAATTTTGTTCTTGATATAAATAAATGATTTGGACAATGATATCGCATCCATGATTGCAAAGTTCGCTGGTAGTTTCTCATCTAAAGCAGAAGTGGATATATTGAGGTCGGATTTAGATAAAATTCGAGAATGGCCTGTAAGCTGGCAAATGGAGTTTAATGTATATAAATGTACAGTCATCCACATGGGTAGATCCAATATGGAACATAATTACAGAATTGGCGAGAACAATATTAGAAAAATAGATTAAGAAAGGGACCTAGGGATTATAATAGATCATACAGGTAAATTGAGTGAGCAAGTACAGGTAGCAGTGAAAAAGGCAAATGCAATGTTAGGTATGATAAAAATAAATATTAAACATAGGAGCAATGAAGTGATTGTCAAACTGTATAAAGCATTAGTCAGACTGAGATTGGAGTACTGTGTACAGGTGTGGAGTCCTTATCAGAGAGGGGATATAAACATGCTGGAAAGGATACAAAAAAGAGCGACAAAGCTGATAGTGGGATTCCAGAATTACAGTTATGAGGAAAGACTTAGGAAAACCGGCCTATAGTGCCTAGAAGAGAGAAGAATTCAAGGTGACTTAATACAGGTTTATAAGATGATCAGAGGAACGGATAAATTAGACTATAGCAGGTTTTTCAAAATATCTACAAGAACAAGAGGGCATAGCTACAAATTAACTTAAGAAAGGTCCAGTTTAGATAGTAGGAAATATTTTTTTAGTCAGAGACTGGTGAATGCATTGCCACAGGAAGTAGTGGAGGCAGTGACAATTAATTCTTAACTTAACTTCTTTATACTGGTTTAGAAGACTCTACAGAGTCTGTATACAACCAGTTTAAGAATGCATTTAAGAATAGAGTGGATGCACATAGCTTTTAGAGAAAAGAAATGTAAAAGAAACTGGTTGTATACAGACTCTGCAGAGTCTTCTAAACCAGTATAAAGATGTTAAGTTAAGTTATGTTATCTGTCACACTCACATGTACACATGGAATGCATATATAAAAGATGGCACACACAAATACATAACATACACACATGCGCAGATGGTGATACACACATGTACAGAAGTTGCTACACACATGTACAGAAGTTGCTACACAGATGTACAGAAGTTGCTACACACATGTACACAAGCTGCTACACACATGTACACTATAAAACAACCTTGATCTGAAACCAGGCATCCTGTGTGCAGTATCGGATGTCGCAGGCAGAGGTCATGTCAATACCTGCACCAATACAGGCACCATGAACTGCAGCTATAACAGGCTTGGGGCACTGAAATACAGAACAGAACCACAGCTATAACAGACTTGGGCACTGAAATACAGAACAGAACCGCAGCTATAACAGACTTGGGTACTGAAATACAGAACAGAGTTGTTATCTACAGCTTGGGAACACTGGTCAGTCTCTAATAAAGTCAACAATACAAATGTACGCAAAACTGTACTTTCCAGCTAAACGTACACGGGAGTGTAGTGTACATAAATGTGAGCCTGCAATGTGCTGAGCTTTCCTTGTGCTCCGGCATCTTTACAAATGGTTTATTATTAATGTCTGTACTTAATCAAAACCACCCAATTTACACACAAGATTTAGAGACATGGTTACAGTTAGGAGCCAAATGTAGCACAGGGCCAGACATACGGTTAGGGTAAGGAGCCAAATGTAGCACATGGCTAGACATATGGTTAGGGTAAGGAGCCAAATGTAGCACATTTCTAGACATATGGTTAGGGTGAGGAGCCAAATGTAGCACTGGGCCAGACATATGGTTAGAGTAAAGAGCCAACAATAGCACTGGGCTAGACATATGGTTAGGGTAAGGAGCCAACAATAGCACTGGGCCAGACATATGGTTAGAGTAAGGAGCCAAATGTAATGTTGGACCTGCATTTCAATTAATGAAGCAAAAGGACAAATCAATCTATCAATGAAGATATTGGCTTGGCTTCGTTCATTCTCAATCTCTCTCTACCAAACCCTGAAAGGGCTTAAGTAGCAGAATGTAGTCCAGAGAACGGAGTGCGTTGGTTACGATCTGACCACTCCGGCGTTCCGAATTGGGTGCTGGGCAGAAGTGACAGAGGCCAGCAGGTCTTGCTGTGACATTTTGAGTGACAGGAATTCAGAGTGATTCGTGCCAATAACAACTAATTGGAGGTAGATCCAAATTAGAGGATGGCTGGGTCAGACATCTCACAGAGGTCCATTGGACAACTCTGATACTGCTTGCTTGAGACTATAAAATACTAGACAAAGTTTAGCTCAAGCAGACTGGCCATGGAGAGAGAGAGAGAGAGAGAGAGAGAGAGAGAGAGAGAGAGAGAGAGAGAGAG
Source organism: Ariolimax columbianus (assembly GCA_036924085.1). NCBI lineage: Eukaryota > Metazoa > Mollusca > Gastropoda > Stylommatophora > Arionidae > Ariolimax > Ariolimax columbianus. The sequence continues at coordinate 104,279,223 of JAVGWX010000007.1, read as the reverse complement.
AGAGAGAGAGAGAGAGAGAGAGAGAATTTAGCTAGGAGTTTGTTTAGCTCACCGACTTTATAGAAGAGAGATTGATAGGCTGTTTTATGAATGTTAGTGAGATAGAATGGAGTGCAGGGTGGTGGAACCAGCATACGCCTGAGTCTTGGCCAGTCGCTCTATAAGGTGTGTGTTGGGCACCCTGTGACTAGGAGAGATCTAGATGTGGGTGTGGTGTATGAAAGACACAGAGGGAACGATGTTTGATCAATTGAGTGTGTGATCACGTGTGATTATACGTTGAATAGATTGAATGTGATATGTCAAGATCACCTGCCTGAAGGTATCTGAATGTATAATGTAAAGATCACCCGAGTGTGAGTGAATGCACAGAATACAATTGTGAATGCACAGAATACAATCGTGAAGACAAGTTTTTGATAATGTGTTGATGGTGGAGATAAGGGGAGGGGAGTGTGCGGCTAGAACTGGTTTGGGCTAGTTCGGGGCAATATTCAAAAGTTTATGCTTACAACCTCCGAGAAGCTATTAATAATACAGAAAAATGATAAGTAATGATTATTTAGTTAAAATGTATTTCTTGTTTGTAATCTCATTACACTCACTTCAGTAATATTGTGTATGTTCATTTGTAATAATATCGCTTTTGCTGTTCTGTTTGCTAAATGTTGGTTTTGTTGATATTCATATAAAAATTCTGTCACCTGCTGCGTGCTATGTTAATTGCTGTGTGTGGTCGTGAATGATGTGGATGAGTGTGGTCGTGAATGATGTGGATGAGTGTGGTCGTGAATGATGTGGATGAGTGTGGTCGTGAATGATGTGGATGAGTGTGGTCGTGAATGATGTGGATGAGTGTGGTCGTGAATGATGTAGATGAGTGTGGTCGTGAATGATGTGGATGAGTGTGGTCGTGAATGATGTGGATGCATGTGGTAACATTCTAGATAGAAAAACCCCAGTAAAAACCTGGACTCTGTCACAGAACAACTCAGACGCTAAATAGATTCGAACCCTATGTTCTCTTATCCTATAATGTTATCATTCCTTTCATTCAATCAGTTCTATATTTAGAAATAACGAGAACAGATTGGGTACAGAGAGCTAGTAAACAACAGTTGCAAAGACAAGATATTTGAAGCCCTCAGAAAGCAGAAGGACAGAAATCTTTGACTAGACTGACATGAACTGAAAGATTCATAAGCATATCACAGAGTTGGGGTCGGAACGGAGATATCATGAAAAGGGGACAGACAAATGAGAACAAGCAAGTAATAGAGCTTCAGGTGAGGATATAACAGAGTTCCTGGTGAGCATTGAGGCTAGTCTTTAAGTGACGATGTTAGTCAGTTCCAGGGGAGCTTTGAGACTTCATGTGAGGACGTTAGTCAGTTCCAGGGGAACATTGAGACTATGTGAGGACGTTAGTCAGTTCCAGTGGAGCTTTGAGACTTCATGTGAGGACGTTAGTCAGTTCCAGGGGAACATTGAGGCTAGTCTTCATGTGAGGACGTTAGTCAGTTCCAGGGGAACATTGAGGCTAGTCTTCATGTGAGGATGTTAGTCAGTTCCAGGGGAACATTGAGGCTAGTCTTCATGTGAGGACGTTAGTCAGTTCCAGGGGAACATTGAGGCTAGTCTTCATGTGAGGACGTTAGTCAGTTCCAGGGGAACATTGAGGCTAGTCTTCATGTGAGGACGTTAGTCAGTTCCAGGAAAGCTTTGAGACTTCATATGAGGACGTTAGTCAGTTCCAGGAAAGCTTTGAGACTTCATGTGAGGACGTTAGTCAGTTCCAGGAAAGCTTTGAGACTTCATGTGAGGACGTTAGTCAGTTCCAGGGAAGCATTGAGGCTAGTCTTCAGGTCAGAGTTCCAGTAAGAAGAAAGAGCAGGAGTTAAGTCCAACATACACAATTGAGACATTTTCTAACTGATAACATGAAAGACAGTATTTAGAATTGAGTGATGGACATAAGATATACAACTATCAAATCTTGATATGGTCTGAAAAAATACACTAGAAGATTACTTCAGCCCACAAAAAACTACATATATCAATATGTGATCAGATAGACACAGAGAATAAAAGACATTCTTGTTGTGACTAGATCAATTACAAGGTGTGGAAGGTGTTCTATAAAGACATGAATAACGAGAAAGGTACATGGTAGAAGTAGAGTGGATGATTTTGGTAGACAATTACAGATGTGCAATTTTACATCAAACAATCTGGTTTTCAGCATTCCTACAGCACATTGGACCATATCTCTTCTTCTTCTTCTTCTTCGTACGCTGTCAGATGTCAACTTGAATTTGTTCGAAGAAAGCAGCTGTCATCCTGAGGCTGTCGACACTGCCATAGAGCTTGTCTAGTGTTGCCACTGGTGATGGCCACATCTGCTTTCTCTGATCCTCGTATGTCGGGCAATTTTGCAGCAGATGTTCAGCGGTCATTTTCCCTGTACCACAGGTGCATTCGTCAGTGCCACCTATCTTCAGTTTATTGAATAGATGGTACCTCAGTCTGTTGTGGTCTGTGCGGAGTCTGAAGACCACGACGTGCTCTCTTCTGTTCAGCTGGTAGTAGGCATCATTTTTTGTGTAGCCAGTATATTCTGTTTCCAATTTGGCCATGTATCTGGCCCTAATAAACCTTTTGGACTCTTCGTAGGTCACACTAGAATCTGGTTGTGGTAATCTTGCACCTTCTTTTGCCAGTCTGTCTGCCTCCTTGTTAACTGAACGTCTTTATACTGGTTTAGAAGACCCTGCAGAGTCTGTATACAACCAGTTACATTTACATCACCTTGCTCTAAAAGCTATGCGCATCCAGTTTATTCTTAAATGCATTTACAGTCCCTGCCTCCATTACCTCCCATGGCAATGCATTCCAAGAAGACACCACTCTCTGACTAAAAAAATATTTCCTAATATCTAACCTTGACCTCTCTTTAGTCAGCTTGTAGCTATGCCCTCGTGTTATTGTAGGTGGCTGTATTTTAAAAAACTTGTTATAGTCTAATTTATCGATTCCCCTGATCATCTTATAAACCTATATTAAGTCACCACGAATTCTTCTCTCTTCGAGACACTGTAGGCCGGTTTTTCTGAGTCGTTCCTCATAACTGTAATTCTGGAATCCCACTATCTTGTTGCCTTGGATGTTACAGTGGGATGGAACCCACTGTACCACTACTCTTTTTGGTGCGAACTGCTGGCATAGTTGACAGAGTACTGCTCTTAAATCATTAAGTTCAGTATTTTTCTGGCTTTTTAGTGCTGTAACCACGACCAGGGCATCTGTAAACAGGACTATCTGGCTTTCATTGCTTTCGCCTGTCCCCGTTGCTTTTACTGCAGCCTTCAGTGCCTCTGCCTCCGCTCTGAAATTGCTTGAGAATTTTCCAGTTGCCACTGACTGTGTTATTTTTCTACCATTTGTTAGGCTCAGGAATACCCCTCCCCCTCCATTCTGTGTTGTGTTTGTTACAGAACCGTCGGTGTATGCATGGGTCCAGTCCAACTTGGGCAGTTTTTCGCTATGTACCTCAGGGTTGTGTCTCTTCTTTCTTTTTCAGTCTGGCTGTTCTTGTTTCCAATACCTGGTATATTTTCTACCACCTCCGGAATGATATGCTGCTTCCATGTGGGTTTGCGTACAGTAGGGATGGGCTTTGGTGTTGTTATGGTATTCATAGGGTCTTCGCTCATCTTTGCTTTGGCTATTTCTGCAAAGTTTCTCCGCTTTAGTTTCCCATTTCCAAATCTATTTAGTCTCTGATGCATTGGATGGTCAATCAGTCTTCTGAGTTTCTCTGCTTGCTGCTGGGCTCTGCAGTCTCTTCTGTCGGTCATGGATTGCAGTTTTGTAATCTTTTCAAGTTCTACAATTGGCGTTGACTTCATGCCTCCTGTTATAACTCTCATGGCTTGGTTTTGAAGTTTGCTAATTTTATCAAAGTTCGCCTTTGCTGCTGTTGCCCATGCCGCAATGCCATACTCGAGAACTGGTCTCACCCTTCCAGTGTACAGTTTCTTTAGTATACTTTCGTCTGCTCCCCAGCTTGTGCCAGCAAGTTTCCTCATGATTGCCATTCTTTGTCTTGCTCTCATTTGGTTTCTCTCGATCTGACTTTTCCATGTCATGCTCCGATCAAATGTGACGCCCAAGTAGTTTGGGTTGTCATTTGGCCGCAGATATTTGCCGTTAAGACTTATTTTGGTGTTCTGTGGTTTATTTGAAAGCGAGAATATCGTACATGTTGTTTTTTCTTCATTTATTTTGACCAGCCATGATTTCGCTCACTCCTTCAACTATGTTAGGGCCTGCTGCACCCGATTGTTTGCTACGGTGAGATTTTTTTCAGAGGTCCACATAGCCAGATCGTTTGCAAACATGGAGCTGTGGACTCTTCTTGGTGTATTCTCTGTGATGTTGTTTATATACACCAGGAAAAGTGTGGGTGACAGTACTCCCCCTTGGGGTACTCCTTGCTCCAGTGTCACCTTTTTGCTCACCTGCCCTTGTACTTGAACTCTGGCTGTTCTGTTTTCAAGGTAGTGGCTGATCCATCTGTACATTTTTCCAGATACTTCACTTCTTCGTAGCTTGACTTTAAGTCTCTCTTTCCACACCTTGTCAAATGCCTTCTCTAGATCCACCCAAACCGCTACTGTATGCTTTTTCTCCTGGTAAGCATCCTCTATTTCCTGGGCTATGAGAGTGATCTGGTCCTCAGTGGATCTGTGCTGTCTAAATCCTGCTTGCTGTGGAATTAATATGTGTTTTTCTTCCAGGTGCCACATCAGTCTGGTGTTTATCATACGCTCCATCAATCTACCTACACAGCTCAGTAGACTGATAGGCCTGTATCCATTTGGATCTGTTCTATCTTTTTCTTTTTTTGGTACGGGTATAAGTACAGCGTCTTTCCATGCCTGCGGTACAATTCCCCTTTTCCAGCTTTGGTTCAGGACTGACAGTAACTTCCTCTTTGCTGTTTGGACCATATCTCAACTTGCTGTCACCTTTTCGAGATGACCTGAGAATACCAGACTCCCTTGACCTTCAACTTCATTCTTATCGAGGTGTCCCGACGATACCACTCCCTTGACCTTCACCTTTATCGACTACAAAAAAGCATTTGATTCTATAGAACAACAATTTGTCTGCATTCGCTTAATCGAACAAGGTGTCGATCTTTCTCATCCATCCGGACAGTCGCAGAAGGTTGCCTGGATCAGAATCTATGTGCTTCACTCTTTAACTCCATAGTGCTCACTGCAATGTAGTATGCGGGCTAAACATGGACACTTACAAAAGCAATTGAGCCAAACTACAAGTGACCCAGTCCTCTCTTGAGTGACACATGGTCGAACTACTTACTCTCTACAACCGGTGCCTGCAGAACACAATTCTGACCCATGCAACTATCATTAGCAAGCGATGGAGTTGTTCATGCAAACAAAGCAAAGTAGGCCAGATTCTCAGACGAGAGGATGAACATTGAAGCACGTCGACGACAGTCTGCTACCCTCAAGGTGGGAAAAAAGACCACTAGGTAGACCTGCAATGTGTTGGTCAGACTCCCTTGCACCCGATTACAACATCCGCTACATTAAAAAGAAAGCTTACTACCCACTGACTGTCTAAAGTTAGGACCCACAGTGGTACTGCCCCCGCTGAGGAATGGGTCATCAAGTTGGAACCCACAACAGTACAACCTCCGCTGATGAATGGGTCATCAAGTTGGGACCCACAGCGATACAACCCCAGGTGAGGAATGGGTCATCAAGTTGGGACCCACAGCGGTACAGCCTCCGCTGATGATTGGGTCATCAAGTAATTCAAAATATGACAATATTGGAAAAGATGTGACAAAACAGTATCAGATGTGACAAAACAGTATGAGATGTGACAACATTGTATCAGATGTGACAAAACAGTATCAGATGTGACAACACAGTATGAGGTATGACATGACATATGACAATGAACACACATATGAGTTATCCACCTTTTCAATGACAGTAAAGGATTCCTGATATTTACTAACTGTTCGGTTTAGATAAAAGGCTCGTCTGCCAACATCAGGAATCTCCATAGACTTTTGGAAGATATCATTGCCAGTGAGATCCAGTCCTGAAACACAGATTTGCACGGTGATAAATGATGGTTGTTACAAATGCTTCAAGCCAGACTCTGATGGTGATAAATGATGGTTGTTACAAATGCTTCAAGCCAGACTCTGATAAATGATGGCTGTAACTAATGCTTCAAGCCAGACTCTGATAAATGATGGCTGTAACTAATGCTTCAAGCCAGACTCTGATAAATGATGGCTGTAACTAATGCTTCAAGCCACTCTCATAGTGATAAATGATGTGACAGTTCCAGCTGGAGCATGGGCGTTTAGGGGAGGGGAGATTGAGCTGGCGACTCTAAGAACAAAGATTGCCTGAATGCGTGCCAAGGTCAATCCCCAGTTCAACACTAGGTCGACAAAGGAAACAAGGGGTTTAGGTGGAAGACTTTGTCTGGTACAGGGGTGGGTGTTCGGAGCTGAGGTGGGTGTTCGGAGCTGAGGTGGGGATTAGGAGTTGACCATTCTGGCGTTCAGAATTGGCATAGATAGGGGTTGGTGACGGTCTGATGCTGCCACTACCTACTACGACATTTAGAGTGACAGTGATTCGTGGATAGTCCTCCAATAACAATTAGGTGGGGGTAATTCCAAATTAGAGTGATGGATAAGTCAGACAACTAACAGGAGACCATTGGACAGCCTTGTTGTTCCATGAGACTATAAAATACTCTGCAAGGATGAACTCAGCAGACTAGCTAGGAGGAAATCTGAGAGTGAGTGAGTTTGCAGGGTAACTGGACCATCATACACCTCGAATTGACCAGTCACGATCAATAGGTGTTTATGATGGACACTTTGTGAACCGTAAGAGATCTTCTTCGTACGCTGTCAGACGTCAACTTGAATTTGTTCGAAGAAAGCAGCTGTCCTCCTGAGGCTGTCGATACTGCTTTAGAGCTTGTCTAGTGTTGCCACTGGTGATGGCCACATGTGCTTTCTCTGGTCCTCGTATGTCGGGCAATTTTGCAGCAAATGTTCAGTGGTCATTTTCCCTGTACCACAGGTGCATTCGTCAGTGCCACCTATCTTCAGTTTATTGAATAGGTGGTACCTCAGTCTATTGTGGCCTGTACGGAGTCTGAAGACCACGACCTGCTCTCTTCTGTTCAGCTGGTAATAGGCATAATTTTTTGTGCAGTAAGAGATCTGAATGTCGTACGTGCAGGAACCTAGTGAACGATGGGTGATCTAATTACATACAAATAAACAGATTCGCGTGAATATGTGAAGTGATCTAAGTATTTGTGAATGCACAGATCGCCTGATTGTAAGTGATCTGATCATATGTGAATGTACAGATTCGTCTCAGTACGTAATCTGATCGCGAGGACGAGCTTGTGATTGTGTGTTGAGTGTACAGTTAGGGGAGTGTAGTGGCAAGAATCTGGGTTATGTAGTTTACAGGAGTAAGATCAAAAGCTAGTTCAATATATATATTATGATTATTTAGTTTAGATATACTTTGCTTTTTTTTGATACTGTGTTAAGATTAAATAATATTGTTTTGTTTTATGATTAGGGTAGTGTTTACTGTGTTATTTACTAAGTGATGTCATGATGTAGATACATATTGTAACTCTTTAGATAAGTAAACTACTCAGCTAAACCTAGACTCTACCACAATGATGGCTGTAATTAATGCTATGTGAGACTCACCAGACTATATTTTAGTCTCACTAACCTATTTTTCAGTCTCACTAGGCTATATTTCATATTTCAGTCTCACTAGGCGATATTTTATATTTCAGTCTCACTAGGCTATATTTCATATTTCAGTCTCACTAGGCTATATTTCATATTTCAGTCTCACTAGGCTATATTTCAGTCTCACTAGACTATATTTCAGTCTCACTAGACTATATTTTATAGTTCAGTCTCACTAGACTATATTTCAGTCTCACTAGACTATATTTCAGTCTCACTAGACTATATATCAGTCTCACTAGGCTATATTTTATATTTCAGTCTCACCAGGCTATATTTCATATTTCAGTCTCACTAGACTATATGTCAGCCTCACTAGACTATTAGGAACTATATGTCAGAAATCATCAAGCAAGCTATGACTGGCAACAGTTTAATTAGATCTCAAATACAAATGAAAAAGAATGAAGAGAAAAAAAAGATATGTGTACCTGATGTAAACATCTTTCCAGCACCAGACAGAATGATAACCCGACAATCTTGGTCTTCAGCAAGTGCGTTGAAACATTCAACCATCTCTCTACGTAAAGACAGAAACATGTCACAGATCTTAGCTGTAGAGACAATATATAGGTAGGAGCTTAGACAACCATTTATTTCTTTCTTCTTCGTGGGATTTGAGTCAGTGCAGCTGAACTCAGTCCCACCAGAATTTGAGCAACCAAATCGAACCGCGACGTATCCCAACGTATGTTATAGGCCAGGTGTCAACACCTGGAATGAAAGTGGTTAGTGACACGTAGACTTATTGCCGCCAACAAACGTGCGTCGTCTGGAAACCACGCGAATAGGATGGGGGCTAATGGCAAGCAGACGGACAAAAATTTTGGATATCACGTGATCTGGGAGATCAAATATAAATCCAGGTGTACAGAGACGTGAAGAGCATTATTTGAGAAGCGATGACATGAGATAGGCCGCGGAGATCGGTTGACTTAGGATCATTTCTTGAGACAGGATTCGAAACAGATAGGCAGAGGGACGTGAGCGGAGGACATGAGATAGACACAGAGAGAGAACATTTCACTTCAAGAGACAGAGGTACTTTGGAAAGAGATGCTCAGTGAAGGGCAGGTGACGAGATATGCAGTTAAGGCAGATTTAAGTTGAGATTTAGGCGACGAAGAGAGGCAGTTGAGAGAGACAGGCAGCAAGCAAGGTAACTACCCTCATATTATGTGGTGGTCGTAATTACAAGTCGTCAGTAGCTTAGAGAGGCAGTCTTCCAGTCATCATATTGATGCAGTCCCACTGATCACGCCGACATCACCTTGATCGTGTGAATGTAAGTCGTCAGTCACAGCTAAAGGCAGTTTCCCAGTCATCCCATTCACCATATTGATGCAGTCCCACTGATCATGTCGACATCACCTTGATCGTGTGAATGTAAGTCGTCAGTCACAGCTAAAGGCAGTTTCCCAGTCATCCCATTCATCATATTGACGCAGTCCCACTGATCACGTCGACATCACCTTGATCGTGTGAATGTAAGTCGTCAGTCGCAGCTAAAGGCAGTTTCCCAGTGGTCCCATGGATTATATTTCATGCAGTCTATCCTGACCAAGTCGAGACCACTTTGATGTTACTGCCGACAAGAGGAACAAGACTACGGACGTCATACTCGGGTTCAGAATCTACAAACTTTATCATCAGCGGCAATCCGCAACTAACTTCGATCGCAGCAGGCCAGATTAGGAGAGCAGATTAGCAGACCTGATAAGGAGAATAGGGTATTGTGACGTATAAATGGTGAGAGAAAGAATTTAAGTTGTTAGAGAGTTTATAGTTGGCGGTATTTCTTGATGAAATAATCTGTTGTGTTGTGTTTATATTTAGTGTTACTTGAATTTGTTTAGAGTGAGTGTAGAGTGAAATAGAATAGAGCAGACCCCTTTACCGTCTACGACAGAACTCCATCAAATCGATCGGCTCTAGTACAAACATTCAACCATCTCTCTACGTAAATACAGCATACACATTCAACCATCTCTCTACGTAAATACAGCATACACATTCAACCATCTCTCTACGTAAATACAGCATACACATTCAACCATCTCTCTACGTAAATACAGCATACACATTCAACCATCTCTCTACGTAAATACAGCATACACATTCAACCATCTCTCTACGTAAATACAGCATACACATTCAACCATCTCTCTACGTAAATACAGCATACACATTCAACCATCTCTCTACGTAAATACAGCATACACATTCAACCATCTCTCTACGTAAATACAGCATACACATTCAACCATCTCTCTATGTTACGACAACAGAAACATTCAACCATCTCTCTACGTAAAGACAACAGAAACATTCAACCATCTCTCTACGTAAAGACAACAGAAACATTCAACCATCTCTCTACGTAAAGACAACAGAAACATTCAACCATCTCTCTACGTAAAGACAACAGAAACATTCAACCATCTCTCTATGTAACGACAGCAATCAAATAAAATGTTATTGTAACAATGCCATGTGTCAGTAACACTGTATGTGAAATGACATTTATAAAACATTGGAGTTTTGATTTGCAGCTTGGACAAGGCAAGCAAAGGCTGGCTGGGACAATGCCAGTGATAGAATTTTTTAGCACAAGTCAAGTACAGACCAGCCTTGACCCAGTTTTACCTTTAGTTATTATTCAGGGTTTGGGTTATAGTCTAAATGATTTGACACGAGTTGTCAAAGATGGTGGGGGTTAGACATCCAGAGGGATAGGGGTAGAGCTAACAAATTAGCAACTTTGTAGTTGTTTGTTGTCGTCAGAATTTGGTAGGGAGTTAAATATGCCCTTGACTGTAATAGCTAGAGACACACACAAAAGGGTAGGGGAATCTGAGCAGCATGTGAATTCGAGGACACGCTATTGCGAGATTTGAGCGACATGAGCACTCGAGGACACGCTATTGCGAGATTTGAGCAACATGGGGACTCGAGGACATGCTATCGCGGAATCTGAGCAACATGGGGACTCGAGGACATGCTATTGCGGAATCTGAGCAACATGGGGACTCGAGGACATGCTATTGCAGAATCTGAGCACCATGGGGACTCGAGGACGCTATTGCGGAATCTGAGCAACATGTGGACTCGAGGACATGCTATTGCGGAATCTGAGCAACATGGGGACTCGAGGACACGCTATCACGAGATCTGAGCGACATGGGGGACTCGAGGACACGCTTTCACTGTAAGATTTACAAGTGTGACTGGAAAGCCTGAGAAGTGAATAGGGTTCAGTGGTAGGGACTTGTTAGACTGACACGTGTTGCAGGCACAGAAGTGATTTGAGTGACTCGCTGGGCAACGGGTGTAAGAGACAGAAGTACCTCGTGATCAGAGGCCATGTTGTTTAGGGTGGCGTCTAATAAATGAAGATACAGGATTCATTCCAGGTAGACCTAGTCAGAAGGCTATCCCACTATGTTTCATTGGCAATTGCACTAGTGCCATTTGGAAAGAATGGTCGCCCTTCCCGGAAACTTGAGAGACAAAGCAGTTGTATCACTCACAGGTTTAGTCCTTGAGCCTGCTGAGACAACAAACTGAGTCATTTCAGTTCCGGCAGGTCGTAATTAGCCCCGAGAAACTTGAGAGACAAAGCAGTTGTATCACTCACAGGTTTAGTCCTTGAGCCTGCTGAGACAACAAACTTAGTCATTTCAGTTCAGGCAGGTCGTAATTAGCCCCGAGAAACTTGAGAGACAAAGCAGTTGTATCACTCACAGGTTTAGTCCTTGAGCCTGCTGAGACAACAAACTTAGTCATTTCAGTTCAGGCAGGTCGTAATTAGCCCCGAGAAACTTGAGAGACAAAGCAGTTGTATCACTCACAGGTTTAGTCCTTGAGCCTGCTGAGACTACAAACTGAGTCATTTCAGTTCAGGCAGGTCGTAATTGGCCCCGATTGAGAGTTTTACTCTGAATCCTCAGAGAGCATCTCCTCTCAGAACGGGTGTACCATGGGCACCAGAGAGGCACATTCCTATCATATGAGAATCCTTTTGTTCCACAGCGTAGTTCCTGATGACAGAAGTTAGCAGACTGTCAGGGTCCAGCCACATCATCAACTGCCGAGTGCACTACGAGGCCACAGGATTAGATAGTTTAATTCTAATGAAATTGTTAGATAATAGAAGAAGATGGAAGCCAGAACCTGAAGTTAGATCTGAAGGTCCCAACCAGCTCATGCTGACAACCTTTGTTTAGAAAGTTTAGTCATAGATAAAGTAGATGCTAATGTAATCAATGACAAGATATGCAAATAAATATTATCCATGTGTTTTATTTATAAAGAAGTTTTTCCTCCACCATGGTGGAGTGGGTGTCCTATTTCCCTGTTCTAAGTGCAACAGACAATTCAGAACTGGGATTTGGCTTATTTAGCCATTTTTGAATTCATGCAAACAGTGAATATTGTGAGTGGTCCTCATGCACTGATCGATGGACAGCTAGATAACATCTCCTAATCGATGAAATGGTCTGTCTAGTTATTGCAACCTTTACGGCACTTGTCTAGTTATTGCAACCTTTACGGCACTTGTCTAGTTATTGCAACCTTTACGGCACTTGACTAGTTATTGCAACCTTTACGGCACTTGACTAGTTATTGCAACCTTTACGGCACTTGACTAGTTATTGCAACCTTTACGGCACTTGTCTAGTTATTGCAACCTTTACGGCACTTGTCTAGTTATTGCAACCTTTACGGCACTTGTCTAGTTATTGCAACCTTTACGGCACTTGTCTAGTTATTGCAACCTTTACGGCACTTGTCTAGTTATTGCAACCTTTACGGCACTTGACTAAATTGTTCTTGTTGCCATTCTTAGGTAAGTAAGACTAGCTCAACCGGGGGCTCTCCTCTCCGCTGGTTTGTATTCTGGGTCATATTCCTGAGCTATGCCCATGACATGTCAACTGCTCTGTCCTTTTCTTCATAAGGTCTACTTTGGCCTCCCCTCTTTCTCAGTTCCCAGTAGGTTCTAATTCTGTGCACATCTGGTTATATTGTTACGCTTCTTTCTGAGGATGTGTCCTTTCCATCTCCACTTTCTCTTGCATGAGCATAGGTTGTCATAATTGTCTTGTCACAGATCTGTTTTTATTGTGCCTGGCCATCTAGCATGAAGTACTCACTCATTCACTCATCATTTTGGTCCAATGTGAAGCAGCTGGCCCCTTTCACAGTAAGCCTGCTTCCAATCACCTTGACCTTTACACTTCGATGTGAAGCCCAGGTTTTATCTACATTTGATCTCTTTATGGAAGGCTGTATCTGAGCTACAGCTGTGGCTGGTTACATTGGGAATGTTTTTGACATGCTGATGTTGCTAGCCTCATTCACTCTTTAGTCATCATGTTACAACATGTTAAGAAGGTGACAGTTGTCCTATTATTTTCATCCCCGGTATCACTCCGATGCAGTATAAAATATGTGACAGAGATGTACATTAGCCAAAGTCTGGAGCCTCATAATGCTTTGACGTCACATGATTTATGTTCACATGTCTGCAGCAACAACCGGTTATATTATCTAGACATTATTCTCTGTGTAAATGTTTCCAGTTCACTTACCGCCACGATGCTGTGTTAAATGCATTCCTTTTCTCTGGTCTGTTCAGCTCTACTTGTTTGATCCCTTCTGCTGGAGAAGTTACCTTCAGGGTTGAAAATGTGTACTCTGCTGTTTCACTCATTTCTCGCTTGAGCAATTCCAACTTGTGTAGCTGATTTATGTCTCCTGTTTTTGGAAACAAAATATGTTTAATAAATCAAACAAAATATGTTAATACAACAAAACAAAACAATAAATAAAGTATCACATGAATTATTGTTTCACATATATATATAAATAGCAATAATAATAATAGCTGTCCATCGTTGTCGATGAGGACCGCCGACATCATCCTTGTCACAGATTTCTCTGTTGGGTGTGGGTGCGCATGTGGCTGAACAGGCCAATTCGGGTATGAAAACATCTGCTGCATAACGGGAACACGAGGTCAGTAGAAGGTAATAGTGTTCCCGCTGATCATGATTTCCGGGTCTCGCGTCTGCTCTGGACTTTCACAACACAATGGCCTTCGATGCTAGCTACACCCGATTTGACTGCACTTCTCCAGTCAGATCTGTTTTGCGCAAGACATTTCCAAGTTGTGATATCCATCTGGCAACTTTTCAGCGAGTCCCTCAGACTGTCTTTAAAACGTTTCTATGGAGACCCTTTCTCGCACCATCCCTCTCTCAGGTCGCCGTAGAGTAGCTTTTTTGGGGAGCCATTCGTCTGACATACGGACGAGGTGTCTGGCCCATCCTAGTTGTGATTTTTCTAGCATAGCATGGATGCTGGGCATGTTAGCCCTCAAGAGAACGTCAATGTCAGTGATACGATCTTGCCATCGGATGTGGAATATTCGCCTCAGGCAACCTGTGTGGAAGTAGTTTAACCTCCTTGCATGTCCAGAGTATACAGTCCAGCTTTCACAAGCGTAAAGTAGGGTTGGAATTATGGTTGCACGGTAGACTTTGTTTGGTCTTGATGCTGATGCCATGATGTACCCACATCACCGAGCGCATTCTACCAAAGGCTATGTTGGCCCTTGCTATTCTGCTTGCCACCTCATCATCTAGGCTGACAGATTTCGACAGCGTGCTGCCCAGATATGTGAATTTGTCTACGACATTCAGTGCCTGCCTGCTGACTGTAGTCTTTGTGTACGGTATGTCTAGTGCTGGTTGGTACATGACCTCTGGTTTTGTGTACGGCATGCCTGGTGCTGGTTGGTACATGACCTCTGTTTTGTGTACAGCATGTCTGGTGCTGGTTGGTACATGACCTCTGTTTTGTGTACGGCATGTCTGGTGCTGGTTGGTACATGACCTCTGTTTTGTGTACGGCATGCCTGGTCCTGGTTGGTACATGACCTCTGTTTTGTTACGGCATGCCTGGTGCTGGTTGGTACATGACCTCTGTTTTGTGTACGGCATGCCTGGTGCTGGTTGGTACATGACCTCTGTTTTGTGTACGGCATGCCTGGTCCTGGTTGGTACATGACCTCTGTTTTGTGTACGGCATGCCTGGTGCTGGTTGGTACATGACCTCTGTTTTGTGTACGGCATGCCTGGTGCTGGTTGGTACATGACCTCTGTTTTGTGTATGGCATGTCTGGTGCTGGTTGGTACATGACCTCTGTTTTGTGTACGGCATGCCTGGTGCTGGTTGGTACATGACCTCTGTTTTGTGTACGGCATGCCTGGTCCTGGTTGGTACATGACCTCTGTTTTGTGTACGGCATGCCTGGTGCTGGTTGGTACATGACCTCTGTTTTGTGTATGGCATGCCTGGTGCTGGTTGGTACATGACCTGTTTTCTTGGCATTTATGGTCAGTCCAAAATTTTTGCATGCTGCAGAGAACCGGTCCACTCCCACCCGCATGTTCAGTTCTGAGTTGTTGTTCAGAGCGCAGTCGTCAGCAAACACAAGTTCTCTGATTATGTCACCAGCCACAATATATACAATCGTGCATCGTCGTTGATTGGGACTACCAACATGACCCCATGTTATACTGGTCAAGCCAATGTGAGCTCGGAAAGCTCTATGACACAACTGGCAAACATAGTTCACAGCTGCCACTGGTTATCCCTCTGCTCTACACTTCCTGACTGCGCTTCTATCCTGGGTTGCTTGAACATGAAAGTCCTCGCTGATTGCAACACCATGTGAGTCAGCCCACTTTCAGGTTGAACGATTTTGAGCAAAGTTTTCCCAGGTGTTTATATCTATTTGACAGTACTGAAGTGACTCCTTCAGATATCTGTTTGACAGTACTGAAGTGACTCCTTCAGATATGTGTTTGACAGTACTGAAGTGACTCCTTCAGATATCTGTTTGACAGTACTGAAGTGACTCCTTCAGATATCTGTTTGACAGTACGAGGAGCAAGCAGGGTTCAGACAGGGAAGAAGCACTACAGAACAGATATTTAATTTAAGGCTGCTAAGCGAGAAATATCTAGAACAGCAGCAAAAACTGTATTATGTGTTTGTGGATTTTAAGAAGGCGTTTGATAGGGTATGGCATAAAGCGCTTTGGGCAACCATGAGGATGTATAATATCAACGGAAATATTATAACGGTCCTAGAACACCTGTATATCAAGGCGTCTAGCGCAGTTCTTGTGAATGGGAGGCGAGGAGACTGGTTTCGCACATCAGTTGGTGTGAGACAGGGGTGTACACTCTCTCCAACTCTTTTCAATATATTCCTTGAAGGAATTATGAGTGAGGCACTTGGAGGTCACGTTGGTACTGTCAAGATAGGGGGCCGAACGATTACCAACCTTCGTTTTGCAGATGATATCGACGGGTTGGCGGGTTCAGAAGCAGAACTCCAGGAATGGGTCAGAAGGCTCGATGAAACAGCTCTTGACTATGGTATGGAGATAAACGCTGGAAAGACAAAATTAATGACCAACAACGCTACGGGCTTCAACAGCAAGATAAAAGCTAACGGTCAGGAAATCGAAGTGGTTTACCGTTTTAAATATCTAGGTTCGATTGTCAGTGATGAAGGATCAAAATGTGAGGTGTTGGCCAGAATAGCACAGACAATAGCGGCGCTTGCACGGCTTAACAAAATCTGGCAAGATAAACGGTTAGCACTACGCACGAAAATCAGATTAATGCGTACACTGGTCCTGTCAATATTCCTCTATGCGTGTGAGACATGGACAGTTACAGCTGACCTTCAACGAAGGATACAGGCCTTGGAGATGAGATGTTTCCGAAAACTTTTAAACGTCACGTACAAAGATCGAGTTACAAATGAGGAAATACGAGATAGAATTACAACAGCAATAGGGCCTTTAGAAGATCTCTTGGCAACTGTCAAAAGAAGGAAACTCACTTGGTACGGTCACATATCGAGATCAAATGGTCTTGTAAATACAATCCCCCACAAAAAGGTGCACGGCAGGCGACGATCAGGCCGTCCCAAAAAGAGATGGGAGGACAACATAAAAGAATGGACCAGTCTCCGACCAGAAGAGTCACAGGCAGCGGCATCTGACAGAGAGGGGTGGCGTGGGGTTGTGAAGATGTCTTCATGTGTGCCCCAACGACCTCACCGGTTACGGGATGACCAGACCAGACCAGACCAGGCAGTTCAGGTTTTGCTGAGGGTTACTATCTAGAATATTACAACATGCACCCACATCACGACAAGACCACACACAGCAAATAACACAGCAAACACTCTCCAACAACCGGTGTCATATTTAATAACAATCAACCTACACAATAGAATTTGCATAAAGAACAAAATACATCTGAACCAAATGATCATACATTATAATATATATTAATACAAATATTAACTATAGCAGAGGTTTTAAGCAGAAGCTTTTGAATATTTCCCCCAGCTCATACAACCCAGTTCTAGCCGCTACACTCCCCTCCCCTTATCTGCACACTCAACACACGCTCACAAACTCGTCTTCATGATCTTATTCTGTACTCTGCCGTTCTTTGCACCCACTCACACTCAGACAGGTGATCTGTACATTCACAAATACTTTCCATTCACATTTACTATCAGATCAAGTACCATCTGGCGATCTGTGCATTTACAAATACTTTTATCACGTCCTTCTAGTCGGAATCGCGTATTCACTTATGGTCATACACTCAGTCGATCTGTGCATACACATACTTCAGAACACACACCATTCACTCGGTGTCCTGCACAATATTACAGACATTCAGATCTCTTCTAGTCACAGGGTGTCCAGCACACACACTTATAGAGCGACTGGCCAAAACTCGAAGATGTATGGTGGTACCGTAACCCTGCAACACATTCTATCACTCACAAACTCCTGACAAGTCTGCTAGTTAGTAACAGCCTCTCAATCTCTCTGCTAGTCAGCCTTGCTAGTTAGTCCATGCAACTCATTCTCACTCTCTCCCGAGTTCCTCATTGTCGAGTATTATATAATCTCAAACAACTTCATGGCTGTCCAATAGACTTCTGTTGGTTGTCTGACTTAGCCATCACCCTAGTTTTAACCATTTTCCAACTAGGTGTTATTAGACGAATCACTCAGAATTCCCCCCCCCCCCCCCCCCCCACCTAAATCGATCGGAACGCCAGAGTGGTCAGCTCCTAACACCCTCCTGTACCAGACACATTCTTTCTTCCTCTAACCCCTCGCTTCCTTTGTCGACTTAGTGTCAACATGGTGATTGACCGTGGCACACATTCAGGTAACTTTTGTTCCCTAAGTCGTCGGTCCCATCACCCCTGCCCTTAACGCCAATGCTCCAGATGGAACTATTACAAAGTAAGAACTTTTGTAAAATTTTCAAATAACTTGAACTTGATAGCACTACAGACGTTAAAAGTGGAGTACCACAGGGCTTGGTGTTGGTACCAATTTTGCTCTTGATCATTGGTTCTTTCCGTCTTGTCAGACAATAGTAATTGTGCCTTTAGCAAAAAGCCTGGGCAGAAATATAGAGACCATGTGTTGTCCATGCAGTATGGTCCCTCTCTCGGTCTGCCTTGTTTGCTCCAAGGGAAAGGTGATACCAATACATTTGGAACAAGGCAAGCTGCAGAAGCTGCCGGATCAGCAGAGCAATGCTCTATTCACTTGTCAGGGCTTCACTCCTAGACCAGCCGCCAACCAAGGCTAAGAGCCTGGTCTGCCCTGCCACAACACTCAGCTGAGGTTGCCTTTCCTCGCTCTAAGATAAGGCATGTTATCCTCTTGTGTGTGCTCCTTCGCACATCGTCGGTTGGCAGACGCTGACCAACTCTCAGAGTTATCATAAAACAGGTTACATAGCCACATCTGACAAAACCCGACGAGATACACCAGTATCTTATCTGCAAGGCTTCAGATGGTTTGAAATCAGAGTTTTCCTTTTCCTAGATGACCTGCCTTCTAAGGCTCTCGAGCCCCATCTGCCCGAAACTACTAGTTTTAAGGCACCAGTGACTCGCCTTCCGCCCCTTCTCTTGTTAGTCAAAACAGTTCTGCCGCACGAAGGCCAGAAGTTGGACTTTGTTGTCAGAGGCTATATGAGACGCACGCCATAGGAGCATTTAGTTGGTGTTGAGAGTTCATCCTAAACCTCACCCCCCGCTATAACAACATTTGAATTAATATTATGTTCTCAATCACTTACAAAAGGGATTGTTCCAGGGGATTGGAAAGATGCAGGAGTGATCCCCTTAATCAAAAAAGGCAAAAAATCAGATCCAGCAAATTATAGACCGGTGAGTTTAACGAGCATAGTCTGTAAATTGTTAGAGTCAATAATCAAAGAAAACATTGTAATGCATTTAGACAAGTTTAATCTAATTAGAAATAGTCAGCATGGGTTTACTAGAGGGAGATCATGCTTAACAAATCTATTAGAATTCATGGAGGAGGTTACTAAAATCATAGATAAAGGAGAGCCAGTGAATGTTATTTATCTTGATTTTGCTAAGGCCTTTGATAGAATACCTCATCAAAGATTATTTAGAAAGTTAAAATCACATGGAATAAGTGGGGAAGTTGCCAAATGGATTGAAAATTGGTTAATGAGAAGAAGGCAGAGAGTAGGCATAAATAAGGAATACTCTGAGTGGTGTGAAGTGAAGACTTATGTGCCACAGGGCTCAGTGTTGGGACCAGTTTTGTTCTTGATATATATAAACGATTTGCACATTGATATCGGATCCATGATTACGAAATTCGCTGATGACACAAAACTATGCAGTAGTGTCTCATCTAAAGCAGAAGTGGATATATTGAGGTCGGATTTAGATCAAATTTGAGAATGGTCTGTAAGCTGGCAAATGGAGTTTACTGTAGATAAATGTACAGTCATCCACATGGGTAGATCCAATATGGAACATAATTACAGAATGGGAGAGAACAATATTAGAAAGATAGATAAGGAAAAGGACCTAGAGGTTATAATAGATCATACAGGAAAGGTGAGTGAGCAAGTCCAGGTAGCAGTGAAAAAGGCAAATGCAATGTTAGGTATGATAAAGAGAAATATTAAACATAGGAGCAAGGAAGTGATAGTCCAACTGTATAAAGCTTTAGTTAGACCTAGATTGGAGTACTGTGTACAGGTGTGGAGTCCTTATCGTAGAGGGAATATAAACATGCTGGAAAGAACACAAAAAAGAGCGACAAAGCTGATAGTGGGATTCCAGAATTACAGTTATGAGGAAAGACTCAGAAAAACCAGTGAGGTGTCTATAAAAGAAGAATTTGTGGTGACTTAATACAGGTTTATAAGATGATCAGAGGAATGGATAAATTAGACTATCACAAGTTTTTTAAAATACAGCCACCCACAAGAACAAGAGGGCATAGCTACAAGTTGACTAAAGAGAGGTCCAGATTAGATATTATGAAATATTTTTTTAGTCAGAGAGTGGTGTCTGCTTGGAATGCATTGCCACAGAAAATAGTGGAGGCAGGGACAATTAATCATACATTCAAAAATAGATTGGATGCACATTGTTGTTTTTTTTTATCGTGGAGCAGATGAAACATGTTGTATACACAGACTGCAGAGTCTTCTAAACCAGTATAAAGAAGTTATATTAACGAGTAGATAGATAGTAAATAAATAAGATACTAAGAACTTAAGAAATAACTTAGTAAGATAGCCCTGTAGAGTGAACGTGTAGAAACATGCAATCATAACTTCTTCTTCTTCTTCGTACGCAGTCAGACAGTAACCATTATTTTTTCGAAAAAAGCGGCGGTCATCCTGAGGCTCTCGCCACTGCCATAGAGCTTGTCTTGCAGTTCCACTGGTAATGGCCACATCTGCTCTCTCTGATCCTCGTATGTCGGGCAGTTCTGCAGCAGATGTTCAGCGGTCATTTTACCAGTACCGCACGGGCATTCGTCGGTACACCATATCTTCAATTTGTTGAATAGGTGGTACCTCAGTCTGTTGTGGCCAGTGCGAAGTCTGAAGACAACGACCTGCTCTCTTCGGTTCAACTGGTAATAGGCATCGTTTTTGGTGTAACCAGTATGTTCGGTTTCCCATTTGGTCATGTATCTGGCTTTGATAAGCCGTTTTGACTCTTCGTACGTCATACTGGTATCTGTTTGTGGTAGTCTTGCACCTTCTTTTGCCAGTCTGTCTGCCTCCTCGTTGCCTTGGATGTTGCAGTGTGACGGAACCCACTGTACCACTACCCTTTTTGGTGCGGACTGCTGGCACAGTTTGCAGAGTGCTGCTCTTAAGTCATTAAGCTCAGTGTTTTTCTGGCTTTTTAGCGCTGTGACTACGGCGAGAGCATCTGTCAGCAGGACTATATGGCTCTCATTTTCACTGTGTGTCACCATTTCTTCCACTGCCGCCCTCAGTGCCTCTGCCTCCGCTCTGAAATTGCTTGTGTACTTACCAGTAGCGAATGACAGTGTTATTTTTCTGCCATTTGGTAGGTTCAGGAATGCTCCTGCCCCTCCGTTCTGTGTAGTGTTTGTTACAGAACCGTCGGTGTATGCATGGGTCCAGTCCATGCTTGGTTAGCTTTTCATTATGAAGCTTAGGGTAGTATCTCTCCTTTCTTTTTCAGTCTGGCAGTTTTTGTTTGCAATACCTGGTATATTTTCTACCACCTCTGGAAATATATCCTGCCTCCAGGTAGGTTTTCGTACAGTAGTGATGGGTTTTGGTGTTGTTAGTGCGTTTATGGGATCTTCGTGCATCTTTGCTTTGGCTATTTCTGCAAAGTTTCTCCGCTTTAGTTTCCCATTTCCCAAATTGTTTAGTCTCTGGTGCATTGGATGGTCAGTCAGTCTTCGGAGTTTCTCTGACTGCAGCTGGGCTCTGCAGTCTCTTCTATCGGTCATGGATTGCAGTTTTGTAATCTTTTCAAGTTCTACAATTGGCGTTGACTTCATGCCACCTGTTATAATTCTCATGGCTTGGTTTTGAAGTTTGTTAACTTTTTCGAAGTTCGCCTTCGCTGCTGTTGTCCATCAATCATAACTTAAGTCAAGGGAGTTATGTTATACTTTATCTAGTCTACTCATTCTGATTACAATAACAATGAATGATGTCATTTAAATAAATATAATGAAATACTGAAATAGTCTAAATAAAATATTTCAATAATGATATAAATAATAATGATACTGTCTTACAGTTACTGAAACATAATAAGATCATGATTATAACCTGAAAGGATAGGCTTGATCAGTCGACCGACGGACCTCAAACTCATATGCATATCTGATTTTGCGCTAACTTCATGTACCTTGGATTCAGCTTAGTTGAGTAAGGAAGAATTGTTGACGACTAACAACTTGATACACAACTATTACTGAACTATAGACTAGGACTTAACTTGATACACAACTATAGACCAGGACTTTGCCTCACGAACTGACTCAATATTTCCAGCGTGGCCTCCCTTGGATTGACATTCTTTTTCTAAATCGATCCAAGGAGGAAGATCAGTTCGAACAGTGGTTACAAAACTGGGTGCCGACACACCCTAAATGGGCCTGCATTTGTCTAGGGCACACCCAAGTAAGAAATTAAGTCTTTTTAACAGTTGCAGTGCGCAGCTGAAATATCATATCATTGAATAATCGTAATTAGTGGGATGGGTGCGCCTGTTATTCACTGCACATCTTCTAAAATCTTGGAATCAAACTGGACACAAGCAACTCGGCCATCCTCATTACCTGTTCCACGTCGATGTTTGTACGATACCTGTTTGTTTTATCACAGCGACCACCGAAAACCCAGCTTCGCACAAATAGGACGTTGCAAATGGAATTAAGATTAGCAAATACATACCAGCGGAAATTAATCTTTTACTAATATCCAAAAGCTAACTAGTTTCACGCTGCCAATATTTCTTTTCAGTGTACTGTCGCAGGATAGATTAATAATATTGTCTGCTTCTACAGAAGTAAATGTATATGGAGCTTGTGTAACAGATCCCTTTGAAGCAGGTGAGATTGGGGCTGGAAACTTATTCTCGGAGAGCGAAGAATTGGATTTGAAAGTTATTGGCAAGTACAGGTCAATCTAGGATTAATGTAACGCCATTGGCAGCTCAGGGCTTGAATGATAAAAATCAGAGAGAAAGAGAGAGAGAGAGAGAGAAAGTAGTGTTTACTAAGAGTTGGGACTGGGTCGTCTGAGTTGGGGGAAGTGACTAGTATCAGTTTATATAGGACTAGTATCAATAGAAGAGTTAGCAACAATTAGTCGCATGTCAGGCTGTCATATTTGGAATGACAGAGTGACAAGTAGCCATATGTCAAAAGGATTAGAAAGGAGATTAGCCAAGATTGTGTAAACGATCCATGTAGAGCGTAATCCTTTAGAGCAGAATAAATTGGGACTGGCGACTGTATTCTCTGAGAGTAAAAAAGTGGCAAAGAAAATAATTAGCGAGGCCGGGTTAATCTAGGGTCAGCACAGCGACTGTGTCAACACTAAGGCAGCAGAAACATTACACCGAAGTGAGAGATTACTGGTTACTTTAACTTAACTTAACGTCGTTATACTGGTTTAGAAGACACTACAGAGTCTGTATACAACCAGTCTCATTTACATTAACTTGCTCTAAAAGCTATGCGCATCCAATCTATTCTTAAATGCATTAATTGTCCCTGCCTCCTCTACTTCCCGTGGCAATTGTAACAGTTCCACCCTGAGCATGAGAGTTTAGAGCAGAGGTGATGTGATGAGAGCAAAGGTACTTGAATGAGGGCCAAGGTCACTCTCTGTCTGGTCACTACGCCAAGGTCACTCACCGTCTCAACAAAGGAAATCGGAGTTGGGCAAAGAATGTACAGGTAGGAACTGACCACTGGCTTTCCGATTTGGGGAAGGGGGGGGGGGGGTGAGTGACAGACGGGAGGGCAGCGGAGCTTGCTGCTATAGATGAGTGACAGGTGTTCAGGAATTCGTTCCAATAACGACTGAATAGAGCCATCCCCATGAGATCCATTGGTCAGCTCTGATACTGCTTGAGTGTATATAACACTAGTCAAAGTTTAGCTCAAGCAGGTTGGCATGGAGAAGGGACGAGTGAATGTAGATAGAGTCTGTTTAGCTCACCGACTTAGTAGATCCAAATGGATATCAGCCTACTGAACTGTGTAGGTAAACTGATGGAGCGCATGATACACATCAGACTGATGTGGCACCTGGAAGCAAAGCACATATTAATTCCGCAGAAAGCAGGATTTAGACAACACAGATCCACTGAGGACCAGATCAGTCTCATAGTGCAGGAAATAGAGAATGCTTACCAAGAGAAAAAGCATACAATAGTGGTTTGGGTGGATCTAGAGAAAGCATTCGACAAGGTGTGGAAAGAGGGACTTAAAGTCAAGCTATGAAGAAGCGAAGTATCTTCTTCTTCTTCTGCGTTCGCTCTCAATCTCTCTCTACCAAACCCTGAAAGGGCTTAAGTAGCAGAATGTAGTCTAGAGAATGGAATGCGTTGTGTCGTAGTTTACAGCTTGACTGCGATATTTGCACCTTTCGGTCCAACACATCCGACTTCAGCAAGCATTTTTTGAGTACCGGGTTAGCATTCCCTCTTCGATCCCTTCTCCTTAGCCAGTCTGCCCTGCTGCAGCCTGTTATCAGGATCACCGCGTGGAGGTGTAGAAGGGTCTTGGCAGCTATGGTTCGCTGGCCTTGATGCTAGCAGTCAGCTATGGGTCGCTGACCACTGCAGCTCATGCGCTGCTCAGCGTCTTGATCCCAAGCGAAGTATCTGGAAAAATGTACAGATGGATCAGCCACTACTTCGAAAACAGAACAGCCAGAGTTCAAGTACAAGGACAGATGAGCAAAAAGGTGACACTGGAGCAAGGAGTACCCCAAGGGGGAGTACTGTCACCCACACTTTTTCTTGTGAATATAAACAACATAATAGAGAATATACCAAAAAGAGTCCACAGCTCCATGTTTGCAGACGATCTGGCTATGTGGACATCTAAAGAAAATCTCACCGTAGCAAACAATCGGGTGCAGCAGGCCCTAACATCGCTGGAGGAGTGGGTGAAATCATGGCTGGTCAAAATAAATGAAGAAAAAACAACATGTACGATATTCTCGCTTTCAAATAAACCACAGAACACCAAACTAAGTCTAAATGGCAAATGTCTGCGGCTGAAAGACAACCCAAACTACTTGAGAATCACATTTAATGGGTGCATGACATGGACAACTCAGATCGAGAGAAACCGAATGAGAGCAAGACAAAGAATGTGGCAATCATGAGGAAACTTGCTGGCACAAACTGGGGAGCAGACGAAAGAATACTGAAGAAACTGTACACTGGAAGAGTGAGACCAGTTCTCGAGTATGGTATTGCGCCATGGGCAAAGACGAACTTTGATAAAATCAACAGACTTCAAAACCAAGTCAGGAGAATTATGACAGTAGGCATGAAGTCAACGCTAATTGTAGAGATTGAGAAGATTACAAATCTGCAATCAATGAACGCTAAAAGAGA
Organism: Ariolimax columbianus; assembly: GCA_036924085.1. NCBI lineage: Eukaryota > Metazoa > Mollusca > Gastropoda > Stylommatophora > Arionidae > Ariolimax > Ariolimax columbianus. The sequence continues at coordinate 104,253,827 of JAVGWX010000007.1, read as the reverse complement.
CAGCTGAGCACATAAGCAAGCAGAGAAACTAAGAAGACTGACAGCCCATCCAAAGCACCAGAGACTAAATGGTTTTGGAAAAAGCGGATACACTTTGTAGAAATAGCCAGAACAAAGATGAAAGAAGACCCCAATGAACGCCATATCAACACCAAAAGCCCATCCCCACTGTACGCAAACTCATCTAGAAGCAGCAGATCTTTCCAGAGGTGATAGAAAATATACAAGAACAGCCAGACTGAAAAGGAAAATAGAGACATAACCCTGAAATACGAGCTCATTCGAGGTCTCGTACATAGAGACAAATTACAAAAGCACTGACTAGACACTCATTCACTGTCGGTTCTGCAACAAACGAAACAGAAAATGGAGGTTATTTCTGAGCCTAACAAACGATAGCAAGATGGCGCTGTCAGTGGTAACTGGAACATTTTCAAGCAATTTTAGAGCAGAGACAAGGGCATCGAAAGCTGCAGTAGAAGCAATGCTGATAGGGGGCAATGAAAGCTGCAGTAGAAGCAATGCTGACAGGCGAAAACAATGAAAGCTGCAGTAGAAGCAATGCTGACAGGCGAAAACAATGAAAGCTGCAGTAGAAGCAATGCTGACAGGCGGAAACAATGAAAGCCAAATAGTATTTTTTACAGATGCCATGTCCGTGGTTACAGCACTAAAAAGTCACTAAAATACAGAACTAAATGATTTAAGATCAGCACTCTGTCAACTATGCCAGCAGTCCACATCCAAAAGAGGAGGAGGCAGGCAGACTGGCAAAAGAAGGTGGAGGGTTACCACAACCAGATTCTAGTGTGACCTACGAAGAGTCCAAAAGATATATTAGGACCAGATACATCGACAAATGGGAAACAGAGCATACTGGTTACACAAAAAAATGATGCTTATTACCAGTTGAACAGAAGAGAGCAGGTGGTGGTCTTCAAACTCTTGTCATTTCCTGATATTTTCCAGCTCCCCCGCTTGTATCAAAGTACGCACATTCCAGCTTACAACAATTTTATATTTAAGTGTGTTTCTTTTTTTAATTTTTATGGTGTCAAGCAGTTCGTTAACGCCGATTTTAATTATTTAAGGTTTTGTCAGTTCATGATGAAACTTGGGATACATAATAATGTGTTTGTAGGTGTTCCCTGGGACATGACTACTATTTCAAGGGTTTCGCAAGTGTGGAAAGGTTGAGAAACGCTGCACTAGTGTACTCATCTTTCTACGTAGAGCTCTTGATTTGAGAGTCACAAATATTACTTCCGGTTGAAAATGGCCGATTCGGAAAATGAGGAGGTAATTTGTGTTCAGTAGGAATGAAAACCATTTTGATAAACAGTTGCTATGGTTTTTTAGTTTGGTATTTGAGGCTGCTGTTGTGGAATACAATATTAATTCATTATGTCCAGCAGCTCAGAGACATGTAGTCAATAGTTTATAAATCACTTACTGAGGTGGTAGACTAACTACTAAAACTTCAACTTAACTAACTTTACTTTAACTTACTTTTTTAAGTCTTTAAAACTAGTAGTATTTGAGTCTTGTGTTTTGAATCTGATGTCCCTGCGTACGAAGAAGAAGAATCTGATGTCCAAACATTTGGTGCCTTGGGTCATGCTCCTGTTTTTCTCGTTTGATTTCTGCTGCGATGCTTCTTCGGATTGTGGTATTGTGGTGGGTGCTATGCCAATTATAGGGTATATTTGATCAATGAGAACCTCTACACCTTACGGTAGAAGAAGAGCGACTAAGTAATATTTGATCAATGGGGGTGGGTTTTAGGCACCCTGATACTATCCATTTATTGCTGTCAACTAGTTTTGCATGAGCAGAGTTTTTCCAGACTGGCGCAGCGTATATTAGCTACAGAGAAACGCTAGGCAAGTGTAGATGTCCGAAGGACTGATGGATGTGCCCTCCATGTTGCGCCTGTCAGTTTTCTGATCATATTATTTCTTGCATGCATCTTACACTTTGTGTCTTGGCAGTGCGTTATGTTAGATAATGTACAGTCTAATTTCACGCCTAGATATTTGGGAGCCGTGCAGTGTTCAAGCTCCTGACCTTGCCACCTAATCTGAAGTTTTCTTTTTGCCTCTCTGTTTCTGAGGTGGTAGGCACATACCTGGGATTTGGTTTAAGGTGATTCTTGTGGTAGTATTCTGCAAGGGCATTGAGAGAATTTGACAGTTTGCTTTCCACTTCCTCAAACCCTTTTCCCTGTGCAGCAACTGCTGTGTCATCAGCATAGATGAATTTCCTTGTGTCTGTGTCCATGGGTAGGTCTTTAGTATATATGTTATATAGCATGGGTGCTAGGACACTTCCTTGTGTCTGTGTCCATGGGTAGGTCATTAGTATAAATGTTATATAGCATGGGTGCTAGGACACTTCCTTGTGCCAGGCCGTTGTTTTGGTTTCGCCATCTGCTGCCTTTTTCCCCCAGAGCTACATAGAATCGCAAGTTTTTCAGGAGGCATTTGATATTGGTCAGACGCCAGTCTTTTGTCATGGTGTATAGCTTTGATAGTAGTCTCCGATGGTTTATTGTGTCATATGCTGCACTAAGATCAATATAGACCACTCCTGTAACCTGTTTGTAATTGTAACCATCCTCTATAAATTGTGTTAGGTTAAGGATTTGACTTCTGCAAGATCTTCCAGGTCTGAAACCAGCTTGTTCCTTGATCAGCTTCTTATCTATTGAGGAGGAGATGCGATTCAGGATCAGCCTTTCGAAGATCTTATACATGTGACATAGCAGCGATACTAGACAGAAATTCTTAGGTTCGGTTGGTGCTTTTCCTGGTTTTATCAGTGCAACCACATGAGATTTTCTCCAGATCTTAGGTTCGGTTAGTGCTTTTCCTGGTTTTTATCAGTCAAACTACATGAGATTTCCTGCAGATCTTAGGTTTGGTTGGTGGTTTTCCTGGTTTTTATCAGTCCAACCACATGAGATTTCCTCCAGATCTTAGGTTTGGTTGGTGGTTTTCCTGGTTTTATCAGTGCAACCACATGAGATTTCCTGCAGATCTTAGGTTCGGTTGGTGGTTTTCCTGGTTTTATCAGCGCAACCACATGAGATTTCCTCCAATCTTAGGAATTTGCATTTTGTCAATGCACGCGGTCATGAGCTTTAGCAGCCATTTGATTGTTTCTGGTCCAAATTTTAAAAATTTGTTTTGTTCTCAGTTCATCAGGACCAGCTGTTTTATTGTTTTTTCATTTTTATTGCGTGATTTATTTCCTCTGGAGAAGGGTGTGTTCATTGCGTCGTTCTCATTCTCACATTGACGTTGGATCTTTGTTTGCTCAGTTTTGTGATTGATTTTCCCATTTCAGTAGTTGGTGGGCTATTTGGTTCGGGGTAACTTGCAGTATTCCTACAGGAACGCTTGTTTGATTGTTACTGAGGTTTTTTATGAGTTTCCAGGCGCGTTCAGCTGCTTTTTTTCATGTCCAAGTCTTCTACAAGGTGACACCACTTTTCTGTTTTGAAGTCTGAGATGGCATGGAGGAGGTCTTCCTCAGCCTGGATGGTTTCCTCATCGAATGGGTCACTTTCAAATAGTAGTAAATATTTCTCATATAGTACTATCGAGTCTTCATTAAGGCCAGGGACGTACTCGGTTTTACAGCCTCTTGGTATATGGCGTCTGGAAAATAATTTTGTTAGCTCTATAAAAGCATCATACTTTTCAGGCGTTGGCTCCATTTTAACCACCTCTTGATCTAATTCGTACATGAATGGGTCCCATTTTGCTCATTTAAAGTTGAACCGTCTTTTGAAAGGTACATTCTCCGGTCCTACTATTGCTGTGACGCTGCATGAGATGGGTCTGTGCTGTGTTCGTGGTATAGGTTCCTCTATACCTTTCGTCACTTGATGTATTACTGTATCATTAACAAATAAGTTGTCAGTGTTATACACTCTTCGTCATCTGCCGCTGTTAAAGGATGCTGGTAGCTTTGGGTCATGCACGAGTTGTAGTCTGGCCTGCTCTGTCCAGTTTTTCGCCATTGGTGTCTGTCTCATTATATCCCCATGCTGTGCTGTGACAGTTAAAATCCCCCATTGGTGTCCGTCTCATTATATCCCCACGTCGTGCTGTGACAGTTAAAATCCCTCATAACTATTTTGTTACTTCGTGTTCTGAAATTTTCAGGCTCTTCGAAACTGAACTTGTCGTTGGGTGGTTTATATATTGATGTCACTGCATGATTTGGTTTGACTTGTGAGGATCTCTATATTTCCTTTAGAGGATTGGCATGCTGAGCCAATGACTAGATCCTGGTGTGACAAAGATGACACTTCCATATTTCTCATGAGGCCTCTCCACAACGAGTGTCATTCCTTGTATCTATGGTCTTCGGTCAGTGATTGCGCATGGGTCTCTTGGACCATAAGAACATCGCATTTGCACTGAGTATATATCTCTGACAAAACTGTTTCCTTGTCACTGGATAGGCCCTCGATGTTGATTGAAATCAACATGAGGACTGATTTATTTTTCATGGTGCTTTGGTATTGAAAGAATTAGCCGACAGAAGTTGTTTCCAGAGGACGCCTGATTTCTATGGTAATTGCAATCTTCATGGAGGCTTCTTTCGTGTCCTCTATCCCGCTAAATGCCATCCATAGCCTATCCTGCTAAATGCCATCCATAGCCTATCCCGCTTAATGCCATCCATAGCCTATCCTGCTAAATGCCATCCATAGCCTATCTCGCTAAATGCCATCCATAGCCTATCCCGCTAAATGCCATCCATAGCCTATCCTGCTAAATGCCATCCATAGCCTATCCCGCTAAATGCCATCCATAGCCTATCCCGCTAAATGCCATCCATAGCCTATCCCGCTAAATGTCATCTGTAGACTAAATGTCATCTGTAGACTAAATGCCATCCAGAGCCTATCCCGCTAAATGTCATCTGTAGACTAAATGCCATAGAAGGTCTTTTAAAAAATCAACAAGATTTATGTGCAGTTGCCTTTGCTATTCTGAGCATTGCTACATTATGTTTCTGAGGAAGTAGATTTGGTTTGTTCCTTCTGAACCCTGCCTGTCACTTCATTTCTTGTGGCACTACCTCTTCAGCTCACATGGAGCAGAAGAGTTCTGGTAAGAGATGTTCCTCCTTGTATATTCAGGGTTGGTTGAGAAACTGTAGACATTATATCAAGATCATAAGTCACGACATTAAACATATTCAGTCATACGTCAATTAAAATAAGAAATGGAAAGCTAGTGAGGAAGGACACTGCTGCTGGTATTGCATGAGCTCACAGGCCCTTCCAGGAGAAAGAGTTTTGATGGTCACATTTACTTCAGCCTCAGTGATGAGTTCATCCATAGCCACGTTTATTTCCACCTAGGGCATATGTCGATTCTCTTTTACGCTTATGGATTGTTGAGTATTTGCAAAAATGTTGAGCTCACCTGTCGAGGATCTGGGCTTTCTCTGTTATTAATAACCTATCAGCACTGCGAACTGGAGAGTTACTAGAGGCTTGTGGACAATATCATATTTTCAGCACATCATAGAACCATTTTGAAAGGTGGCGCTTGGCAAATGTCTCAATCTTGTCTGCCTGTTAACTTAGCCAGGACAAAACATTCAGGCCATATTTCAGTAATTTTTGTTTGCAGTAGCAACAAAATCTCCTTTGTTGAGATATATATGTTTGCGGCCATGTTGAAATTGTCCTTGTCAATCTTTGGTATCACTTACTGTTGGTATTCACATTATGACCAGCAAAATGTCTACTTTGGTATCACTTATTGTTGGTATTCACATTGTGACCAGAAAAATCTCTACTTTGGTATCACTTACTGTTGGTATTCACATTATGACCAGCAAAATGTCTACTTTGGTATCACTTACTGTTGGTATTCACATTATGACCAGCAAAATGTCTACTTTGGTATCACTTACTGTTGGTATTCACATTATGACCAGCAAAATGTCTACTTTGGTATCACTTACTGTTGGTATTCACATTATGACCAGCAAAATGTCTACTTTGGTATCACTTATTGTTGGTATTCACATTATGACCAGCAAAATGTCTACTTTGGTATCACTTATTGTTGGTATTCACATTATGACCAGCAAAATGTCTACTTTGTACAGCATGCAGATAGACTCTTGCTATTAATGTTTTCAATAATGAGATTACTATTGGTCAATTTGGTAGACTTATTGTGCAGACAGTAAAATGACATTACAATTAACCTAGCACTGAAACTGATTTTTATTTGAATGTGACAGTTTCACAGTTGTCTAACAACTGCGTTCATGGGCCAGTATTAAGATAGCATGTGTTTCATTAGATTCAAATTAAGTGCCCAAATATGAAATTGGTTTGTGCAACATGTTACTGTTGAAAGGGACACTAAGTTATAATGCTAATGTTTCATACTCATAACATATATTTTGATTGGTTTGAACTTTGAAGGAACAGTTTACTATACTATGAACTGATTGTATTTGCTTACTACTGTTATAGAAATGATATCGAATGATGCATTATAACATACATGGATGAGTTAACATGACAGATTGGAGTGATAATCACTTCTGGATATATTTTTACAGGCATTTTTTCTCTTCCTCCCCACCTCCTTCTTCTCCCCCTCCCCAAACTCCTTCCTAGAGCTCACAGGCAGGGGCAGGAAGCCCTGACAGTCGTGGAAGTAAAGGTTCTAGTTATGTTGGAAGCCCTCACAGTCAGAGGAGTGGTAGTCCTGCAGGTAGCCACATGAGTGGTAGCCCTATAGGCAGCCACATGAGTGGCAGTCCTGCAGGTAGCCATAGGAGTGGTAGCCCTGTGGGTAGCCAAAGGAGTGGTAGCCCTGCAGGTAGTCATATGAGTGGTAGTCCTGCAGGTAGCCACAGAAGTGCTAGTCCTGCAGGTAGCCATAGGAGCGGCAGCCCTGCAGGTAGCCACATGAGTGGTAGTCCTGCAGGTAGCCACAGGAGTGTTAGCCCTGCAGGTAGCCATAGGAGCGAAAGCCCTGTAGGTAGCCACAGGGGTGGTAGTCATGTAGGTAGCCCTGCAGGTAGTCACAGGAGTGTTAGCCCTGCGGGTAGCCATAGGAGTGTTAGCCCTGCAGGTAGTCACAGGAGTGTTAGCCCTGCAGGTAGCCATAGGAGTGGTAGCCCTGTAGATAGCCATAGGAGTGGTAGCCCTATAGCTAGCCCTGCAGGTAGCCATAGGAGTGGTAGCCATGTAGGTAGCCACAGGAGTGGTAGTCCAGTAGGTAGCCACAGGAGTGGTAGTCCAGTAGGTAGCCACAGGAGTGGTAGCCCTGTAGGTAGCCACAGGAGTGGTAGCCCTGCAGGCAGTGAAAGAAGTAGTAGTCCTTTAAAAAGTCATCATATTCACAGTCCAGCTGGTAGTCACAGAAGTGGTAAGTTTATCATCATCATGTGCCTCCTCTATGAGTGCTGAACATTGTTCATGCCAGTACTTGAATGTTGTCCCACCATCATCATGTGCCTCCTCTATGAGTGCTGAACATTGTTCATGCCAGCACTTGAATGTAATTTGTTCATCTTTTTTTCTTTTTTATTACAATTTATATTCCTTTGACATATGATACCATTTTTGTTTATGTGTGTGCTATTTGGTCTCGTCATTAAAAAATATAAAAAGTCAAAGTTTCTATAACAAGTTATTGATTGTCATCGTTTTCTAGTTGTGAACTTGGAATGTCAAGAGCTGGTTCAAGAAAAGTTCTGTTTTTTAATATGTTAAGCTGTTGTACGTCTCTTTCTTCTTAAGTTATATGTCTCTTTCATGTTAAGTTATTGTACGTCTCTTTCTTCTTAAGTTATATGTCTCTTTCATGTTAAGTTGTTGTACGTCTCTTTCTTCTTAAGTTATATGTCTCTTTCATGTTAAGTTGTTGTACGTCTCTTTCTTCTTAAGTTATATGTCTCTTTCATGTTAAGCTGTTGTACGTCTCTTTCTTCTTAAGTTATATGTCTCTTTCATGTTAAGCTGTTGTATGTCTCTTTCTTCTTAAGTTATATGTCTCTTTCATGTTAAGCTGTTGTACGTCTCTTTCTTCTTAAGTTATATGTCTCTTTCATGTTAAGCTGTTGTACGTCTCTTTCTTCTTAAGTTATATGTCTCTTTCATGTTAAGCTGTTGTACGTCTCTTTCTTCTTAAGTTATATGTCTCTTTCATGTTAAGTTGTTGTACATCTCTTTCTTCTTAAGTTATATGTCTCTTTCATGTTAAGCTGTTGTACGTCTCTTTCTTCTTAAGTTATATGTCTCTTTCATGTTAAGCTGTTGTACGTCTCTTTCTTCTTAAGTTAAATGTCTCTTTCATGTTAAGCTGTTGTATGTCTCTTTCTTCTTAAGTTATATGTCTCTTTCATGTTAAGTTGTTGTACGTCTCTTTCTTCTTAAGTTATATGTCTCTTTCATGTTAAGCTGTTGTACGTCTCTTTCTTCTTAAGTTATATGTCTCTTTCATGTTAAGCTGTTGTACGTCTCTTTCTTCTTAAGTTATATGTCTCTTTCATGTTAAGTTGTTGTACGTCTCTTTCTTCTTAAGTTATACGTCTCTTTCATGTTAAGTTGTTGTACGTCTCTTTCTTCTTAAGTTATATGTCTCTTTCATGTTAAGTTGTTGTACGTCTCTTTCTTCTTAAGTTATATGTCTCTTTCATGTTAAGCTGTTGTACGTCTCTTTCTTCTTAAGTTATACGTATCTTTCATGTTAAGTTGTTGTACGTCTCTTTCATGTTAAGTTATATGTCTCTTTCTTCTTAAGTTATACGTCTCTTTCATGTTAAGTTGTTGTACGTCTCTTTCTTCTTAAGTTATACGTCTCTTTCATGTTAAGTTGTTGTACGTCTCTTTCATGTTAAGCTGTTGTACGTCTCTTTCTTCTTAAGTTATATGTCTCTTTCATGTTAAGCTGTTGTACGTCTCTTTCTTCTTAAGTTATATGTCTCTTTCATGTTAAGTTGTTGTACGTCTCTTTCTTCTTAAGTTATATGTCTCTCTCATGTTAAGTTGTTGTACGTCTCTTTCTTCTTAAGTTATATGTCTCTTTCATGTTAAGCTGTTGTACGTCTCTTTCTTCTTAAGTTATATGTCTCTTTCATGTTAAGTTGTTGTACGTTTCTTGTTAAGTTGTTGTACGTCTCTTTCTTGTTAATTTGTTGTACGTCTCTTGTTAAGTTGTTGTACGTCTCTTACTTACAGTGCCAGGCTGTTGTCACTTTGAAAGAAACTTTTATAGTGCCTTTGTATGATTTCTTTTGTTCCCCCTGCGAATGCTATCCTCTCATGAGCTCACCGTATAACGGTTGTTTGGGGAGGCATTCATCTGACATGACAACAACATGCCCTGTCCATCTGGTCTGTATCTGTGATCTGTGTCTGTACTTGTGGTAGAGGTTAACCTAATATTGCAGGTCATATGTATCACTAAAACAAAGAAGAAATCACTCCATGTTTTAGAGCACTGTCTGTCTATGTTGTACGGTCTTATGGTGATACTTTTATCCTAATTGTGAAGTCCCTCTGTCCAAGTAATGGGTTTTCTAACCATGTGACTTACAGAAATATATCCTTCTCAGTCTGAGCAATCTTTTTCTTTGAGAAGTACATTCAGTAGGAGAAATAAAGTAATGACTTTTGAACATCTGAGCAGAAATCTGAAAGGATAATCATGCATTAATACTCTTATCTGCTGAAGACGGATGTGTCGGAACCAAAGGTGCAAATATCGCGGTCAAGCTGTAAACTAGCGACACAATGCGTTCTGTTCGCCTGACTATACCTTACTACTTGCAAAGCCCTATTCAGGGCTTCGTTAGCGGGAGATGAGATGAATGCAGAAGAAAAAAAAGAATGCTACTCTTATAGTTTTGTTAGTGAGAATTTACATATACTATCACGTGTGTCCGACATTTCTTTTACTAGGAATCATTGACTGTCTGAGACTTGAGACCATAAGTCCTACTCGAGACTTGAGACCATAAGTCCTACTCGAGACTTGAGACCATAAGTCCTACTCGAGACTTGAGACCATAAGTCCTACTCGAGACTTGAGACCATAAGTCCTACTCGAGACTTGAGACCATAAGTCCTACTCGAGACTTGAGACCATAAGTCCTACTCGAGACTTGAGACCATAAGTCCTACTCGAGACTTGAGACCATAAGTCCTACTCGAGACTTGAGACCATAAGTCCTACTCGAGACTTGAGACCATAAGTCCTACTCGAGCCTAGTGCTATGCCTTCAACATTTTCTTGATTATTTTCTTATACTGGTTAATTTGAAAGTGATAACGGAAAACAATTCATAGTTTACTGGTTTTATCAAATCAAATATATGCATGTCATGTTCTCCTATCCTGGGATATCTATTCCAACTCTATCCATATCTTCCTTGTTTCATGACAGATTGGCCTCTATTGTTCTTTCACGCTATCAAATGTCTCTTGCATTTGGTTGATAATAACATTCTTCTTCCATAGTCTGAACACTTTTGCAAATCTCCGCTCTTTAGCAACTTTACTACATTGCCTTCTTTCAAGTCTGCTGGTATTGCTACTCTTTTCCAAACTTTACCAAGTAATTTGTATAATATCTGTTAAAGTATCATTGTCTGCTTTGATTGTTTCTGCTCAGATATCATCTGGGTCAGTGGCGTTACCATCTCTCACAGACATTACGGCTTTCTTCATTTATTTGTTGCTTGGTTTCTCGCAATTCTCCTGCACAGCTCTGTTTCTGCTGAATGTCTGGGGGATCTTACGGAGCTGGTCTCTTCCAAATGTGCAGTCCATTTCTTCATCTGTTCTGTTCAAATCCATCTTTTTAAAATTTGTCTATAGCGTTCTCTTTTTCCAAAACTTCTTCACAAGCCTCGTTCCATATATTGTGTATCTGTTGCCTGTGCTCTTCTATATCCTGTATTTCTTCTAGTTGTGGTAACACATGATAACTATTTGATATTGTGACTTTACATTTATCTTGTATGTCCTTGCTCTTGAAGAGTCCCATATTGATCTGTTGTCTTTGGTTTATGTTGTTGTTTACTTTTAAAAATGTAATCTTCTTTTTAGGTATGAAAAGTGGGTTGCCTGATGCCAGGTTTGATTGTCTACATACTTTGACATCGTGTAGTGATGATCTGAACTTCTGGTTTTGTCATTTGCTGGTCTAATAACTGGAAAGGAAATTGCAAATTAATTAATGAAGGACAATGCATCTACTATGGGCACTTTTATTTCACCTGCTTTCTTTCTTAGGCAGCCCTGCAGTCTCCCAGCCAGCCAGTCCCGCAGTGTCCCAAGTAGGCAGTCCCGCGGTCTCCCACCCAGCCAGTCCTGCAGTCTCACAGCCAGCCAGTGTTGCAGGCTCTCAGCCAGGCAGTCCTGTAGTTTCCCAGCCAGTCAGTCCAGCCGGTAGCCATCGCAGCAGAAGTGGGAGTCCTAAAAGTAGTCGACCAGACCACCCACCTGGCAGCCACAGAAGTGGAAGTCACAGGTCAGCTGAGATTATTTTGTAATGGGTTTTCTTAACACACAAAAATTGATAGATTTGTTGCTCTTTACGTTATATTAATCATGTATCTCCTCTGTTCTCTGCAGCATTTCCATTGTGATCTTTTACTTACTACTCTTGACGTCCTTTATATCATCATCTGGTTAATCAGTCAAGAGACTGATTGTAAAGTTGTCTGATTATCTCTCTCCAATTGACCCTATCCTCTGGTTAATCAGTCAAGAGACTGATTGTAAAGTTGTCTGATTATCTCTTTCCATTTGACCCTATCCTGTGGTTAATCAGTCAAGAGACTGATTGTAAAGTTGTCTGATTATCTCTCTCCATTTGACCCTATCCTCTGGTTAATCAGTCAAGAGACTGATTGTAAAGTTGTCTGATTATCTCTTTCCATTTGACCCTATCCTGTGGTTAATCAGTCAAGAGACTGATTGTAAAGTTGTCTGATTATCTCTTTCCATTTGACCCTATCCTGTGGTTAATCAGTCAAGAGACTGATTGTAAAGTTGTCTGATTATCTCTTTCCATTTGACCCTATCCTGTGGTTAATCAGTCAAGAGACTGATTGTAAAGTTGTCTGATTATCTCTTTCCATTTGACCCTATCCTGTGGTTAATCAGTCAAGAGACTGATTGTAAAGTTGTCTGATTATCTCTCTGCATTTGACCTTATCCTCTGCAGCTCTCTTCATTTCAGCATAGATCCGTACTTTGATGTCTCTGCATACCTGAGATGTAAAGGTGAGTCTTGCTCGTTCCCCTTCCTGTTTTCTACTGAATCTTGTCCACTCATATCTTCCGTAGAAGACTTTCATGTCTCGTATTGCAACCTATCCAACACAATCTGATTTCCCAGAGAAATAAAAACTGACTTGAGTCTGGCTCGAGGTCTTGGGTTGGTTATAAATGTTTTGTCGTTCGGATGTAGTCACTCTTTGACTTTGTGTTTAGGGGAAACATGTTTCGTTCATACTGACTTAGTCACTCTTTGACTTTGTGTTTAGGGGAAACATGTTTCGTTCGTACTGACTTAGTCACTCTTTGACTTTGTGTTTAGGGGAAACATGTTTCGTTCAAACTGACTTAGTCACTCTTTGACTTTGTGTTTAGGGGAAACATGTTTCGTTCATACTGACTTAGTCACTCTTTGACTTTGTATTTAGGGGAAACATGTTTCGTTCGTACTGACTTAGTCACTCTTTGACTTTGTGTTTAGGGGAAACATGTTTCGTTCATACTGACTTAGTCACTCTTTGACTTTGTGTTTAGGGGAAACATGTTTCGTTCAAACTGACTTAGTCACTCTTTGACTTTGTGTTTAGGGGAAACATGTTTCGTTCATACTGACTTAGTCACTCTTTGACTTTGTATTTAGGGGAAACATGTTTCGTTCGTACTGACTTAGTCACTCTTTGACTTTGTGTTTAGGGGAAACATGTTTCGTTCATACTGACTTAGCCACTCTTTGACTTTATGTCACGATCCATATTAATGAAAATATGCGTATGGTGAGCAATGGTGGTCTCTGGGACAAGGTCACTCTCATTTGTCACTGCTACTTACTTTGTTGGATGGTCTGTCAAAAGTCAATCAACCAAGTCAACAGGCAATCTGTCTGTCAAGATATCTCATTGACACTCACTCAGGCTGCTGTAGACTGGTCTGATTCTGCTGTAGGCTGGTCTGATTCTGCTGTAGGCTGGTCTGATTCTGCTGTCAAGATCTGTCATTGACACTCACTCAGGCTGCTGTAGACTGGTCTGATTCAGCTGTAGGCTGGTCTGATTCTGCTGTCAAGATCTCTCATTGACACTCACTCAGGCTGCTGTAGGCTGGTCTGATTCTGCTGTCAAGATCTCTCATTGACACTCACTCAGGCTGCTGTAGGCTGGCCTGATTCTGCTGTCAAGATCTCTCATTGACACTCACTCAGGCTGCTGTAGGCTGGTCTGATTCTGCTGTCAAGATCTCTCATTGACACTCACTCAGGCTGCTGTAGGCTGGTCTGATTCTGCTGTCAAGATCTGTCTGCCTGCCCTGCTTCGGTTTGTCCTGAGCCATCTCTACCCCAGCTTAAATATGCCTCCTAAACTCTTCCCTCATTTCTTGGTTGCTGACAAAAGCTAATCATGTGATCCAACTTGTTGAACCTGGCACAAATCATGCTCCATTTCACGGTTACCTATTGACATTTTCCTCTATAAAAATCCGTTCACTTGTTTCCAATTCCCTATACCATAACAACGGTGACCTTGGGGAAATGATTCTCAAGTTGAACGTTGCTGTGTCTTAACTTGCACACAATTTGAGGATTTCTTGATCTGGAATATTTGATCATGTATCTCTTTGAACACGCCTCATATCATAGTCTTCATACTCACCTGTTTCTAGCTATGTTGTAAATATCTTTATATCATATTTTGCAAATTGCTTGGTTATGTACAAGTATTCACTGTTGTAAGTGTCATCAATACATTGGATCCCCTCTATTGACAGACTTCTGACTGCTCAATTTCATTGATCACCTCTATTGCCAGACTTCTAACAAGCTCACTTTTATTGATCACCTCTATTGACAGACTTCTGACAAGGTCACTTTTATTGATCACCTCTATTGCCAGACTTCTGACAGCTCAATTTCATTGATCACCTCTATTGCCAGACTTCTAACAAGCTCACTTTTATTGATCACCTCTATTGACAGACTTCTGACAAGGTCACTTTTATTGATCACCTCTATTGACAGACTTCTCACTTTCATTGATCACCTCTTTTGACAGACGATTTGATGCTGACCACATCACCCATTGTGTGCAGTTTTTCACCAAATAATATGGGTCTAACTCCATATTTCCTATATGCCGCATGGCCTGATAGGATCTTTACTTACTCTTTAGTTTACTATTGACAAACTTGTTCTTTATAAACAGCACACCTAGATGGCCAATTCATTGGTTCAGACATTCATCTTTAAATTTGTTTTGAAATATCTGTTTTGCTTTCTGCATTTTGACTTATGTGTTTATTTGAACTATGCTTGTTCCTAGTTTTGCTAGTCTGTCTTCATGTTGGCTGGTGTGTTTATTTGTCTGTTTGTCTCTTCTCATTGCCTGATATGTCTGTATCTCCTGAAATCCATTGCAGGGGACTTTGATGTTGTGTGCTCTCTGTGTCCTGTCAATCATCTAAGCCAGCTTTGTAACTTCTTGGTTGTTAGATTGTAGATATGTTATTAGTGTATGTAGTGTAAATATTGACTTAATGAAGACTGCAATACTGGATGACTGTGCTTTCTTTGTTGGAACTGGATATGTGGCTCTGATTTCTTGTCATAGCAAACCCAGGGGGGTAGCAAGGTATGGGCTGGACGTCCCGCTCGTTAAAGGAAAATGAAGCGTCTGATATAGCCTCTCCTTTCCAGGTGTAGAGATCGCCGCTGGATTCACTGTTCGACTTGCCGGGTAGGTGTTTCCATGCCAATGGCCTCTCCTACATTATTGTGTCCCAAACAGCACCTTCATGAGGGGCTCCCTGTTTCTTACAGGTCCTGCTGTGGGGCGCGACCAAGTACCCGGTAGTATACCTGGGCGGGCAGATTGGGCTCATTAGCCTTGATTGGCAGCTAATCTAAGAGAAGGTAAACTCTGACTCTAACCCCGAGTAGACGAAGCTCGTTAGCCTGTTGAGGCATCTTGGCTAGGAGAGGAGGAACTGATTTTAAACCCACAAGTCCCAGAGAGTGCTCGCTAGTCTTGGGATGATGAGAGTATCATCGGATGTCTCGAGCAACTAGCATCTGCGGGCAACGACTCCACTGCCTTGTGGAAACCTTGGGAGAGGGTAGGGCTACGGGAGTAAACCCAGACAGAAAACCCGGAGTGGTAGCACCTAAGGTGGATGGTTTCAAAATTGTGAACTCATTCCTGCAGGTGAGCTGGTGCCAAATTACCATGCTTTGCATTCCTTTGGATACACCAGCAAGGCCGAGAGAAGGATCCTGCAGTTTGGGCAGCCCAGTGTCTCCATAATCAGCACCCAGGCTTGCGCTCTGAGAGGCTACTCACAGGGTGCCATGCGCATGGTCTGCAAAAACTGAGGTGTCTATGAATGAATGGATGAATAGCAAACCTAAGGTTTCAAATTGTTGTGCAGCTGTTTCACAATTAGAGCAAACCTAAGGTTTCAAATTGTTGTGCAGCTGTTTCACAATGACTGTTTTTCAGAAGTGGCAGCAATGTGAGCAGAAGTGTTAGCCCAGCAGGCAGTCAAAAAAGCGGGAGTCAAAGAAGCAGAAGTGCAACTCCTGGTAGCCACAGGAGCAGGAGTGGTAGTCATGCTGGTAGCCACAGGAGCAGGAGTGGTAGTCATGCTGGTAGTCACAAGAGCAGGAGTGGTAGTCAAGCTGGTAGCCACAAGAGCAGGAGTGGTAGTAGAAGCCGGAGTGGTAGTCGTCCGGGTAGCCACAGAGGTCAAAGTGCAAGCCCTGTAGGAAGCCACAGAAGTGGTAGTTCCGGAGATGATCACAAGAGCAGAAGTGGCAGTTCAAGAAGTGGGTCAGCACACAGCAGCCGTGCAGGTAAAGGAATCAGCTAACAACTTTTCATTGAGTAGCAGTGTGTACTTACTTATTGTGTAACAATGTGTGTGCACATATTTTGTAACTTATTGTGTATCAATAATACATGTGTAACACAGCAATGAAGGTTTGCACATCCCAGATCAAATAGCGGGACAAATTACAACTTTGTTGAATTTAAGGGAAGAATCTCAGGTATCAAAATCTATTGTCATTTTATATAGAAAGGCATATATTAGGCATAGATCAATATTCCACACTGAGCTATGGTACCAATGTTTCATGTTGATGAAACGACCTCTGTACTAGAAGAAATGGTCACCTATGACCTTCATTGCTAATGAGGGAAATTCATATCCTGGCTTGAAAACTGCTATAGATGTGCTAGCATGCTTGTTAGGGGATGTTGAGGCTTGTTAGGGGCTGTTGAGGCTTGTTAGGGGCTGTTGAGGTTTGTTAGCGTCTGAAGAGGTTTGTTAGGGTCTGATGAGGTTTGTTAGCGTCTGAGGAGGTTTGTTATGGTCTGATGAGGTTTGTTAGGGTCTGATGAGGTTTGTTAGTGGCTGATGAGGTTTTGTTAGGGGCTGTTGAGGTTTTGTTGGGGGCTGATGAGGTTTTGTTAGTGGCTGATGAGGTTTTGTTAGTGGCTGATGAGGTTTTGTTGGGGGCTGATGAGGTTTTGTTAGTGGCTGATGAGGTTTTGTTGGGGGGCTGATGAGGTTTTGTTAGTGGCTGATGAGGTTTTGTTGGGGGGCTGATGAGGTTTTGTTAGTGGCTGATGAGGTTTTGTTAGTGGCTGATGAGGTTTTGTTAGTGGCTGATGAGGTTTTGTTGGGGGCTGTTGAGGTTTTGTTTGGGGGCTGATGAGGTTTTGTTGGGGGCTGATGAGGTTTTGTTGGGGGGCTGATGAGGTTTTGTTAGCAGCGGAAGAAGCTGGTCAGTTAAAGCGTATGATGATCTATCGGTCCTGGGCACATAAGGAAATGTGATCAAATGTTGCCACACTACTACAAGTCCAACAAAACACGTCTGGCTGGCTACATGTGCACCTACAACATGGTTTACTAAATAATTGAAGCCTGTTTCTGCTTGTGGAAGACAGTGTATTCTAGATTTTATTGTTTCTTGACTTTGATGAAATTGTTGAAGAATCAGATGATGAATTTCCACTATCTCTTTCAGACTTTCTCTATCTCTTTCAGACTTTCTCTATCTCTTTCAGACTTTCTCTATCTCTTTCAGACTTTCTCTATCTCTTTCAGCCTTTTACTATCGCTTTTAGCCTTTCTCCATCTCTTTCAGCCTTTCTCCATCTCTTTCAGCCTTTCTCTATCTCTTTCAGCCTTTCTCTCTCTTTCAGACTTTCTCTCTCTTTCAGCCTTTCTCTCTCTCTTTCAGCCTTTCTCTATTTCTTTCAGCCTTTTACTATTTCTTTCAGCCTTTTTCTATCTCTCTCAGCCTTTCTCTCTCTCTTTCAGCCTTTCTCTCTCTCTTTCAGCCTTTCTCTATCTCTTTCAGACCTTCTCTATCTCTTTCAGCCTTTCTCCAATAATAAACCTCATTTTCAAATTTACATTGTCAGTCAGCATAAGAAAAGGGTCAATTCATTTGGCTTGATTATAGTTTCTTTAGGTCCAGCACGGTTGCGCACTCAGGAGATTGTAGTGTACATATGTTTTTAGGATTTTATATGCACGGACACAAAAAAACAAAATGTCATTACCTGTATATATAAGAAGCTGATGAGGTCATGATATATTAGAAATTGATGAGGTCATAAAAAATAAGAAACTGATGAGAAATTCATTAGGTCATGATTATAAGGAAAAGATGAGGTAATAATATATTAGAAATTGATGAGGTAATAATATATTAGAAATTGATGAGGTAATAATATAGAAGAAACTGATAGGTTGTAATATAAATATCAGGAAATATTTTGTTAGTCAGAGAGTGGTGAATGCTTGGAATGCATTGCCACTGGAGGTAGTGGAGGCAGGAACAATTAATGCATTTAAGAATAAATTGGATGCGCATAGCTTTTAGAGCAAGGTGATGTAAATGAAACTGGTTGTATACAGACTGTGCAGGGTCTTCTAAACCAGTATAAAGACGTTAAAGTAATGTATAAGGAGCTGACGAGAAATTCATGTGTAATGTGAGAAAGACTGTCTGTCTTGGTGCATCATCTGGTGGCACACAAATGAAAGGGTTTGGCTGTTCACTTTTAGTGTATTGTTTGCAAGGTCTAGAGTTAGGAATTCAGGGATTTTCATGTCTAGTGACTTGGTGTTTTCATTTGACTTGCACATTTTAGACATCAGTCCAATGTGAACGGTACTGCAGTAATACTGAACTCCAATCCAATGTGAACGGTACTGCAGTAATACTGAACTCCAATCCAATGTGAACGGTACTGCAGTAATACTGAACTCTAGTCCAATGTGAATGGTTCTGCAGTAATACTGAACTTTAGTCCAATGTGAATGGTACTGCAGTAATACTGAACTCTAGTCCAATGTGAATGGTTCTGCAGTAATACTGAACTCTAGTCCAATGTGAACGGTACTGCAGTAATACTGAACTTTAGTCCAATGTGAATGGTACTGCAGTAATACTGAACTCTAGTCCAATGTGAACGGTACCCCAGTAATACTGAACTCTAGTCCAATGTGAACGGTACTGCAGTAATACTGAACTCTAGTCCAATGTGAACGGTACTGCAGTAATACTGAACTCTAGTTGTGACTGATCAACTGTCACTGTAAAACATTTGCTGACCTATATTTGTATATTATTGCCATTGCTAGGGAGCAGAGCAAGCAGTGCTGGGAGTGACGGATCTTCACCAGGTAATCATCATCATGTTGTGTCTGACATTCCATTGTATGTCTTTGCTTCATTGTTGGGCAGCTGAAGAGACTCCTTGCTGGCAAGTGCATCAGATAATGGATGGTAGAACAATCACTGGATATTAAGATCATCTGTGGATACGGAATATACAGTCATGCGCTGATCTAGGGGGTGATCATAGAGGGTGACTTGATGGGGCTAAGGTGGTGATCACAGAGGGTGACTTGATGGGGCTAAGGTGATCACAGTGACTTGATGGGGCTAAGGTGGTGATTACAGAGGATGACTTGATGGGGCTAAAGTAGGTGGTGATCACAGAGGGTGACTTGATGGGGCTAAGGTGGTGATCACAGAGGGTGACTTGATGGGGCTAAGGTGATCACAGTGACTTGATGGGGCTAAGGGGGTGATTACAGAGGATGACTTGATGGGGCTAAAGTAGGTGGTGATCACAAAGGGTGACTTGATGGGGCTAAAGTAGGTGGTGATCACAAAGGGTGACTTGATGGGGCTAAAGTAGGTGGTGATCACAGAGGGTGACTTGATGGGGCTAAAGTAGGTGGTGATCACAAAGGGTGACTTGATGAGGCTAAAGTAGGTGGTGATCACAAAGGGTGACTTGATGGGACTAAACTAGAGGGTGACTTGATGATGATAAACTAGAGGGGGATCACAGAGGGTGACGATGAGACTAAACTAGGCGGTGATCCGAGAGGGTGACTTGATGGGGCTAAATTAGATGGAGATCACAGAGGGTGACTTGATGGGGCTAAATTAGATGGAGATCACAGAGGGTGATCCGACCAAGCATCTCTCAAGAGAGTTCTGGGTCATTCTCAATTTATCCTCTAGTGCTTTTGCAAGTGTCCATGTCTCTGCACTGTGCACATCGCAGCAAGAACAGTGGAATTGAGAAGAGGCATGTAGGTTCTGGTCTTGTCAACCATCCAGGACTGTGTTAATGGATGAGAAGGCTACCCAGCCCGCGCTGCGACGTCTTGTTAGTTTTAATACATTGTAAATAGATAGCTTCACGAAAACCAATTACAGGCCATTACTTTCTGGGCATCCCTCGTATTGACAAAGTGGGCAACAGAAGAGATAAAGGATGGAAGAGAGACCTTTCTGGACATTGTATAAACAAGATGTGGGGAGACATGAGCACTTCTATGGGTTATCATGGTGCTTACACACTTCTATGGGTTATCATGGTGCTTACACACTTCTATGGGTCATCATGGTGCTTACACACTTCTATGGGTTATCATGGTGCTTACACACTTCTATGGGTTATCATGGTGCTTACACACTTCTATGGGTTATCATGGTGCTTACACACTTCTATGGGTCATCATGGTGCTTACACACTTCTATGGGTTATCATGGTGCTTACACACTTCTATGGGTTATCATGGTGCTTACACACTTCTATGGGTTATCATGGTGCTTACACACTTCTATGGGTTATCATGGTGCTTACACACTTCTATGGGTCATCATGGTGCTTACACACTTCTATGGGTCATCATGGTGCTTACACACTTCTATGGGTTATCATGGTGCTTACACACTTCTATGGGTTATCATGGTGCTTACACACTTCTATGGGTTATCATGGTGCTTACACACTTCTATGGGTTATCATGGTGCTTACACACCTCTATGGGTTATCATGGTGCTTACACACTTCTATGGGTTATCATGGTGCTTACACACTTCTATGGGTTATCATGGTGCTTACACACTTCTATGGGGCATCATGGTGCTTACACACTTCTATGGGTCATCATGGTGCTTACACACTTCTATGGGTCATCATGGTGCTTACACAAGGATAAATGTCTCTAATTTTACCACCAGTACCTGGCTCTCTTACTGTTCTGTTTTGGGTAAGACAAAATACTGTTCTGTTTTGGGTAAGACAAAATACTGTTCTGTTTTGGGTAAGACAAAATAGTGTTCTGTTTTGGGTAAGACAAAATAGTGTTCTGTTTTGGGTAAGACAAAATACTGTTCTGTTTTGGGTAAGACAAAATACTGTTCTGTTTTGGGTAAGACAAAATACTGTTCTGTTTTGGGTAAGACAAAATAGTGTTCTGTTTTGGGTAAGACAAAATAGTGTTCTGTTTTGGGTAAGACAAAATAGTGTTCTGTATTGAGTAAGACAAAATAGTGTTCTGTTTTGAGTAAGACAAAATAGTGTTCTGTATTGAGTAAGACAAAATAGTGTTCTGTTTTTGGTAAGACAAAATAGTGTTCTGTTTTGGGTAAGACAAAATAGTGTTCTGTATTGAGTAAGACGAAATAGTGTTCTGTATTGATAAGACAAAATAGTGTTCTGTATTGAGTAAGACAAAATAGTGTTCTGTATTGAAAAGATAAAATAGTGTTCTGTATTGAGTAAGACAAAATAATGTTCTGTATTGAAACTTGTTAGTCAGTTCAAGGCTAGAAAACATACCAGGTTGGACCAGAAAAATGTTTGGGCTGGTATCATCATTTCTCCAAGACAGGATACAGTCGCAAGTTTCTAGACACAGGTTAACCTCTGAACATAATGTGCATGTAGCCTGAGGCATGTCTGATCTGGTTTGCCTGCAGTAGTGCCTTGTTCTTATGTGTGTAAACCACATTTGTTGCATTGTCATGGCAGTAAACTGTGATCAACGAATTTTCATAAGATTTTGTCACAAACTTGGATAGGCTACTGTAACACTGCCTATTTTCAGGTGCACAAGAGTGTACCTAAGGTGGGGTCTTGGTAATGTCAGCCCAGCAGACTGGGGTGTCCTCTGGGTCTTGTATTGTCCTCCCAGCAGACTGGGTTGTCCTCTGGGTCTTGTATTGTCCTCCCAACAGACTGGGTTGTCCTCTGGGTCTTGAATTGTCCTCTCGGCAGACTGGGTTGTCCTCGGGGTCTTGTATTGTCCTCCCAACAGACTGGGTTGTCCTCGGGATCTTGTATTGTCCTCTCGGCAGACTGGGTTGTCCTCTGGGTCTTGTATTGTCCTCCCAGCAGACTGGGTTGTCCTCGGGGTCTTGTATTGTCCTCCCAGCAGACTGGGTTGTCCTCAGTCTCTTGGCTCTTTGCTTGACATGACTGCTGTGTAGCTAATCTTCATTCTCTAGAGACACATGAGACCAAACCACCAAAGTGGAGATTGCTCCGTCTAGAGACACATGAGACCAAACCGCCAAAGTGGAGATTGCTCCGTCTAGAGACACATGAGACCAAACCACCAAAGTGGAGATTGCTCCGTCTAGAGACACATGAGACCAAACCACCAAAGTGGAGATTGCTCCGTCTAGAGACACATGAGACCAAACCACCAAAGTGGAGATTGCTCCGTCTAGAGACAGATGAGACCAAACCGCCAAAGTGGAGATTGCTCCGTCTAGAGACACATGAGACCAAACCACCAAAGTGGAGATTGCTCCGCTGAGTTTTGAGATCATGCCTTATTGTCTGACTGCGGACCTTGTCTCTTCCTGTTACTTGGACCACCTTCCTTAGATATCTCAGTTCTGAGGCTTGGAGCTAGCTTTTCTGGGTTGTAGCCTTCGCTGGTGGTTCACACATCCATGTTAGAAATGGTACATAGATGAGGTGGTATACAGTCATCGTTGTTTTCTTTCTTCTTTTACTGTCATTATTGTTTGTCACCTTTAGTCAAGCCAAGACAGTATTGTTATCTGTAGACAAGCTGAAGCATTAAACATTGTTACCTTTATTCACACCGAGGCATTAAACATTGTTACCTTTATTCACACAGAGGCATTAAACATTGTTACCTTTATTCACACCGAGGCATTAAACATTGTTACCTTTATTCACACCGAGGCATTAAACATTGTTACCTTTATTCACACCGAGGCATTAAACATTGTTACCTTTATTCACACCGAGGCATTAAACATTGTTACCTTTATTCACACCGAGGCATTAAACATTGTTACCTTTATTCACACCGAGGCATTAAACATTGTTACGTTTATTCACACCGAGGCATTAAACATTGTTACCTTTATTCACACCGAGGCATTAAACATTGTTACCTTTATTCACACCGAGGCATTAAA
This sequence comes from Ariolimax columbianus, assembly GCA_036924085.1. Lineage (NCBI taxonomy): Eukaryota > Metazoa > Mollusca > Gastropoda > Stylommatophora > Arionidae > Ariolimax > Ariolimax columbianus. The sequence continues at coordinate 104,230,770 of JAVGWX010000007.1, read as the reverse complement.
CATTTTTACCTTTATTCACACTGAGGCATTAAACATTGTTACCTTTATTCATACCGAGGCATTAAACATTGTTACCTTTATTAACACAGATGAATTAAACATGTGCTAAACTTATTGCAATCGAGTTGCCAGGTGGTGCATGCTTGTTATTGTCTGATAAAACTTAAACAATACAGGTTTTATACAAAGTGTGTCGTTGTTAGCTTGAAACAATACAGGTTTTATACAAAGTGTGTCGTTGTTAGCTTGAAACAATACAGGTTTTATACAAAGTGTGTCGTTGTTAGCTTGAAACAATACAGGTTTTATACAAAGTGTGTCGTTGTTAGCTTGAAACAATACAGGTTTTATACAAAGTGTGTCGTTGTTAGCTTGAAACAATACAGGTTTTATACAAAGTGTGTCGTTGTTAGCTTGAAACAATACAGGTTTTATACAAAGTGTGTCGTTGTTAGCTTGAAACAATACAGGTTTTATACAAAGTGTGTCGTTGTTAGCTTGAAACAATACAGGTTTTATACAAAGTGTGTCGTTGTTAGCTTGAAACAATACAGGTTTTATACAAAGTGTGTCGTTGTTAGCTTGAAACAATACAGGTTTTATACAAAGTGTGTCGTTGTTAGCTTGAAACAATACAGGTTTTATACAAAGTGTGTCGTTGTTAGCTTGAAACAATACATGTGTCATTGCCAGCTTTGAATAAAGTTATATAGATAATATGTGACTGTTTGCACAGACGGCAAGAGGTCACATTCTGGGTCAGAATCAGACAGCCATATCTCTAGGAAGAAGGCTCGTAGAAAGATTGGCAGCGATGATGAGGAGGACCAAGATGAACTGGATGAGATTGATCAAGCCGAGCGAGATGCTTTACTTCAGGAAGGTATGTCTTTCTTCTGGTCTCTTGGGCATGAATGCATTTTCTAGATTGTTCTGATTTGTTTTTGATTATATGTAGCCACTGGGTCACTTTTATCATAGTGTGACTTTTATCATATGTAGCCATAGGATCACTTTTATCATATGTAGCCGCTGGGTCACGTTTATCATTTGTAGCTGCTATGTCACTTTTATTATATGTAGCCATAGGATCACTTTTCTTGATGACCATTCCTTTATTGTGGTCTTGCAGATTGACATAGAAAATAGAACATTATTTGAGAAAATTATGTTTCCGTTTTTAGTTTAAAATTGTAAAATACCAGCACCAACTGCGAGCACATTGGCCAGATTGTTACCATGATCATACGTGGGTCAGGGAGCTCTGCAGTGATGTTAGTAACTGGGTAGTTCTGCCAATATACTGTTTATTGGTACTGTTTATGACTGTCACTTGCTTTGTGCTGCATCAAGAAAGTCATTGGCCAACTGTCTAGCTGCACTGCCTACCCTGCGGAGGTGGGTCCCGAGTTCGAAGACCCCTGTCTGACCATCTCCTCCAAGCTTGTCTTGCCAACATTCTCTGGCTCGTAGCACTGTGCTGGTGTCTCCATTCCGTCCTCATGGATCGTTTTATTTTTTTATTTATCATTTTTGTTTTCTCTCTTCACTCCCACTTGACTCTGATGCTACTCTTCACTCCCACCTAACATGCTACTCTTCTCTCCCACCTGACTAATGCTACTCTTCACTCCCACCTAACATGATACTCTTCTGTCCCACCTAACATGCTACTCTTCTCTCCCACCTGACTAATGCTACTCTTCTCTCCCACCTAACATGCTACTCTTCTCTCCCACCTAACATGCTACTCTTCTCTCCCACCTAACATGCTACTCTTCACTCCCACCTAACATGCTACTCTTCTCTCCCACCTGACTCTGATGCTACTCTTCGCACGCACCTGACTAATGCTACTCTTCGCACGCACCTGACTAATGCTACTCTTCACACCCACCTGACTAATGCTACTCTTCACTCCCACCTGACTAATGCTACTCTTCACTCCCACCTGACTAATGCTACTCTTCACTCCCACCTGACTAATGCTACTCTTCACTCCCACCTGACTAATGCTACTCTTCACTCCCACCTGACTCTGATGCTACTCTTCACTCCCACCTGACTAATGCTACTCTTCACTCCCACCTGACTAATGCTACTCTTCACTCCCACCTGACTAATGCTACTCTTCACTCCCACCTGACTCTGATGCTACTCTTCACTCCCACCTGACTAATGCTACTCTTCACTCCCACCTGACTAATGCTACTCTTCACTCCCACCTGACTAATGCTACTCTTCACTCCCACCTGACTCTGATGCTACTCTTCACTCCCACCTGACTAATGCTACTCTTCACTCCCACCTGACTAATGCTACTCTTCACTCCCACCTGACTAATGCTACTCTTCACTCCCCATATGTTTGTTGAAAGTTTATGAAAACTGTTTTTTTACATTTCAGCTGAGATGGATCTGACAGACTTGAATGCTATGGAACTGTTTGGTGACGCAGGTGACATCAGCTCAGACGAAGATAAAGAAACGAGACCGGCAGGAGAGGATGATGACAATGTTGTTAGACGGGTACATAAGGAAGAGTGAGAGAAGGAATGTTTGCTAGAGAAGTTTTGCTCAGTCTATCCTCTCCTTAAGCTCATCAAATGAAACCTGCCTCACAGCTGGCAGCATCCGTGTTTAGCTGAGTCTGTCATTGCCTTTAGCTGAGTCTGTCTTGGCCTTTAGCTGAGTCTGTCATGGCCTTTAGCTGAGTCTGTCATGGCCTTTAGCTGAGTCTGTCTTGGCCTTTAGCTGAGTCTGTCTTGGCCTTTAGCTGAGTCTGTCTTGGCCTTTAGCTGTCTGTCTTGGCCTTTAGCTGAGTCTGTCATGGCCTTTAGCTGAGTCTGTCTTGGCCTTTAGCTGAGTCTCTCTTGGCCTTTAGCTGAGTCTGTCTTGGCCTTTAGCTGAGTCTGTCTTGGCCTTTAGCTGAGTCTGTCATGGCCATTAGCTGAGTCTGTCTTGGCCTTTAGCTGAGTCTGTCTTGGCCTTTAGCTGAGTCTGTCTTGGCCTTTAGCTGAGTCTGTCTTGGCCTTTAGCTGTCTGTCTTGGCCTTTAGCTGAGTCTGTCTTGGCCTTTAGCTGAGTCTGTCTTGGCCTTTAGCTGAGTCTGTCATTGCCTTTAGCTGAGTCTGTCATGGCCTTTAGCTGAGTCTGTCTTGGCCTTTAGCTGAGTCTGTCTTGGCCTTTAGCTGAGTCTGTCTTGGCCTTTAGCTGTCTGTCTTGGCCTTTAGCTGTCTGTCTTGGCCTTTAGCTGTCTGTCTTGGCCTTTAGCTGAGTCTGTCATGGCCTTTAGCTGAGTCTGTCTTGGCCTTTAGCTGAGTCTGTCATGGCCTTTAGCTGTCTGTCTTGGCCTTTAGCTGAGTTTGTTATGCCCATTAGCTAAGTCTGTCATTGCCTTTAGCTGAGTCTGTCTTGGCCATTAGCTAAATCTGTCTTGGCCTTTAGCTGAGTCTGTCTTGGCCTTTAGCTGAGTCTGTCATTGCCTTTAGCTGAGTCTGTCTTGGCCATTAACTGAGTCTGTCTTGGCCTTTAGCTGAGTCTGTCATGGCCTTTAGCTGTCTGTCTTGGCCTTTAGCTGAGTCTGTCTTGGCCTTTAGCTGAGTCTGTCTTGGCCTTTAGCTGAGTCTGTCTTGGCCTTTAGCTGTCTGTCTTGGCCTTTAGCTGTCTGTCTTGGCCTTTAGCTGAGTCTGTCTTGGCCTTTAGCTGAGTCTGTCATGGCCTTTAGCTGAGTCTGTCTTGGCCTTTAGCTGAGTCTGTCTTGGCCTTTAGCTGAGTCTGTCTTGGCCTTTAGCTGAGTCTGTCATGGCCTTTAGCTGAGTCTGTCTTGGCCTTTAGCTGAGTCTGTCTTGGCCTTTAGCTGAGTCTGTCTTGGCCTTTAGCTGAGTCTGTCATGGCCATTAGCTGAGTCTGTCTTGGCCTTTAGCTGAGTCTGTCTTGGCCTTTAGCTGAGTCTGTCTTGGCCTTTAGCTGAGTCTGTCTTGGCCTTTAGCTGTCTGTCTTGGCCTTTAGCTGAGTCTGTCTTGGCCTTTAGCTGAGTCTGTCTTGGCCTTTAGCTGAGTCTGTCATTGCCTTTAGCTGATTCTGTCATGGCCTTTAGCTGAGTCTGTCTTGGCCTTTAGCTGAGTCTGTCTTGGCCTTTAGCTGAGTCTGTCTTGGCCTTTAGCTGTCTGTCTTGGCCTTTAGCTGTCTGTCTTGGCCTTTAGCTGAGTCTGTCATGGCCTTTAGCTGAGTCTGTCTTGGCCTTTAGCTGAGTCTGTCATGGCCTTTAGCTGTCTGTCTTGGCCTTTAGCTGAGTTTGTTATGCCCATTAGCTAAGTCTGTCATTGCCTTTAGCTGAGTCTGTCTTGGCCATTAGCTAAATCTGTCTTGGCCTTTAGCTGAGTCTGTCTTGGCCTTTAGCTGAGTCTGTCATTGCCTTTAGCTGAGTCTGTCTTGGCCATTAACTGAGTCTGTCTTGGCCTTTAGCTGAGTCTGTCATGGCCTTTAGCTGAGTCTGTCTTGGCCTTTAGCTGAGTCTGTCTTGGCCTTTAGCTGAGTCTGTCTTGGCCTTTAGCTGAGTCTGTCTTGGCCTTTAGCTGTCTGTCTTGGCCTTTAGCTGTCTGTCTTGGCCTTTAGCTGAGTCTGTCTTGGCCTTTAGCTGAGTCTGTCATGGCCTTTAGCTGAGTCTGTCATGGCCTTTAGCTGAGTCTGTCATGGCCTTTAGCTGAGTCTGTCTTGGCCTTTAGCTGAGTCTGTCTTGGCCTTTAGCTGAGTCTGTCTTGGCCTTTAGCTGAGTCTGTCTTGGCCTTTAGCTGAGTCTGTCATGGCCTTTAGCTGAGTCTGTCTTGGCCTTTAGCTGAGTCTGTCTTGGCCTTTAGCTGAGTCTGTCTTGGCCTTTAGCTGTCTGTCTTGGCCTTTAGCTGTCTGTCTTGGCCTTTAGCTGTCTGTCTTGGCCTTTAGCTGAGTCTGTCATGGCCTTTAGCTGAGTCTGTCTTGGCCTTTAGCTGAGTCTGTCATGGCCTTTAGCTGTCTGTCTTGGCCTTTAGCTGAGTTTGTTATGCCCATTAGCTAAGTCTGTCATTGCCTTTAGCTGAGTCTGTCTTGGCCATTAGCTAAATCTGTCTTGGCCTTTAGCTGAGTCTGTCTTGGCCTTTAGCTGAGTCTGTCATTGCCTTTAGCTGAGTCTGTCTTGGCCATTAACTGAGTCTGTCTTGGCCTTTAGCTGAGTCTGTCATTGCCTTTAGCTGAGTCTGTCTTGGCCATTAACTGAGTCTGTCTTGGCCTCCCAATGCCTCCCAGATAAAAGCACATGTCTTACTCAGTTGGAGTTCATATAAAGTCTTGTGTTAGAGGCAAACAGCAAAGAATGAGACAAGGATGCATTTATTCCATGGAACGTTGGTGGATTGTTGCAGCCTAGTGCATGTATCTTTTGCTGGTGAGTTCTGCAGCTACACCTCCTTCATCTGGTATTTCTCCAAGGACATGTGTAACAGTTCCCGCCGGAGCAAGGGGAGTTTAGGATGCCTGAACATGTTAAAGCTTAAAGCTACCTGAATGCATGTCAAGGTCACTCACCGTCTCAGCAAAGGAGAACAGAGTTGAGTTAAGGAATGTGGACAGGTAGAAACTGACCACTGGCCTTCCGATTTTAGTAGGGGGAGATTCATTGACAGACGAAATTGGCAGTGGGGCTTGCTGGGAGAGAATGAGTGACAGGTGTGCAAAGTGTTTCGTTCCAATTGGGATTGAAGATGACCATACCTGAGATCGATTGGTCAAGCTCTGGCCTTGCTTGAGGATATATAACTCGAGACAAAGTTTAGCTCGGGAGGCTGGAGAGAGAGAGGCTAGATAGAGAGAGGCTGTATGGGAGAGAGAGAGACTGAATGTGGATAGTATGTTTAACTCACCGATTTAGATAGAGGAGCGATTGATAGACGGTTGGACGAATGTTTACTGATAGAACAGGATCGCTCAAATAGGTGTGTGAGTTTTGCATTAATAGATAATGTGTAAGTGTGTTTGTAAGCAAGGACACACTGTGAACGAGTTATGTCGAGATCGCCTGCCTGAGGGGATTTCAGTGAGGAAGAGTATTTCATAAGGTGTGTTGAAGACGCAGTTAAGGCGATGTGTGTGTGATGTAATTGCAAGGCAATAGAACTGGGGTTTTTAGTTAGTTGGGAATTCCATCAATAGCTAATGCTTACAATTCCCGTTTTAGTAGAATGTTTAGTTAAGATATGTATTATATTGTGTTTGTAATTTCTCTACTCATTCTATGATATGAGTATGATATAATAAATATGCCACCTGCTGTGTGATATGTCATTTACTGAGTATGGTCATGATGATGTGGATGAGTGTGAGAATGTTCTAAGATAGAATAACGGCCAGGACAAACAGTGGGTCTGCTACACGTTATTATTATTTTTCTTTGTCTCCCACTCTTTGATAGCTCCTGTCCTGCCTCTCCATCTGTAACCGTGCAAAAGGCCTCTTGTGCGCTAAGAATCTGCCCGATTCAAACTTCTGCCCAACCATTCCTCCTCCTCTCACTTGACTTGGCCTCTCCACCTGGGTCAAACTCCCCCTTTCGCCACCTCTGTCCAGCCGTCCACACACGTCCGTCCTGAGATTTCCACCTCTGTCCCTCCACGGATCGGAATGTGGAACTTGGATGGGCTTCCCACTCACTTTCCTACGACTCTGTCCCCTTCCAAAATACTGGGCAGTGATCGTATAGTGGTTAGTACTTCGCGTTGTGGCCGCGACAACCCAGGTTCGAATCCTGGTCACGGCACCAAAATAATAATAACGTGTAGCAGACCCACTGTTTGTTTGCCCTTGGCCGTTATTCTATCTTAGAACATTCTCACACTCATCCACATCATCATGACCATACTCAGTAAATGACATATCACACAGCAGGTGGCATATTTATTATATCATACTCATATCATAGAATGAGTAGAGAAATTACAAACACAATATAATACATATCTTAACTAAACATTCTACTAAAACGGGAATTGTAAGCATTAGCTATTGATGGAATTCCCAACTAACTAAAAACCCCAGTTCTATTGCCTTGCAATTACATCACACACACATCGCCTTAACCTTACGCACTCCACATTATTTTTGAAAAAAATTTGACCTAATTAATTTTCTTAATTAGTCGCTGTGGTAGTCGTCTTTCAAAATTTGTAACTTTTATGTTTGTTTGTCAATAAATATAATTTTCTGGCGTGATACACAATAGCATAACGAACATGTGGGTGTTATTGTTTTTGTTGTATGTTTGTTAGTTTTTGAGATTTAAAAAGATGAAGTTGAAAATTTATGAAAATCTCTGGAAAAATTTGGACTCGACCACTAGGCCTAGTCGCTTCGATAGAAAACCATGGAAACCACAACAACGTATCGATACTGTGTTTACAATATCGCCACAACTGTTAGTTTCCAATTCAAACGTAGTTCTTTCATTTAAACAAACAAAATAAACAGATCTACGCGATAAAAATCTTTCTCAACAACCTACTTCCCCTTTCGCAAAAAGTCGGCTTGCTCCAAACGGCGTATACAAAATTAAAACTGTTCAAAAGCCATTTGTAATCGAACACACGATACTTTAACCGGCAAAATATCGTGTATATATGGAGGGCGTAGTCAGCAGTAAAAAATGGCTGTCAGGAGTGACTCCGTTCAAAAAAAAAAAATTTTTTTCCGCACACCGTTTTTGCAGGCCGAGCTGGTTAGAAGGGATCGGACAAGGGCGTGCTACAGGTTAACTGCGTCTTCAACACACCTTATCAAATACTCTTCCTCACTGAAATCCCCTCAGGCGGGCGATCTCGACATAACTCGTTCACAGTGTGTCCTTGCTTACAAACACACTTACACATTATATATTAATGCAAAACTCACACACCTATTTGAGCGATCCTGTTCTATCACTAAACATTCGTCCAACCGTCTATCAATCGCTCCTCTATCTAAATCGGTGAGTTAAACATACTATCTACATTCAGTCTCTCTCTCTCTCTAGCCTCTCTCTATCTAGCCTCTCTCTCTCCAGCCTCCCGAACTAAACTTTGTCTCGAGTTATATATCCTCAAGCAAGGCCAGAGCTTGACCAATCGATCTCAGGTATGGTCATCTTCAATCCCAATTGGAATGAAACACTTTGCACACCTGTCACTCATTCTCTTCCAGCAAGCCCCGCTGCCAATTTCGTCTGTCAATCAATCTCCCCCTACCAAAATTGGAAGGCCAGTGGTCAGTTTCTACCTGTCCACATTCCTTAACTCAACTCTGTTCTCCTTTGCTGAGACGGTGAGTGACCTTGACATGCATTCAGGTAGCTTTAAGCTTTAACATGTTCAGGCATCCTTAACTTCCCTTGCTCCGGCGGGAACTGTTACACATGTCCGCTTGGGTGACCCAGCCAGGAGTAATGCTTCCGCCTGCATATCTCCCAGGATCATTGTGGCGCACAAGCTCTGCAAGGTAGTCTTACACATGGGAAGCCTAGGCAAAATAGGCTTACATGTAGAGGTTTTGATGAGGGCTAACGACACAAGTGGACTGAAGATACATAGATTCATGTCTAGTCTGGTCAAGTTATGAAGTAGAGATGTCATTTAGAAATCATGTCTAATCTGGTAAAGTTATGATGTAGAGATGTCATTTAGAAATCATGTTTAGTCAAGTTATGATGTAGAGATGTCATTTAGAAATCATGTCTAGTCTGGTCAAGTTATGAAGTAGAGATGTCATTTAGAAATCATGTCTAGTCTGGTAAAGTTATGAAGTAGAGATGTCATTTAGAAATCATATTTAGTCAAGTTATGATGTAGAGATGTCATTTAGAAATTATGTTTAGCCTGGTAAAGTTATGATGTCAAACAGCAATGATGTTTAGCCTCGTAATGAAGACAAGAGTATAAGGCACTTCTTGCCGACCTTCAGCATTGTTTACTGTCATTGACTCTGAGCACCTGTGCTAAAGATTGTTTGGAAACACATTGCAGGTTAGCCATGTGACAGGAAGGCTTGTATATTACATTGCAGGTTAGCCATGTGACAGGAGGGCTTGTATATTACATTGCAGGTTAGCCATGTGACAGGAGGGCTTGTATATCGCTGGTGTGTTGCTCTTGTGGACAAATTAGCTGTTATAATTGTGAGATTTCTAGTGACGTAGTTGTTGACTCTGTGTTGAACCAATTGGCAGGGTACTGGTATTGGTGATGACGATGAAGAAAACAAAGAGGAAGAGCCAGCAGAGAACCGGATAGAAGTAGAGATCCCTCGTATCGTCACAGACCTTGGATCCTCGTTGCATTATGTCAAGCTGCCCAACTTTCTCAGTGTGGAGACAAGGTCAGCCCATTATTAAGTTTACAGCTTGCCATCTGTGTCATGAGTCTCTAGTCAGAGCCCAGCGCCAGGTACCAATAATGTCAATCTGTGTCATGAGTCTCTAGTCAGAGGCCAGGTACCAGGTACCAATAATGTAAATCTGTGTCATGAGTCTCTTGTCAGAGGCCAGGTAACAATAATGTCAATCTGTCATGAGTCTCTTGTCAGAGGCCAGCGTCAGGTACCAATAATGTCAATCTGTGTCATGAGTCTCTTGTCAGAGGCCAGGTACCAATAAGTTTACAGCTTACCATCTGTGTCATGAGTCTCTAGTCAGGCCAGCGCCAGGTACCAATAATGTCAATAGGAAATTCCTTAATATTTGACGTGGTCGTTTCTGTTCCAACGTTAGGGTGAGGAGCACTTTTTGTCTTGAGCTTGTGACTTATCATTTCTGCGTGATGTGCTTGCCAACTCCCACCCCCCACACACACACCCACAACCACTCACCCCTTATGTTATTGACCGGGTTACTATTCTCTTTGCTCGGCTCGTATTAACTTTCTGGAGTCATATTCTTTATACATTTTGTTAAATGTAACAAACGTAGTTTGACATGCGTGGATCCCATTGGGGTAAAGAATAGGACCCTGCAACATTAGAAGTAGCACGTCATAGAAGGTGACTAAACAGGGTTGTGCATGGACTAACAACCTCATATGTCAAATAGATTGTTACAGAAACTACACTGCAAGAATGCGCAAAGTGCTGTGTCCTTAAAATGCAGGTGTCATCAAGGTGCAGATGTCATCAAGGTGCAGGTGTCATCAAGGTGCAGGTGTCCTTAATGAACCATCTGTTGTGTGGACCCTGTGCTTTATCAAGGGATGAACAAGAAGAACAATACCAAAGCAGAACAAGAATACATACTGCATGACTGCTACAAGAACTGGGTAGTTTATAGGAGTTGTAAGTTATCGACTGCTACAAGAACTGGGTAGTTTATAGGAGTTGTAAGTTATCGACTGCTACAAGAATTGGGTAGTTTATAGGAGTTGTAAGTTATCGACTGCTACAAGAACTGGGTAGTTTATAGGAGTTGTAAGTTATCGACTGCTACAAGAACTGGGTAGTTTATAGGAGTTGTAAGTTATCGACTGCTACAAGAACTGGGTAGTTTATAGGAGTTGTAAGTTATCGACTGCTACAAGAACTGGGTAGTTTATAGGAGTTGTAAGTTATCGACTGCTACAAGAATTGGGTAGTTTATAGGAGTTGTAAGTTATCGACTGCTACAAGAACTGGGTAGTTTATAGGAGTTGTAAGTTATCGACTGCTACAAGAACTGGGTAGTTTATAGGAGTTGTAAGTTATCGACTGCTACAAGAACTGGGTAGTTTATAGGAGTTGTTAGTTATCTGTAGGACTGCTACAAGAACTGTGTAGTTTATAGGAGTTGTTAGTTATCTGTTAGACTGCTACAAGAACTGGGTAGTTTATAGGAGTTGTTAGTTATCTGTAGGACTGCTACAAGAACTGGGTAGTTTATAGGAGTTGTTAGTTATCTGTTAGACTGCTACAATAACTGGGTAGTTTATAGGAGTTGTTAGTTATCTGTAGGACTGCTACAAGAACTGGGTAGTTTATAGGAGTTGTTAGTTATCTGTTAGACTGCTACAAGAACTGGGTAGTTTATAAGAGTTGTTAGTTATCTGTAGGACTGCTACAAGAACTGGGTAGTTTATAGGAGTTGTTAGTTATCTGTAGGACTGCTACAAGAACTGTGTTGTCGTTTCACTTCTCTGTGTTGTCTCTTCACTTCTCTATGTTGTCTCTTCACTTCTCCATGTTGTAGTTTCACTTCTGTGTTGTCTCTTCACTTCCCAGTGTTGTAGTTTCACTTCTGTGTTGTCCTTTCACTTCTGTGTGTTGTCTCTTCACTTCTCTGTGTTGCAAGAGCTTCTCTTCACCAAGAGTGAGGTGACCATTCAGGGTACATCTCCACTTGGATCAGTCTGCAGCTTTGTATTTCCTCGTGCCCAGCGCCTTCATATCACGCTTACACACATCTTTGAACCTCAACTGTGGTCGGCCGACTGTTCTTGTGCCATCATACAACTCTATTCATATCACTCTGTTCCTCCATGTCATTCCAAGAATGGATCGCAGGCACCATAGATGGAAGGTATTAAGTTTGTGCTCTTGTTTGGCATCAATTGTCCAAGTCTCGCTGCCATATAGAAACGTGCTTACAACACATGCATTGTACACCACGGCCTTGGTTTTTATTGTCTGTTTCTGGTTTTTCCAAACACACTTTGTGAGGTGAGCAAAAATTGCAATAGTTTTGCAAATATGGCGGCCTATTTCTGGGTCTAGAGAGAAATCAAATGTCTTTGTCAAGTCAATGAAGGCAACATAAAACGTGACTTTTCCTGAAGTTGCCGAAGAGAGAAAATATGTTGATCTTCCAGACCTGAATCCATACTATGACTCCGGATACACATGCTCCGCCAATTTATGTACTCTTAGTAAGATAACTCTGGTGAAGACGTTGCCTACAACACTGAGCAGAGAGACACCTCGGTAGTTATTACAGTCACTTCTATCGCCTTTGTTTTTGTATAATGTTACAATCTGTGCATCTCTCATATCTTATAATTGCCTCTTTCCAGGATTGACTTAACGGTTGCAACAGTGTATCCTTACAGCGTTTGATCAAATCAGGTGGGATCTCGTTTCTTCCTGGTGCTTTGCACAGGGCCAAGCTATCGATATCTTTATTCAGATCTTCTATAGATGGTTCGATGTCCAGCTCGTCCATACTGGGATCACTTTTAAGAGCTTCAAGGGCTGTGGGAATGACTATATTGACACACGAGTAGAGCTCCGAGTATTGCTGGATCCATTGCTCCATCTGCTTTCCTTTATCTGTTATTTTCTCACCAGGAATGGATATGAGTGGTGCAGTTTTCTTATATGCAGGACCAATAGCTTTCTTTATTCCATCATACATTTATGTGATGTTCACTGTTTGTCTTGCAGTCTAGATGTTTACGCTGGGCTATAGCAAATACTCATTTGCACAACGACGAGCTGTTTGTTATACGACCTGGCTTTTGACAGACTTGAAGATGTGCACAGTACCTGCATTTGGAAGCTGCGTACATTTAATCAAAGCACTGCGCTTGGCCTTAATCATGGGTGTCATATCCTTCACTATCGCTTCAAACCAGTCATCTATTTTGGCAGGTCAGGTGAGATAACAGAGGGTGCAGAGCTGAGACAAAAGCTGTGGGGCAGCTGCTCCGACCGGGTGAAGACTACAGACTTCATCATGGTGACTGGCCTGTAGATATAGTATGACCAAAGCTGTTTGCCCTGCTGCAGCCTGTTATCCAGGATCACCGCGTGGAGGTGTAGAGGGGTCTTGGCAGCTATGGTTCGCTGGCCCTAACGCTAGCAGTCAGCTATGGGTCGCTGACCCTGACGCTAGCAGTCAGCTATGGGTCGCTAACCACTGCAGCTCATGTGCTGCTCAGCGTCTTGATCCCTGACATCACATATATCATGCAGGTTATCGGTCTGTCCAGTTACGAACATTCCAACACCCCAATATATCTGTTTGTGTCAACACAGCAGAGTGAAGCTGAAAGACCTCTTCAGGTCGCAAGCTTGGACATCTTTCTATGGAGAACAAGTTGTTGCCTGTGCAGCAGTTCCCCCATCTCCACGCAGCTAATTATCCAGGGGACCAGCGTTAGCTGGAATCAGTGACGTCCCAGAAGTTGTCAGAATAGCCATGAAACCACCACTAGACTGCCTTAGGAACACCGGCTCCGAATACGCCCCCCCCCCCCCCCCCCCCCCCCCCAATTGTATATGTTTTTACTTTTGTTTTTGAATGACACCAAAAAAACACATCGGCCATCTTGGAATCATGTGCAGATACTATATTGTTGTTGTGTTGACAATCAGTTAGCTACCTGCATGTACTATATTGTTGTTGACAGATACTATATTGTTGTTGACAGATACTATATTGTTGTTGACAGATACTATATTGTTGTTGACAGATACTATATTGTTGTTGACAGATACTATATTGTTGTTGACAGATACTATATTGTTGTTGACAGATACTATATTGTTGTTGACAGATACTATATTGTTGTTGACAGATACTATATTGTTGTTGACAGATACTATATTGTTGTTGACAGATACTATATTGTTGTTGACAGATACTATATTGTTGTTGACATATACTATATTGTTGTTGACAGATACTATATTGTTGTTGACAGATACTATATTGTTGTTGACAGATACTATATTGTTGTTGACAGATACTATATTGTTGTTGACATATACTATATTGTTGTTACAGACCTTATGATGCTGAAAACTATGAAGATGAGGTTGATGAAGATGAAGTCTTGGATGAAGAAGGCAGGGCTCGTCTGAAGTTGAGGGTTGAGAACACAATAAGATGGCGAAAAAAACTTGATGAGGAAGGAAATGAGATCAAAGACGACAATGGGCTATCATCAAGAGAGAGCAATGCTAGGATTGTCAAGTGGTCAGATGGCAGGTAGGGCTGTGAAGATTAAAGTACGGTCAGGTGGCAGGTATGGTTGTGAAGATTAAAGTACTGTCAGTGGTCAGGTGGCAGGTATGGTTGGGAAGATTAAAGTACAGTCAGGTGGCAGGTATGGTTGGGAAGATTAAAGTACAGTTAGGTGGCAGGTATGGTTGTGAAGATTAAAGTACAGTTTGGTGGCAGGTATGGTTGTGAAGATTAAAGTACGGTCAGTGGTCAGGTGGCAGGTATGGTTGGGAAGATTAAAGTACAGTTAGGTGGCAGGTATGGTTGTGAAGATTAAAGTACAGTTTGGTGGCAGGTATGGTTGTGAAGATTAAAGTACGGTCAGTGGTCAGGTGGCAGGTATGGTTGGGAAGATTAAAGTATGGTCAGGTGGCAGGTATGGTTGTGAAGATTAAAGTACAGTTTGGTGGCAGGTATGGTTGTGAAGATTAAAGTACGGTCAGTGGTAAGATGGCAAGTAGGGTTGTGAAGATTAAAGTACGGTCAGGTGGCAAGTAGGGTTGTGAAGATTAAAGTACGGTCAGGTGGCAAGTAGGGTTGTGAAGATTAAAGTACGGTCAGTGGTCAGGTGGTAAGATGGGTTGTGAAGATTAAAGTACGGTCAGTGGTCAGGTGGCAGGTATGGTTTGACTAGTGGTATGGCTTGTTACAAAGTATCAGTTTGACTAATGGTATTAGTACACATGTACATAATGACTTTGTCTGCGCTGATGATACAGATATTGTTATGCCAACTGTTATGTGCGTGTTTATGTTGTCTGTCAGACTGAACAGTTCCTGTATTTTGTTGTTCCTGCAGCATGTCTTTACATCTGGGAGATGAAATCTTTGATGTGTACTCAATGCCCATCCAGGGAGACTTTAACCATCTCTTTGTTCGACAAGGCACAGGTCTGCAGGGACAGTCTGTCTTTAAAACCAAACTGGTTTTCAGGTATGGGCATTTAATTGTAGTTCTGTGGGTTTTTGTGGTGGTGCGACGAAGTGAAAACATCAAGAGGTTCAAGACCGTAATAATAGCATGAGGGTGTGACAAAGTAAAAACTACAGAGAAGAAGAATAGATATAAAGCATATAGATACAAAACTACAAGCAAAAAGGAACAACATTATTCAACTATGTTGACTATAATGTAATAGCTGTCCATCGTTGTCGATGAGGACCGCCGACATCATCCTTGTCACAAATTTCCCTGTTGGGTATGGGTGCGCATGTGGCTGAACAGGCCAATGCGGGCACGAAAACATCTGCTACATATCGGGCACACGAGGTTTGTAGAAGGTGATGGTGTTCACGCTGTTCGGGATTTCCGGGTCTCGCGTCTGCTCTGGGCTTTCACAACACGGTCGTCTTCGCCGGTAGCTACACCCGATTTGACTGCGCTTCTCCAGTCAGATCTGTTTTGCGCAAGACATTCCCAGGTGTCGATGTCTATCTGGCAACTTTTCAGTGAGTCCTTCAGACCGTCCTTAAAACGTTTCTTTGGGCGCCCTCTCTCGCGCCATCCCTCTCTCAGCTCGCCATAGAAAAGCTGCTTTGAGAGCCGCTCGTCTGATATACGGACGATGTGTCTGGCCCATCCTAGTCGTGCTTTTTCTAGCAGTGCATGGATGCTGGGCATGTTAGCCCTCGAGAGAACCTCGATATCAGTGACACGATCTTGCCATCGGATGTGGAATATATGCCTCAGGCAACCTGTGTGGAAGTGGTTTAACCTCCTTGCATGTCCAGAGTATACAGTCCAGCTTTCGCAAGCGTATAGTAGGGTTGGAATGATGGTTGCACGGTAGACTTTGAGTTTGGTCTTAAAGCTGATGCCACGACGTGCCCACACCTTCGAGCGCATTCTACCAAAGGCTGTGCTGGCCCTTGCCTGTCGACTATAAGGCAGCGAGAAAGCACACAAAGTTGATAACTAAGGAGGCTAATACTAAATTATTGAAAGCATATGGGGAAATTATGAATTTGGATTATAAAAACACAAGAAGAAATTTCTACAAAAAGTATGTAGAGGCAGAGATGATTGTTACAGTCCAACAGAAATTATAAATGACGACAAGGAAGAGCAGGTTCAAACTGGTGGATATAACCAACATGTACAAATGGGTGTAAGCAACATGTACAAGTTGATCAGTGATTACCTAGATAACAGGACATCAAGAGTGCAACTCCAAGGAAAACCTCAGCAAAAAGATGAAAATGGAACAAGTAGTTCCGCCAGGTGAAATACTCTCACCCATGATGTTCCTCATATACATCAATGATATCATCACAGAAATCACTAAAAGAGTATACAGTGCACTATATGCAGATGACTTGGCACTTATCTAGGATAACAATGGACCCAAGGCTCACATGAAGAAACTCACCGTCTGTCTGATTATAGTTTTGAGGGAGCATGAGAAACGGCTACCACATCCAAGGAAGGCAGCAGGCGCGCAACTTACCCACTCCCGGCACGGGGAGGTAGTGACGAAAAATAACAATACGGGACTCTTTCGAGGCCCCGTAACTGGAATGAGTACACTTTAAACCCTTTAACGAGGATCTATTGGAGGGCAAGTCTGGTGCCAGCAGCCGCGGTAATTCCAGCTCCAATAGCGTATATTAAAGTTGTTGCAGTTAAAAAGCTCGTAGTTGGATCTCAGGCGCAGGCGGGCGGTCCGGCTCGCGCCAGTTCACTGCCCGTTGTCTCCTGCCTTACCGTCTGCCGGCTCTCTCCCGTGGGTGCTCTTCGCTGAGCGTCCTGGGTGGCCGGCGCGTTTACTTTGAAAAAATTAGAGTGTTCAAAGCAGGCCTCGGCTGCCTGAATAATGGTGCATGGAATAATGGAATAGGACCGCGGTTCTATTTTGTTGGTTTTCGGAACTGGAGGTAATGATTAACAGGGACAAACGGGGGCAGTCATATTGCGGCGTTGGAGGTGAAATTCTTGGATCGCCGCAAGACGAGCTACTGCGAAAGCATTTGTCAAGAATGTTTTTATTAATCAAGACCGAAAGTCAGAGGCGCGAAGACGATCAGATACCGTCGTAGTTCTGACCATAAACGATGCCGACTAGCTATCCGCAGGAGTTGCTTCGATGACTCTGTGGGCAGCTTCCGGGAAACCAAAGTGTTTGGGTTCCGGGGGGAAGTATGGTTGCAAAACTGAAACTTAAAGGAATTGACGGAAGGGCACCACCAGGAGTGGAGCCTGCGGCTTAATTTGACTCAACACGGCCAGCACTGAAATGATTGACAGGCCGAGAGCACTTTCGTAGGGTCTAATATGGAACGGGTGCTGGTTTTAGACCCTCGGAAATCGGGGGCTAAGCTCTCTGTGTATCGATTGGCCTGCATTCAGTGTTCGATAGAGGAATTGACGGAAGGGCACCACCATGAGTGGAGCCTGCGGCTTAATTTGACTCAACACGCCAACACTGTAAAATGACTGACAGACTGAGAGCACTTTCGTTGGGCCTAATAGGGAACGTGTGCTGGTATTAGACCCACGGAAGACAGGTCAGTTTTACCCTCTTAATGAAAGAGCGTCTGCTACGGTAATCCTGCTTAACCCTACAGAAATTGCAGGTTTCAGACACTTGGTCATGACTGACATAAAAAAGCCCTCTATTGATTCGTTGGGTCTAATAGTGAACGGGTGCTGGTATTAGACCTTCGGAAGACAGGTCAGTCTTACCCTACTAATGACAGGGCGTTGCTACGGTAATCCTGCTCAATTCGAGAGGAGTCGCAGACATTTGTCCACGTACTAGGCCCATAAGCCAATGGCGCGAGGCTACCATGTGAGGGATTACGGCCGAACGCCTCTAAGCCGGAATCCCGCCCTAATTCTCCGCACCACTGTGATGGGAGGCTACGATATGGTTGGGACCTGAGGCTCGCGTCTTAGCCCGACCCGGTCGAGCCGCAGATAAAGGTCTCTGCCGTCCGCCGATCAAAGCGGGTGGGAAGCTGCACGATATTCACCCCATACGGCGTTGAGGTATGAAATCACTAGTAGAAGACTTAGTTCTCGGTCGGGGTGTCGTAAGCAGTAGATCAGCTACCTCACTGCGAACTGCTGAGACTCAACCCTTGACCATGAGATATGTCCGCACACCAGGCGAACATTTCCGTGCCATGACCAGGCTTGTCCCCTGGTTAAATGCACTCCTTCGAGAGGAATCGCAGGTCGCTGACATTTGGTCCACGTGCTTGGCTGATAAGCCAATGGTGCGAAGCTACCACCTGAGGGATTTCGGCCGAACGCCTCTAAGCCAGAATCCCGCCCTAAATCTCAGCACCACTGTGATGGGAGGCCACGATATGGTTGAGACCTGGGGCTAAGCCCGGCCCGGTCGAGCCGCAGAAAGGCACCTGGCCAAATGCACTCCTGCCTCGCTCTTTGCCTCTGTCTGCTATCAGTCATCCCAATGGACGCAGAAGAGATGCAGTCCAGCTGATATTGCACCGCTGCCCTATTGTGACAACTTCCCAGGTGGCGGGGAATGCTAGGCGTGCCATCACTGCAGAAGAGCCGAGAAAATAAAGGGAGCAAAGAGATACCTCACTCACATGCATATGCTACGTTTCTGGCAGGACGTGACGATCCTGAGACACAGTCACACTGGACTGCCTCTCTTTCGGGATAGTACAAACTAGTACATAGTCCATCATATCATATCATTGCCAAACCCTATAGACACGAGTAGGGAAGACTCGATAGTCCTGCAAGACAACTTCCCTAAGAGAGACAACTCTGACCAAAAACAACTGCTGCCTTGCAGATAGGCTGGGGACAGCCAAAGGCTAAGGAGGGCATCCCTACAGAAACGCCTGTTGAAATCAGATGCACTGAGCCACAGGCTTAACAAAATAAAACAGTGCAACGTAAATATCGCTGTAAACAGCGTACGATGAAGAAGAAGAAGAACTCTGTCCAGCCTTTCTCAAACACCTTGTTTCGCATACCATGATTTTTCTTTCTTGTGCCTTGGTGAGAGTCCATGTCTGACATTGTAGCGGTGAGTTGGTATACAAATTCTGTTTATCAGCTGTTTCTTTGTCTTCATTCGAATGTGTTTGTGTCTTAATAACGGTGAGAGCTGATAGGAAACCACATTTGATTTTTGAGGTGTTGACGCAGTTACTCCTGACAATATTCAGTTGTTCTTGTACATTTAACTTGTGTACATTTGATTATTCTTGTACATTTGATTATTCTTGTACATTTAACTAGTGTACAGTTGATTATTCTTGTACATGTTTACCACAATTGTGACTTCATATTTGAACATTCATTCTACAGGCCTCATTCCACTGACTCGTTCACCCATCGTAAGATGACAATGTCCTTAGCTGACCGGTCAACCAAGACACAAAAGGTCAAGGTACTACCTATTACAGGTCTAGACCCGGAGGCAAACAGAAGTGAAATGATAAAGGTGAGGAGATAGAGTGGGAAGGGCATAATCATTTTCATAGGGGACTTGTCATTGCTGGCATCAGTCATAGGGGACTTGTCATTGCTGGCATCATTTCTATGGGACGTGTCATTACTGGTATCAGTCATATGGGACGTGTCATTACTGGTATCGGTCATATGGGATTTGTCATTACTGGCATCAGCCATATGGGACTTGTCA
Source organism: Ariolimax columbianus (assembly GCA_036924085.1). Classification (NCBI taxonomy): domain Eukaryota; kingdom Metazoa; phylum Mollusca; class Gastropoda; order Stylommatophora; family Arionidae; genus Ariolimax; species Ariolimax columbianus. Next base: position 104,211,182 of record JAVGWX010000007.1, on the reverse strand, counting down.
TTGCTGGCATCAGTCATATGGGACTTGTCATTACTGGTATCAGTCATATGGGACTTGTCATTACTGGCATCAGTCATATGGGACTTGTCATTACTGGTATCAGTCATATGGGACTTGTCATTACTGGTATCAGTCATATGGGACTTGTCATTACTGGTATCAGTCATATGGGACTTGTGATTGCTGGCATCAGTCATAGGTGACTTGTGATTGCTGGCATCAGTCATAGGGGACTTATCATTGGTAAGTGATGCAGTTGTTTATGCAGACAAGGCAAAGCATTGGTAGGCTCAGAATAAAGAATGAACGTTAGAAAACGTCAATACCAGGCTACCATGCACTCCACTAGAACTTTCACTATACATCAGGAGGAGAGCTTGTTACCCACTGGGCCTAGGATGGGGACAAAATGTTGTTGAGTTGATATAAATGTTTGTGGGACAAAATGTTGTTGAGTAGATGTGGCAGCGTAAGGCTTTTAAGTTGAGTATTTTACTTATCTTAAGAGTTACAACATATATCTGCACCACGATACGACTTCAACATAGCAAAACACCGTAAACACTATAGCTGACCATATAACAAAATAATATCATTTCTTAACAAGAATAATTGTTGCACAATATCAACAACAGAAAAGAACTTCTCAACTAAATAATCATGATATATATTCAACTACCACAGAAAAGAACTTCTCAACTAATCATGATATATATTCAACTACCACAGAAAAGAACTTCTCAACTAAATAATCATGATATATATTCAACTACCACAGAAAAGAACTTCTCAACTAAATAATCATGATATATATTCAACTACCACAGAAAAGAACTTCTCAACTAAATAATCATGATATATATTCAACTACCACAGAAAAGAACTTCTCAACTAAATAATCATGATATATATTCAACTACCACAGAAAAGAACTTCTCAAATAATCATGATATATATTCAACTACAACAGAAAAGAACTTCTCAACTAAATAATCATGATATATATTCAACTACCACAGAAAAGAACTTCTCAACTAAATAATCATGATATATATTCAACTACCACAGAAAAGAACTTCTCAACTAAATAATCATGATATATATTCAACTACCACAGAAAAGAACTTCTCAACTAAATAATCATGATATATATTCAACTACCACAGAAAAGAACTTCTCAACTAAATAATCATGATATATATTCAACTACCACAGAAAAGAACTTCTCAACTAAATAATCATGATATATATTCAACTACCACAGAAAAGAACTTCTCAACTAAATAATCATGATATATATTCAACTACCACAGAAAAGAACTTCTCAAATAATCATGATATATATTCAACTACAACAGAAAAGAACTTCTCAACTAAATAATCATGATATATATTCAACTACCACAGAAAAGAACTTCTCAACTAAATAATCATGATATATATTCAACTACCACAGAAAAGAACTTCTCAACTAAATAATCATGATATATATTCAACTACCACAGAAAAGAACTTCTCAACTAAATAATCATGATATATATTCAACTACCACAGAAAAGAACTTCTCAACTAATCATGATATATATTCAACTACCACAGAAAAGAACTTCTCAACTAAATAATCATGAAATATATTCAACTACAACAGAAAAGAACTTCTCAACTAAATAATCATGATATATATTCAACTACCACAGAAAAGAACTTCTCAACTAAATAATCATGATATATATTCAACTACCACAGAAAAGAACTTCTCAACTAAATAATCATGAAATATATTCAACTACAACAGAAAAGAACTTCTCAACTAAATAATCATGATATATATTCAACTACCACAGAAAAGAACTTCTCAACTAAATAATCATGATATATATTCAACTACCACAGAAAAGAACTTCTCAACTAAATAATCATGAAATATATTCAACTACCACAGAAAAGAACTTCTCAACTAAATAATCATGATATATATTCAACTACCACAGAAAATACAAGCTGTTGTTGCTGATGTTATTTCTGTAACTACATTAACAAAAACCAGATTCTAAGTCTATACCTGCAACAACAATACTTGACAACCTCAAGAATTATTCTAGCCACAACTTAATGGCTCTAGTTAGCTCTCCGTTCTCTATCTGCACTCTCAACACACAATCACAAACTTGTCTTCACGATCAGATGATGTATTCAGTCGATCTGTGCACTCAGATATAATCAGATCACGTACTTACATATAATCGGATCACATACTCGCATATAATCGAATCACGTACTCAGTCAATCTGTGCACTCACATATAATCAGATCACGTACTCAGTCGATTGTGCACTCACATATAATTAGATCACGTACTCACTCGATCTGTGCACTCACACACAATCAATTCTCGTACTTAGACAAATTGTATGTTCACACACAATCAGATCTCGTACTGTTGACAGGGTGTCCATCATAAGCACCTATTGAGCGCGACTGGCCAAACTCGAGGTGTATGATGGTACAACCACCCTGTAAACTCTCTCACCTCCAGACTCAACTCCCAGTCTTCCTGCCAGCCTCCCAAATTTATCTCTGTAGTGTATTGTTTAGGGGCAAGCAACAACATGGCTGTCCAATGGTCTTCTATGGGTTGGCTGATTTAGCTATCACTCCAATTTAGAACTAGCCCATTTAAAATGTTATTGGCTGTCTATCCATGAGTCACTGTCATTCTAAATGTGGTAGCCTGTCCTATTATTAGATTGTCAAGAACTCCTGTCCTCCTTAAGTCTGACACCAGAGTGGTCAGCTCCAACACCTAACCCCGTACCAGACAAAGTCTTCTATCTAACATGTTCCTAACCCATCATTTCCTTGTCGACCTAGTGTCAAAACTGTGCTTGACCCTGGCGTGACCTGCATTCGTCCAACGCATTCAGGCAGCCTTTAATTGTTAGCGAACACAGTCGCCAACCTAATCTTCCCTGCCCTAAACGCCCATGCTCCAGCTGGAACTGCCACATATAAATGATTGTAAGACAAAATGTTTACCAGATATAAATGATTGCAGGAAAAAATGTTTACCAGATATAAATGATTGTAGGACAGAATGTTTAGCAGATATAAATGAGTGTAGGACAGAATGTTTAGCAGATATAAATGATTGTAGGACAGAATGTTTAGCAGATATAAATGATTGTAGGACAGAATGTTTAGCAGATATAAATGAGTAGGACAGAATGTTTAGCAGATATAAATGAGTAGGACAGAATGTTTAGCAGATATAAATGATTGTAGGACAGAATGTTTAGCAGATATAAATGATTGTAGGACAGAATGTTTAGCAGATATAAATGAGTAGGACAGAATGTTTAGCAGATATAAATGATTGTAGGACAGAATGTTTAGCAGATATAAATGAGTAGGACAGAATGTTTAGCAGATATAAATGATTGTAGGACAAAATGTTTAGCAGATATAAATGATTGTAGGACAAAATGTTTAGCAGATATAAATGATTGTAGGACAGAATGTTTAGCAGATATAAATGATTGTAGGACAGAATGTAAAGGCTTAAATGAAAACATTTTTTCAGAAAGAGGAAGAGAAACTCCGAGCATCCATTCGACGCGAAGGACAGCAAAGGCGAGCCCGAGAAAAAACTCACGCTAGAGGCCTGACAACGTCGTACCTGGAAGGTCGCGATGAGGATGAGGAAGAAGATGACGAATCGTTCTCAATCAGTGCCATCAAGAACAAGTACAAACAGAACAAGGACACAAGTAAGGTCTTTTTTGTGGTGTCAACTCATCTTATTGTAGTGTTCACATCAAACTGGTTTTTGTGGTGTCAACTCATCTTATTGTAGTGTTCACATCAAACTGGTTTTTGTGGTGTCAACTCATCTTATTGTAGTGTTCACATCAAACTGGTTTTTGTGGTGTCAACTCATCTTATTGTAGTGTTCACATCAAACTGGTTTTTGTGGTGTCAACTCATCTTATTGTAGTGTTCACATCAAACTGGTTTTTGTGGTGTCAACTCATCTTATTGTAGTGTTCACATCAAACTGGTTTTTGTGGTGTCAACTCATATTATTGTAGTGTTCTCATCAAACAGGTGTCTGTGGTTATTGACTGGCTGTACTGGGGGGGGCATGAGATCTGGGTGAGGGGGGAGTGGATATGAGATCTGGGTGGGGGGAGTGGACATGAGATCTGGGTGGGGGGGGGGGACATGAGATCTGGGTAGAGGGGGGGGGGGCATGAGATCTGGATTGGGGAGGGGGGCATAGGATCTTGGTGGGGGGGAGGGGAGTGGTGACATGAGATCTGGGTAGGAGGGGGGCATATGATATGGGTGGGTAGGGGAGTGGACATGATATCTGGGTAGGGGGTGGGATGGGCATGAGATCTGTATAGGGGGGGGGGGGCATGAGATCTCGGTAGGATGGGGACACGAGATTTTGATGTGGGGGGGGGGGACATGAGATTTTGATGTGGGGAGGGGGGGAACATGAGATGTGGGTGGAGGGGGACATACTGACATCATTCAATGATTGCCTGTTGGTGTATGGCATGGATGAGCCAAACTGAGGCAGTAGGGTTTACAATACAACATTGAGTAGGATGATTCCACTGTTTACGAACCTCACACAATCACTCAACAACCAGCCTCACACAATCACTCAATAACAACCAGGCTCACAATCACTCAACAACCAGGCTCACACAATCACTCATCAACAACCAGCCTCACACAATCACTCAACAATCAGCCTCACACAATCACTCAACAATCAGCCTCACACAATCACTCAACAACCAGCCTCACACAATCACTCAACAACCAGGCTCACACAATCACTCAACAACCAGGCTCACACAATCACTCATCAACAACCAGCCTCACACAATCACTCAACAATCAGCCTCACACAATCACTCAACAATCAGCCTCACACAATCACTCAACAACCAGCCTCACACAATCACTCAACAATCAGCCTCACACAATCACTCAACAACCAGCCTCACACAATCACTCAACAACCAGGCTCACACAATCACTCAACAACCAGGCTCACACAATCACTCATCAACAACCAGCCTCACACAATCACTCAACAATCAGCCTCACACAATCACTCAACAATCAGGCTCACACAATCACTCAACAACCAGCCTCACACAATCACTCAACAATCAGCCTCACACAATCACTCAACAATCAGGCTCACACAATCACTCAACAACCAGCCTCACACAATCACTCAACAATCAGCCTCACACAATCACTCATCAACAACCAGCCTCACACAATCACTCAACAACCAGCCTCACACAATCACTCAACAACCAGGCTCACACAATCACTCAACAACCAGGCTCACACAATCACTCATCAACAACCAGCCTCACACAATCACTCATCAACAACCAGCCTCACACAATCACTCAACAATCAGCCTCACACAATCACTCAACAATCAGCCTCACACAATCACTCAACAACCAGCCTCACACAATCACTCAACAATCAGCCTCACACAATCACTCAACAACCAGGCTCACACAATCACTCATCAACTACCAGCCTCACACAATCACTCAACAACCAGGCTCACACAATCACTCAACAACCAGGCTCACACAATCACTCATCAACAACCAGCCTCACACAATCACTCAACAACCAGGCTCACACAATCACTCAACAACCAGCCGCACACAATCACTCAACAACCAGGCTCACACAATCACTCAACAACCAGGCTCACACAATCACTCAACAACCAGCCTCACACAATCACTCAACAACCAGGCTCACACAATCACTCAACAATCAGCCTCACACAATCACTCAACAACCAGGCTCACACAATCACTCAACAATCAGCCTCACACAATCACTCAACAACCAGCCTCACACAATCACTCAACAATCAGCCTCACACAATCACTCAACAACCAGCCTCACACAATCACTCATCAACTTATGGCTGAAGGCAACAAGAGCAATCAACATGAATTCTGTGATATCATTCCTGCTTCACCACAAACTAGTTTGTTATGCATGTTTTGAAAACTAGCTGGGCTGGAACCAGCATTCCATTGGAAGGTAAGTCCAACTTGTCAAACGTTGCTGATTAGCTGGGCTGGAACCAGCATTCCATTGGAAGGTAAGTCCAACTTGTCAAAAGTTGCTGATTAGCTGGGCTGGAACCAGCATTCCATTGGAAGGTAAGTCCAACTTGTCAAACGTTGCTGATTAGCTGGGCTGGAACCAGCATTCCATTGGAAGGTAAGTCCAACTTGTCAAAAGTTGCTGATTAGCTGGGCTGGAACCAGCATTCCATTGGAAGGTAAGTCCAACTTGTCAAAAGTTGCTGATTAGCTGGGCTGGAACCAGCATTCCATTGGAAGGTAAGTCCAACTTGTCAAAAGTTGCTGATTAGCTGGGCTGGAACCAGCATTCCATTGGAAGGTAAGTCCAACTTGTCAAAAGTTGCTGATTAGCTGGGCTGGAACCAGCATTCCATTGGAAGGTAAGTCCAACTTGTCAAACGTTGCTGATTAGCTGGGCTGGAACCAGCATTCCATTGGAAGGTAAGTCCAACTTGTCAAAAGTTGCTGATTAGCTGGGCTGGAACCAGCATTCCATTGGAAGGTAAGTCCAACTTGTCAAACGTTGCTGATTAGCTGGGCTGGAACCAGCATTCCATTGGAAGGTAAGTCCAACTTGTCAAAAGTTGCTGATTAGCTGGGCTGGAACCAGCATTCCATTGGAAGGTAAGTCCAACTTGTCAAAAGTTGCTGATTAGCTGGGCTGGAACCAGCATTCCATTGGAAGGTAAGTCCAACTTGTCAAACGTTATTGGGTGAGCTGAACAAATGCTTTCTGTTTGACAGAGAAGGCAAACATCTACTCAAGTGATGAAAGTGAAGAGGACAAAGACAGCAGCAAAAAGAAGGCAAAGAGGGTCTTGAGTGATGATGATGTAGGTTCTCTAGTTGTTGAGGGATTGCGTGTTGTTGAGTGATGATGATGTAGGTTCTCTAGTTGTTGAGGGATTGTGTGTTGTTGAGTGATGATGATGTAGGTTCTCTAGTTGTTGAGGGATTGCGTGTTGTTGAGTGATGATGATGTAGGTTCTCTAGTTGTTGAGGGATTGCGTGTTGTTGAGTGATGATGATGTAGGTTCTCTAGTTGTTGAGGGATTGCGTGTTGTTGAGTGATGATGATGTAGGTTCTCTAGTTGTTGAGGGATTGCGTGTTGTTGAGTGATGATGATGTAGGTTCTCTAGTTGTTGAGGGATTGCGTGTTGTTGAGTGATGATGATGTAGGTTTTCTAGTTGTCGAGGGATTGCGTGTTGTTGAGTGATGATGATGTAGGTTCTCTAGTTGTTGAGGGATTGCGTGTTGTTGAGTGATGATGATGTAGGTTCTCTAGTTGTTGAGGGATTGCGTGTTGTTGAGTGATGATGATGTAGGTTCTCTAGTTGTTGAGGGATTGCGTGTTGTTGAGTGATGATGATGTAGGTTCTCTAGTTGTTGAGGGATTGCGTGTTGTTGAGTGATGATGATGTAGGTTCTCTAGTTGTTGAGGGATTGTGTGTTGTTGAGGGATTGTGTGTTGTTGAGGGATTGTGTGTTGTTGAGGGATTGTGTGTTGTTGAGGGATTGTGTGTTGTTGAGGGATTGTGTGTTGTTGGGGGATTGTGTGTTGTTGAGGGATTGTGTGTTGTTGAGGGATTGTGTGTTGTTGAGGGAGCAGTTCTGACATAAACCTGTGTTTTAATCCTCTTTGTTCATCAGTCACCATAACTCTCTTTGTTCATCAGCCACCATAACTCTCTTTGTTTATCAGTCGCCACAACTCTCTTTGTTCATCAGCCACCATAACTCTCTTTGTTCATCAGTCACCAGAACTTTCTTTGTTCATTAGTCACCACACCTCTCTTTGTTCATCAGTCACCACACCTCTCTTTTGTTCAGTTCATCAGTCGCCATAACTCTCTTTGTTCATCAGTCACCAGAACTTTCTTTGTTCATCAGTCACCACACCTCTCTTTTGTTCAGTTCATCAGTCGCCATAACTCTCTTTGGTCATCAGTCACCACACCTCTCTTTGGTCATCAGTCACCACACCTCTCTTTGTTCATCAGTCACCACACCTCTCTTTGTTCATCACTCACAGTAACTCTGAACTTGATTCCTTTGTTCTTGCTTTCCAGGATTCTGAAGGAGGGGAAGACATGTCTTCACAGAAGAAAAGGAAAGCTAAAGTTCTAGAAAGTGAGAGTGAGGGAGAAGAGGAACAGTCTGCAGAAAGACCAAGTGGAGCCGGAGGCAGTGGAGATGCTGCAGGAAGACCAAGTGGAGCCGGAGGCAGTGGAGATGCTGCAGAAAATGAGTCGGGGGGAGAAGACAGTGAGTGAGAGGGGAGGAGACAGTGAGTGAGAGGTGAGGAGACAGTGAGTGAGAGGAGAGGAGACAGTGAGTGAGAGGAGAGGAGACACTGAGTGAGGGGGGAGGAGACAGTGAGTGGGAGGGGAGGAGACAGTGAGTGAGAGGTGAGGAGACAGTGAGTGGGAGGGGAGGAGACAGTGAGTGGGAGGGGAGGAGACAGTGAGTGGGAGGGGAGGAGACAGTGAGTGGGAGGGGAGGAGACAGTGAGTGGGAGGGGAGGAGACACTGAGTGAGGGGGGAGGAGACAGTGAGTGAGGGGGGAGCCAGTGAGAAGTGGAAGAGCGAGACTGTTGTTAGTTACTGGGTGACATGTTCAATCAGACCGTTGTAGTTGTGATTGATAAAGATGAAGTGTTTTATCAGTGAGATACTTTGTGTTGAAGTGTTTTTGTCAGGTGTGTTTCTGTTGATGTATCTTTGTAGACAGCATCCATGGTGGGATAGCTCTAATATGTGGGAGAGACAGGGTGCAGGTCTATAGGTTTAGTGGGACATCTCTGATGTGTGGGAGAGACAGGGTGCAGGTCTATAGGTTTAGTGGGACATCTCTGATGTGTAGGAGAGACAGGGTGCAGGTCTATAGGTTTAGTGGGACATCTCTGATGTGTGGGAGAGACAGGGTGCAGGTCTATAGGTTTAGTGGGACATCTCTGATGTGTGGGAGAGACAGGGTGCAGGTCTATAGGTTTGGTGGGACATCTCTGATGTGTGGGAGAGACAGGATGCAGGTCTATGGGTTTGGTGGGACATCTCTGATGTGTGGGAGAGACAGGGTGCAGGTCTATAGGTTTGGTGGGACAGCTCTGATGTGTGGGAGAGACAGGATGCAGGTCTATAGGTTTGGTGGGACAGCTCTGATGTGTAGGAGAGACAGGGTGCAGGTCTATAGGTTTAGTGGGACATCTCTGATGTGTGGGAGAGACAGGATGCAGGTCTATAGGTTTGGTGGGACAGCTCTGATGTGTAGGAGAGACAGGATGCAGGTCTATGGGTTTGGTGGGACAGCTCTGATGTGTAGGAGAGACAGGATGCAGGTCTATGGGTTTGGTGGGACAGCTCTGATGTGTGGGAGAGACAGGGCGCAGGTCTATGGGTTTGGTGTGCTCACCACGAGAGAGGCTGAGGGATTGACAAAGATTCTACTGTAGCTCAAATGAGATGAAGTACTTGGTACTATGTTGGTAGGACATTATGTACTGAGCGTTTGGACAGGGTTCATCTGGTAGTAGTCCTGATCTAGAGGTCAGCTTGTAGTTCATTCACTGGCCTGGACACTGTAAGATGAGTTTGGACAGGGTTCGTCTGGTAGTAGTCCTGATCTAGAGGTCAGCTTGTGGTTCATTCACTGGCCTGGACACTGTAAGATGAGTTTGGACAGGGTTCGTCTGGTAGTAGTCCTGATCTAGAGGTCAGCTTGTAGTTCATTCACTGGCCTGGACACTGTAAGATGAGTTTGGACAGGGTTCGTCTGGTAGTAGTCCTGATCTAGAGGTCAGCTTGTGGTTCATTCACTGGCCTGGACACTGTAAGATGAGTTTGGACAGGGTTCGTCTGGTAGTAGTCCTGATCTAGAGGTCAGCTTGTAGTTCATTCACTGACCTGGACACTGTAAGATAAGTTTGGACAGGGTTCGTCTGGTAGTAGTCCTGATCTAGAGGTCAGCTTGTGGTTCATTCACTGGCCTGGACATGTGGCTCATTCACTGGCCTGGACATGTGGCTCATTCACTGGCCTGGACACTGTAAGATGAGTGTGGACAGGGTTCGTCTGGTAGTAGTCCTGATCTAGAGGTCAGCTTGTGGTTCATTCACTGACCTGGACATGTGGCTCATTCACTGGCCTGGACATGTGGCTCATTCACTGACCTGGACACTGTAAGATGAGTTTGTGGACTCCCAAGTGTCAAGACTACACTTGCAACAGTTTAACCAAATGTACAAACAATTGTGTGTACTGTCACTCTGTGTAATGTACATGTTATTGTTCACATGTACTAACTTCCTGTACTTATTCTGTACGAACCTAGGGAATAAACATGCAGTACTTGAGGTGAATGAGACAAGAACACCCAAATAGAGAACTGGTAGAAAACTGGAAAGCAATTAATAGATTAAAACAGAAGTCCCCATTACAAGCAGCAACAACCGTAGCAGAACAAAATCATCTCCCACATGAATGAGAAATAACACCTGTAGCAGAGTCCAGGTCTCCACTATCTAGAATGTTACCCCACTCATCCACATCATTCACGACCACACACAGCAAATAACGTAGCACACATATTTATGATATCATACTCGTACAACAACTATTCAAGTGAGTGCAATGAGATTACAAACAACACGAGAAATACAATCTTATCTAAATAGATACTCGGAGTTTATAAGCATAAGCTATTGATGTTGATCACAACTAGTCTAGCCCAGTTCTAGCTGCACACTCAACACACTCTCCAAAACTCGTCCTCATGTTCGTATTCTGTGACACTCAGATTCCCTCAGGCGGGTTATCTGGACATAATACATTCAATATATTTAACGTATACTCACATATGATCACACACTCGATCGATCTACGTATACACGCGTAACTCATTCAGAACATACATCGTTCACAATGTGTCCTGCACGCACAACACACATTCATATCGCTACTAGACACAGGGCGCCCAACACACACCTAATAGAGCGACTGGCCAAGACTCGAAGGCGTATGCTGGTTCAGCCACCCTGTTCTCACACATTCGTAAAGCAGCCTATCATTCACTCTTCTATTAAGTCAGCGAGCTAAACAGACCCCTAGCTAAATTCTCAGTCTCTCTCTCTCTCTCTTTCTCTCTTTCTCTCTCTCTCTCTCTCTCTCTCGCTCTCCATGGCCAGTCTGCTTGAGCTAAACTTTGTCTAGTATTATAGTCTCAAGCAGTATCAGAGATGTCCAATGGATCTCTGGGGATGGTCTCTGTCTGTCACTCATCCTACACTAACCAAATCAGAACGCCAGTGGTCAACACCTAGCGTCTACCTGCACCAAACACATTCTTTCCCCCAACCCACCGTTTTCCTTTGTTGACTTAGTATCCAGACGGTGAGTGACCTTGGCACACATTCAGGTACTTTTTGTTCTCAGTCGTTCCCACATCACCCCTAAACGCTCATGTTCGGGCTGGAACTGTTACACACCAAAATGGCCAACCCTTTAACCAGGAGAGGAGTTAAAACCACCTATAGTAAGATCCCTGCTTTTGGGAAGTACAATGATAAGGGAAACAACCCAATAATACTAAAGACAGCAACCTTGGAGACAAGTGACAGCTGCCGTAACACTATCATACATGCATATACAGACGGCTCTGCTTTTAAAGCCACTATAAATGCTGGGATTGGAACCCTAATAAAGTACCCTAATGGTGATACATTCCAACTATATGAACCATGTGGAGAATACTGTAACAACCAGCAAGCAGAAATCACAGCAACAAACACCACCATGCAGGCAAGAAGTTCCAGCAATGAATGCAAACATCATCTGATATTGTAGTCTTCACTGGTTCAAGAATAGCGCTACAAGCACTAGAGACATACTTAACTTAACGTCATTATACTGGTTTAGTCTGTATACAACCAGTTTCATTTACATCACCTTGCTCTTAAAGCTATGCGCATTCAATTTATTCTTAAATGCATTAACTGTCCCTGCCTCCACTACCTCCCGTGGCAATACATTCCAAGCATTCACCACTCTCTGACTAGAAAAATATTTCCTAATATCTAATCTGGACCGCTCTTTAGTTAATTTGTAGCTATGCCCTCTTGTTCTTGTGGGTGGCTGTATTTGAAAAACTTGTTATAGTCTAATTTATCCATTTGTCACCTCAAATTCTTCTCTCTTCTAGACGCTGTAGGCCGGTTTTTCTCTTTCCTCATAACTATAATTCTGGTATCCCACTATCATCTTTGTCACTCTTTTTTGGATCCTTTCCAGCATGTTTATGTCCCCTCTATGATAAGGACTCCACACCTGTACACAGTACTCCAATATAGGTCTAACTAATGTTTTATACAGTTTGACTATCACTTCCTTGCTCCTAAGTTTAATATTTCTTTTTATCATACCTAACATTGCATTTGCCTTTTTCACTGCTACCTGGACTTGCTCATTCACTTTACCTGTATGATCTATTATAACCCCTAGGTCCCTTTCTTTATCTATCTTTCTAATATTGTTCTCGCCAATTCTGTAATTATGTTCCATATTGGATCTACCCATGTGGATGACTGTACATTTATCTACATTAAACTCCATTTGCCAGCTTACAGACCATTCTCAAATTTGATCTAAATCCGACATCAATATATCCACTTCCGCTTTAGATGAGACACTACTGCATAGTTTTGTGTCATCAGTGAATTTTGTAATCATAGATCTGATATCAATATGCAAATCGTTTATATATATCCCAACACTGAGCCCCGTGGCACTCCAGTTTTTACTTCACACCACTCAGAGTACTCCTTATTTATACCCACCCTCTGCCTTCTTCCCGTTAACCAATTTTCAATCCATTTGGCAACTTCCCCACCTATTCCATGTGATTTTAACTTTAGAGATAATCTTTGATGAGGTATTCTATCAAAGGCCTTTGCAAAGTCTAGATAAATAACATCCACTGGCTCCCCTTTATCTATGATTTTAGTAACCTCCTCCATGAATTATAATAGATTTGTTAAGCATGATCTCCCTCTGGTAAACCCATGCTGACTATTTATAATTAGATTAAATTTGTCTAAATGCATTACAATGTTTTCTTTGACTATTGACTCTAACAATTTACAGACTATGCTCGTTAAGCTCACAGGTCTATAGTTTGCTGGATCTGATTTTTTGCCTTTTTTGAATAAGGGGATCACTCCCGCATCTTTCCAATTCCGTGGAACAATCCCCTTTTGTAAGTGATTGGGAACATAATATAGCCAATGGTTTTGCTAGTTGGTCTCTAATTTCAAACAGCAATTTTGGATGAATACCATCTTGACCTGGACATTTATTCACTTTCAACCCCTCCAATTTTTAAAAAACCATTTCCTCTGTAATACAGATTGATCCTAATCCCGCTGTATCCATGTCTCTGTGAAAAATATCAACAGGCTCTGGGATCTTGGAGCAGTCCTCTTTTGTGTAGACTGTGCTAAAGTACTGGTTGAGATGTAGATTTGGACCAGCACATTTGGTTTCAGCACAGTATTTTGGGGACTGTGCTTACCTTTCCTCTTCAATACCTATTCTCATAGCCAGTCTGCGCGAGTGCAGCTTGTTTCTAGGGCAGCCACTTGGAGGTGGCAGAATTGAGACTTAGTCAACAATAGTTCGTTAACCCTCATGCAAACAACAAGACTTTGAATCACTGGCTGCGGTCAGCTCTATCTTCCGCAGATGGCAGGGGTCTGTATAGTGAGGAGACCATGTGAGAGCTAGGAGAGAGAGGCGAAAGTCTTAGGACAAAGAAAGAGAGTGTTAGGAGAAAGAGAAAGAAGAATGAGAGAAAGAGAGCAGAGAGAGAAAGAGAGAGAGAGAACCTGAAGTTGACATACAAGTAAATGAAAAGTAGGTCATGTCCCATGGGAAGATTGTTGGAGTGTGTCTGTTTGCTAGGACATTTCCCATGTGAAGATTGTTGGAGAGTCTGTTTGCTAGGACATTTCCCATGTGAAGATTGTTGGAGAGTCTGTTTGCTAGGACATGTCCCATGGGAAGATTGTTGGAGAGTGTCTGTTTGCTAGGACATTTCCCATGGGAAGATTGTTGGAGAGTCTGTTTGCTAGGACATGTCCCATGGGAAGATTGTTGGAGAGTGTCTGTTTGCTAGGACATGTCCCATGGGAAGATTATTGGAGAGTGTCTGTTTGCTAGGGCATGTCCCATGGGAAGATTGTTGGAGAGTGTCTGTTTGCTAGGACATGTCCCATGGGAAGATTGTTGGAGAGTGTCTGTTTGCTAGGACATGTCCCATGGGAAGATTGTTGGAGAGTGTCTGTTTGCTAGGACATGTCCCATGGGAAGATTGTTGGAGAGTGTCTGTTTGCTAGGACATGTCCCATGGGAAGATTGTTGGAGAGTGTCTGTTTGCTAGGACATGTCCCATGGGAAGATTGTTTGAGAGTGTCTGTTTGCTAGGACATGTCCCATGGGAAGATTGTTGGAGAGTGTCTGTTTGCTAGGACATTTCCCATGGGAAGATTGTTGGAGAGTGTCTGTTTGCTAGGACATGTCCCATGGGAAGATTGTTGGAGAGTGTCTGTTTGCTATTATTGTTGTATTCATGTAAATAAATATATGTAACATCATTCACTGGTTTGTTGGTGATAGCAGTTTGGATGTTACCTGTCATTGTTGGTGAGAGCAGTTTGGATGTTTCCTGTCATTGTTGGTGAGTTTCTTGTCATTGTTGGTGAGAGCAGTTTGGATGTTTCCTGTCATTGTTGGTGAGTTTCTTGTCATTGTTGGGGAGAGCAGTTTGAATGTTACCTGTCGTTGTTGGTGATAGCAGTTTGAATGTTTTCTGTCATTGTTGGTGAGAGCAGTTTGAATGTTACCGTCATTGTTGGTGATAGCAGTTTGAATGTTTCCTGTCATTGTTGGTGAGTTTCTTGTCATTGTTGGTGAGTTTCTTGTCATTGTTGGTGATAGCAGTTTGAATGTTACCGTCATTGTTGGTGATAGCAGTTTGAATGTTACCGTCATTGTTGGTGATAGCAGTTTGAATGTTTCCTGTCATTGTTGGTGAGTTTCTTGTCATTGTTGGTGAGTTTCTTGTCATTGTTGGTGATAGCAGTTTGAATGTTACCGTCATTGTTGGTGATAGCAGTTTGAATGTTACCGTCATTGTTGGTGATAGCAGTTTGAATGTTACCGTCATTATTGGTGATAGCAGTTTGAATGTTTCCTGTCATTGTTGGTGAGTTTCTTGTCATTGTTGGTGAGTTTCTTGTCATTGTTGGTGAGAGGAGTTTGAATGTTTCTTGTCATTGTTGGTGAGGGCAGTTTGAATGTTTCTTGTCATTGTTGGTGAGTTTCTTGTCATTGTTGGTGAGGGCAGTTTGAATGTTTCCTGTCATTGTTGGTGAGTTTCTTGTCATTGTTGGTGAGTTTCTTGTCATTGTTGGTGAGTTTCTTGTCGTTGTTGGTGAGTTTCTTGTCATTGTTGGTGAGAGGAGTTTGAATGTTTCTTGTCATTGTTGGTGAGTTTCTTGTCATTGTTGGTGAGTTTCTTGTCATTGTTGGTGAGTTTCTTGTCATTGTTGGTGAGTTTCTTGTCATTGTTGGTGAGTTTCTTGTCATTGTTGGTGAGTTTCTTGTCATTGTTGGTGAGAGGAGTTTGAATGTTTCTTGTCCTTGCAGTCTTCATACTTTCTTGTCATGTTCTCCTCTTGTTTCTGTGTCACGGCCGCTAGAATGTTGGGCCACATCCTTGACCTTCTTTAGGAAGAATTCACAGCTAGCACTTTCCATGCTTTTGCTTTGGTGGTTTCTGTAGCAATTTGTTTTGTATGATGAGGTTGCAAGCGCCATATGCAACTCTCTTTGTGTAACGTTCCTGAGCGAATGAAGATGTTAGAACATGTCACAGGGGCGTTACACGAGATGAGGAACAAGAACACAGTTAACGATTAGAATATGATGTTAGGGAGAGAAATAGATTGAAATTGATCTAGAGATTACGAGCCTAGGAATAAATTACAGCAGAGAAGACATCTTGCAAATAATCTCTATTTTGAGCTTTGATTATGATAGGCTAGTATTTATTTTGTAATCGGTTCAACTGACGTCATAAATTCATTTGTTATCTATTTCTGTGCTGTTGAATGTTTTTGAGTAACATAGAAGGAGATCTATTTCTGGGTCAAACTATTTGGTCCAAGGGAGATAACCTGCTACATGTTTATATAATAATTGATCCCAGGGATATGGATAACTTAACAGGGGTTAGTCTATTACACCAAGAGTAGGACATACAAGTGAATGTGTCCGTGTCACTGACAAAATGACTGCTGACATCTGCTACAAAGGTTTCCAACATACGAGGAACAGACTATCACTGATACCATTCCTGGATGAGATTTATGAGGATACCAATAGCCTCAGACTGACCACTGCCACCTTTAGCTATATTCAAGTCAATGTCTGAAGACACCAATAGCCACAGACTGGCCACTGCCACCTTTAGCTATATTCAAGTCAATGTCTGAAAGATACCAATAGCTTATAGATACCAACTACCCTATCTTTCCTTAACATTGTATATCCCTCTATTTCAAATTCACTATCTGCAATGTCCTCATATGTCAATGACTCTGTTAACCCTATTACATCTGGTTTTTCTTCTTCTATATACAGTTCCAATTCTTCTCTTTTATTTACTATGATTCTCACATTTGCATAAAAACATTTTAGTTTGTAATTTTGTTGTTTTCCCACTTTTTGCTTTATCATTTTAATGTTTGCTGGGTTAAGGGAATGTGGAGTAAAGATAGGAGACAGAGAATCTAGGTCAATTAGCTGCGGGGTTACCATCAATAGCTTGTGCTTAAATCCTCTGTGTTAGATATGTAGCAGCTCTAGGTGACTGAACTACCGTAGCGGATAGTACAAGAGGTATGCACTAACTATACTGTCACTTGGTACAAGGGGTATGCACTAACTATACTGTCACTTGGTACAAGGGGTATGCACTAACTATACTGTCACATGGTACAAGAGGTATGCACTAACTATACTGTCACATGGTACAAGAGGTATGCACTAACTATACTGTCCCTTGGTACAAGGGGTATGCACTAACTATACTGTAACATGGTACAAGAGGTATGCACTAACTATACTGTCACATGGTACAAGAGGTATGCACTAACTATACTGTCACATGGTACAAGAAGTATGCACTAACTATACTGTCACTTGGTACAAGGGGTATGCACTAACTATACTGTCACTTGGTACAAGGGGTATGCACTAACTATACTGTCACTTGGTACAAGGGGTATGCACTAACTATACTGTCACTTCAAACAAATAAACTAAAACATAACACTAATTGAAAATAAAACACCACAATGAAAACTTGATTTCTACTCTGACACAACTGTGTAACAGTTCCCGCCGGAGCAAGGGGAGTTTAGGATGCCTGAACATGTTAAAGCTTAAAGCTACATGAATGCATGTCAAGGTCACTCACCGTCTCAGCAAAGGAAAACAGAGTTGGGTTAAGGAATGTGGACAGATAGAAACTGACCACTGGCCTTCCGATTTTGGTAGGGGGAGATTGACTGACAGACGAAATTGGCAGCGGGGCTTGCTGCGAGAGAATGAATGACAGGTGGGCAAAGTGTTTCGGTCCAATTGGATTGAAGATGACCATACCTGAGATCGATTGGTCAAGCTCTGGCCTTGCTTGAGGATATATAACTCGAGACAAAGTTTAGGCTGAAAGAGGCTGGAGGAGAGATGGAGAGTGAGAGGCTGTATGGAGAAGAGAGAGAGAGAGACTGAATGTAGATAGTGTGTTTAACTCACCGACTTTAGATAGAGGAGCGATTGATAGACGGTTGGACGAATGTTTAGTGATAGAACAGGATCGCTCAAATAGGTGTGTGAGTTTTGCATTAATGGATAATCTGAAAGTGTGTTTGTAAGCAAGGACACATTGTGAACGAGTTATGTCGAGATCGCCCGCCTGAGGGGATTTCAGTGAGGAAGAGTATTTGATAAGGTGTGTTGAAGACGCAGTTAAGGCGATGTGTGTGTGATGTAATTGCAAGGCAATAGAACTGGGTTTTTAGATAGTTGGGAATTCCATCAATAGCTAATGCTTACAATTCCCGTTTTAGTAGAATGTTTAGTTAAGATATGTATTATATTGTGTTTGTAATTTCTCTACTCATTCTATGATATGAGTATGATATAATAAATATGCCACCTGCTGTTTGAGATGTCATTTACTGAGTATGGTCATGATGATGTGGATGAGTGTGAGAATGTTCTAAGTTAGATCACGGCCAGGGCAAAGAAATAGAGGATCTGCTACATGTTATTATTATTTTGGTGCCAGTGACCACGGATAGTTATAGTTTTATAAATATAGTGTGTAGCTACAGATCTTTAATTGCCTGTTTAACACAAGTGTCGCAGTTATATATAACTTGTGTGTGTAGTTAGGAATAGAGGAGTAGCTAGTGGTTAGAGTGTTAGAACCATAGACAGCTTTTCCAATCATCTGACTGGTAAGTGTGACATTTTTCTTCCACCCATTGTTGTATTATTGACAAGACTTTGTGCGTACTTGACAGTCTTATAATTTTTTTGGGTGGGCCAGACGGGTTTATTCAATATGTCGAGGTTGGACAATGTTAAACAATGTTATCATTGTCTAGCTTTTGGACATTTGTCTATCGGATGCCCTAATATTCTTCGGAATATTAACAGTTCCTGGAGAAGAGGAGGACTGTTTGTCAAAAACAAGCCTTTCATGGCACTAGCTGCAGTCAGCGATAAGTGGGAGGACAAAAGTCAACTACAAAACCAGCTAAGAGAACTAACAGGCAGAGTTATTCGGCTGGAAAGACAGGAAAAAGACCTCAAATGGAAGCTGCGACAGCTGTTGCAACAGTTTGAAAACAGAGCTTTCAAACCAGCTAGGAAGGAGAGAAGAAATCAAGAAATCACAGGAGTAAACACGGTCCAGTATTTTGGAAGGGGACAGAGTGGTAGGAAAGTGAGTAGGAAGCCCATCCAACTTCCACATTCCGATCCGTGGAGGGACAGAGGTGGAAATCTCAGGACGGACGCGTGTGGACGACTGGAAAGAGGTGTCAAAAAGGGGAGTTTGACCCAGGTGGAGAGGCCAAGTCAAATGAGAGGAGGAGGAATGGTTGGGCAGAAGTTTGAATCGGGCAGATTCTTAGCCCACAAGAGGCCTTTTGCACGGTTACAGATGGAGAGGCAGGACAGGAGCTATCAAAGAGACTTTGAGCACGAGGCGGATGGACAGAAAGAAAGAGATACAGGTTTTGTGTATCCAGAAAAGTTAGGGACGGAGGGCAGGTTACGCAATGCAAACGAGACAAACGTTCGCTCAGAGGTCCAGATAAAATGTTACCGCATCGGACAGTGTAGGCCGAGAATTCAGGAAGAGGGTATTACGTCGATTAACATGGTCGGGCGTGCTGAAAGGAGCCAAGTTTACCAGGAACTTGTGGTCAAGCCTGGTAGAACATTAGTTAAAGTCGACGAAGAATTGAACAAGGAAATAGTCAAAGATTCGTCAGATAAAGAAGAAAGGAGAGGAGGAGGAATGGTGGCAGGACCAGCTATGGTTTCGTGCCCACCCAAGCCAGGTTCTAGCCATGCGGGAGAAGTGGTTGAACAGACCGAAAGAAGGGACAACCCTTCGGCCACCGAGGAAGGAAGTGGAAATGACGCACAGTTGGAATGCGAAACGGACGCACCAACAGCAGCCAACAAAGGAGGAACAGAGTTTCTAAGGAAAACGAAGAAAAGGGAAAGACAGGTTAACCACAGCCAGGACAGCGAACCAGTCATCGAAGCAAAGATGAAAAGATCTCAGTTCGAGATAAGCCAACAGTCAAACGAACAGTGTGAAAAGTTTTTCCCACAAATAGTGAATACAGATGGACGGAAGGCTGAAGTAGCGAACGATGTAAGTGTACGTAACACTAACAGAGAACCGGTGGATACGAACCAAACAACCGTGAAACAAACAGACCAGACGATGGGCGTTTTACAGGAGGAAATCGCGCAGCAATCAGAGACAGCTGATGGGGCAACGCATAGTCTGGTTAAAATAAGCAGTAGTGATAAGGAACGGTTGATGCAATGTTTACTGACGCTAGCCAAAAACATGGAAATCAGAAATGGAATTAGGTAAAGTCGTGTGGAGTACTTACACACATGGGCTATCATGTGAAACTCCAGTTAATGTATGCATTTGCATACAATTTGTTTCATCTACCGTTATCCTTGGGAAACGGAGATTTGGATAATTAGGGGGTAGGGTATAGAGATGGAGGAATGACCAGATGTTAAAAATTCCTTTGAATTCGTTGTCTGAAGTACACGCCAGACAATGAGCGGACGGTCAGTCGGAAGCGAAAACTGACCGAGATCAAAGGGACATTTCCGACCAGAGAAACGGACAAGAGACGCAGGATAGCTGGATGCGCCAGGTAATGATTACGCGACGAAGGGTAACACGCGGACGTGATGTTTCGGTCAAAATCTGACCAGGGAGTTTTTGATGTGGGGAAACAGCGGTGAATTAGTTAGATCACAATACTCGGTTTTGATTCCTCGTGACAAAGACTGCAACTGGACTAGTAGGGTTACAGCATGACGTAATTCGACAGGTGGACGATTCGGTTTTTGACTTTTGACTCAGACATAGTTTAGTACCTGATTAAATTAGAACTTAGTCATAGTTTAGTGACATAGTCTAGTATCTTTTGAAGGGGGCATTAACAAGTGCTCATCTGTGGGGCACGAGCAGGAGTGAAGGTTGATGGCACTTGGTCATGTTTATGCGTGCAAATATTTTGACATTTGTATTTGGTGTTTGGGTTTTGACTAATGGTATTACTTGCATTTTTAGTGGGTTGTATGGTCGATATAGTATGCATTGAATTTTTCTTTATTTTGTTGTTGTTTTGTTGTTTAAACATGATTACATATCCTGACAGTATCAACGTGTGATACTTGCTGACTGAAATATTGATATCATAAGTATGCGTGCAAATATTTTGACATTTGTATTTAGTGTTTGGGTTTCGACATTGTATGCAATGCATTTGTCTTGTGTTTTGTTGTTGTTTTTTTGTTGTTGTTGTTGAATCATTATGTTTACAGGTATTTGATACAGGTTATATAGGTGATCTACAGAGCAGTATATCTCATCCAGACTGTAGGCCTCCGCAAGCACAACTGTCTCCGCCAATCTTCACTCTAAACACAAAACCTGGCTGGCTGTAGAAATATAAACTAAACTAAAAGCAACTTGATTATAAACTACCACTTGATAAACAAACAGTTACTTGAAAGTCGAACTGTAACTTGAGACGAACTGTAACTTTAGACAAACTGGAATTTGATAGACGAACCGTTATGTGGATATCCACAAAATGGAAGAATCGTGTTTGTTCTGCAACCAGGGGGATTTCATCCGTGGTCCTATTCTCCTCGTCGTCTGTGCCTTGTAGTGATCGTTGAAGCGCTGGATTCTGTGCTAATCGAATATCTCTAGTTAGACGCCGGATTCTCTTCAGCATGGCAAATAAAGTAGTATTTTAGATGACTAACTCGTGAGTGTTCCTCGTGACGCAGTACTATATAATTATTTGGTTCTACGACGTGCTATTGAGAAACATCAAGGTCATTACTAGTTACCTCTCCTGGACCAAGCCGCTCAACATCTGGACTCACGTGGTGAAAGATTTGTCTGTCGAAACCTCTCTCTCTCTCTCTCTCTCTCTCTCTCTCTCTCTTTCTCTCTCTCTGAGCTCTCGTGGTGTAAGATTTGTCTGTCGAAACCCCCCCCCCTCTCTCTCTCTCTCTCTCTCTCTCTGGGCTCATGTGGTGAAAGATTTGTCTGTCGAAAACCCTCTCTCTCTCTCTCTCTCTCTCTCTCTCTTGGCTCATGTGGTGAAAGATTTCTCTCTCTCTCTGGGCTCATGTGGTGAAAGATTTGTCTGTCGAAAACCCTCTCTTTCTCTCTCTCTCTCTCTCTCTCTCTGGGCTCATGTGGTGAAAGATTTGTCTGTCGAAACCTCTCTCTCTCTCTCTCTCTCTCTCTCTCTGGACTCATGTGGTGAAAGATTTACCTACCTATAAGTGGTAGGATTTTGATTGAAGATAACGCTCACAACAGGCTGGCACAGAAAATGGACAAGGACCTATGTTTCGTACAACCAATGGGTCTCTAGTGGGAGGGGACAAATGAGAGGATGGCTGGTCAACCAACGGATGAGTACCACTGGTCGGATGTATTTATTTTTAGAGCTAGGTAAGATATTGAATACAATGCAGAAAGGGTTGGGGAGATAGAGGGAGAGAGAGAGCGCACGTTCAAGGGATGGCTATCCCACCACACACCTAGAGCCTTCAATTATTGGTCATTTGTGAGTGGGGCATCCTGTAAACGAAAGGAGAGATCTGATCACATCGAGTGAGCATGCTCATCTCGGTACGAGTGGATCTAGAAAGCAGTCAGACAGTTCTCGAGTAGATCCAGAAGGCAGTCAGACAGTTCTCGAGTGGATCTAGAAGGCAGTCAGACAGTTCTCGAGTGAATCTAGAAGGCAGTCAGACAGTTCTCGAGTGGATCTAGAAGGCAGTCCCACAGTTCTCGAGTGGATCTAGAAGGCAGTCCGACAGTTCTCGAGTGGATCTAGAAGGCAGTCCCACAGTTCTCGAGTGGATCTAGAAGGCAGTCCGACAGTTCTCGAGTGGATCTAGAAAGCAGTCCGACAGTTCTCGAGTGGATCTAGAAGGCAGTCCGACAGTTCTCGAGTGGATCTAGAAGGCAGTCCGACTGTTCGTGAGTGGATCTAGAAGGCAGTCCGACAGTTCTCGAGTGGATCTAGAAGACAGTCCGACTGTTCTCGAGTGGATCTAGAAGGCAGTCCGACTGTTCGTGAGTGGATCTAGAAGGCAGTCCGACTGTTCGTGAGTGGATCTAGAAGGCAGTCCGACTGTTCGTTAGTGGATCTAGAAGGCAGTCCGACTGTTCGTGAGTGGATCTAGAAGGCAGTCCGACAGTTCTCGAGTGGATCTAGAAGGCAGTCCGACCGTTCGTGAGTGGATCTAGAAGGCAGTCCGACTGTTCGTGAGTGGATCTAGAAGGCAGTCAGACAGTTCTCGAGTGGATCTAGAAGGCAGTCAGACAGTTCTCGAGTGGATCTAGAAGGCAGTCCGACTGTTCGTGAGTGGATCTAGAAGGCAGTCAGACAGTTCTCGAGTGGATCTAGAAGGCAGTCCGACTGTTCGTGAGTGGATCTAGAAGGCAGTCCGACTGTTCTCGAGTGGATCTAGAAGGCAGTCAGACAGTTCTCGAGTGGATCTAGAAGGCAGTCAGACAGTTCGTGAGTAAATCTAGAAGGCAGTCCGACTGTTCGTGAGTGGATCTAGAAGGCAGTCCGACTGTTCGTGAGTGGATCTAGAAGGCAATCCGACTGTTCTCGAGTGGATCTAGAAGGCGGTCCGACTGTTCGTGAGTGGATCTAGAAGACAGTCAGACAGTTCGTGAGTGGATCTAGAAGGCAGTCCGACTGTTCGTGAGTGGATCTAGAAGGCAGTCCGACTGTCCGTTAGTAGATCTAGAAGGCATTCCGACTTTTCTCGAGTGGATCTAGAAGGCAGTCCGACTGTTCGTGAGTGGATCTAGAAGGCAGTCCGACTGTTCGTGAGTGGATCTAGAAGGCAGTCAGACAGTTCTCGAGTGGATCTAGAGGCAGTCCGACTGTTCGTGAGTGGATCTAGAAGGCAGTCAGACAGTTCGTGAGTGGATCTAGAAGGCAGTCCGACTGTTCGTGAGTGGATCTAGAAGGCAGTCCGACTGTCCGTTAGTGGATCTAGAAGGCAGTCCGACTGTTCTCGAGTGGATCTAGAAGGCAGTCCGACTGTTCGTGAGTGGATCTAGAAGGCAGTCCGACTGTTCGTGAGTGGATCTAGAAGGCAGTCAGACAGTTCTCGAGTGGATCTAGAGGCAGTCCGACTGTTCGTGAGTGGATCTAGAAGGCAGTCCGACTGTTCATGAGTGGATCTAGAAGGCAGTCCGACTGTTCTCGAGTGGATCTAGAAGGCAGTCCGACTGTTCGTGAGTGGATCTAGAAGGCAGTCAGACAGTTCGTGAGTGGATCTAGAAGGCAGTCCCACAGTTCTCGAGTGGATCTAGAAGGCAGTCCGACAGTTCTCGAGTGGATCTAGAAAGCAGTCCGACAGTTCTCGAGTGGATCTAGAAGGCAGTCCGACAGTTCTCGAGTGGATCTAGAAGGCAGTCCGACTGTTCGTGAGTGGATCTAGAAGGCAGTCCGACAGTTCTCGAGTGGATCTAGAAGACAGTCCGACTGTTCTCGAGTGGATCTAGAAGGCAGTCCGACTGTTCGTGAGTGGATCTAGAAGGCAGTCCGACTGTTCGTGAGTGGATCTAGAAGGCAGTCCGACTGTTCGTTAGTGGATCTAGAAGGCAGTCCGACTGTTCGTGAGTGGATCTAGAAGGCAGTCCGACAGTTCTCGAGTGGATCTAGAAGGCAGTCCGACCGTTCGTGAGTGGATCTAGAAGGCAGTCCGACTGTTCGTGAGTGGATCTAGAAGGCAGTCAGACAGTTCTCGAGTGGATCTAGAAGGCAGTCAGACAGTTCTCGAGTGGATCTAGAAGGCAGTCCGACTGTTCGTGAGTGGATCTAGAAGGCAGTCAGACAGTTCTCGAGTGGATCTAGAAGGCAGTCCGACTGTTCGTGAGTGGATCTAGAAGGCAGTCCGACTGTTCTCGAGTGGATCTAGAAGGCAGTCAGACAGTTCTCGAGTGGATCTAGAAGGCAGTCAGACAGTTCGTGAGTAAATCTAGAAGGCAGTCCGACTGTTCGTGAGTGGATCTAGAAGGCAGTCCGACTGTTCGTGAGTGGATCTAGAAGGCAATCCGACTGTTCTCGAGTGGATCTAGAAGGCGGTCCGACTGTTCGTGAGTGGATCTAGAAGACAGTCAGACAGTTCGTGAGTGGATCTAGAAGGCAGTCCGACTGTTCGTGAGTGGATCTAGAAGGCAGTCCGACTGTCCGTTAGTAGATCTAGAAGGCATTCCGACTTTTCTCGAGTGGATCTAGAAGGCAGTCCGACTGTTCGTGAGTGGATCTAGAAGGCAGTCCGACTGTTCGTGAGTGGATCTAGAAGGCAGTCAGACAGTTCTCGAGTGGATCTAGAGGCAGTCCGACTGTTCGTGAGTGGATCTAGAAGGCAGTCAGACAGTTCGTGAGTGGATCTAGAAGGCAGTCCGACTGTTCGTGAGTGGATCTAGAAGGCAGTCCGACTGTCCGTTAGTGGATCTAGAAGGCAGTCCGACTGTTCTCGAGTGGATCTAGAAGGCAGTCCGACTGTTCGTGAGTGGATCTAGAAGGCAGTCCGACTGTTCGTGAGTGGATCTAGAAGGCAGTCAGACAGTTCTCGAGTGGATCTAGAGGCAGTCCGACTGTTCGTGAGTGGATCTAGAAGGCAGTCCGACTGTTCATGAGTGGATCTAGAAGGCAGTCCGACTGTTCTCGAGTGGATCTAGAAGGCAGTCCGACTGTTCGTGAGTGGATCTAGAAGGCAGTCAGACAGTTCGTGAGTGGATCTAGAAGGCAGTCCGACTGTTCGTGAGTGGATCTAGAAGGCAGTCCGACTGTTCTCGAGTGGATCTAGAAGGCAGTCCGACTGTTCGTGAGTGGATCTAGAAGGCAGTCCGACTGTTCGTGAGTGGATCTAGAAGGCAGTCCGACTGTTCGTGAGTGGATCTAGAAGGCAGTCCGACTGTTCTCGAGTGGATCTAGAAGGCAGTCCGACAGTTCTCGAGTGGATCTAGAAGGCAGTCCGACTGTTCGCGAGTGGATCTAGAAGGCAGTCCGACTGTTCGTGAGTGGATCTAGAAGGCAGTCCGACTGTTCGTTAGTGGATCTAGAAGGCAGTCCGACTGTTCGTGAGTGGATCTAGAAGGCAGTCCGACAGTTCTCGAGTGGATCTAGAAGGCAGTCCGACTGTTCGTGAGTGGATCTAGAAGGCAGTCCGACTGTTCGTGAGTGGATCTAGAAGGCAGTCAGACAGTTCTCGAGTGGATCTAGAAGGCAGTCAGACAGTTCTCGAGTGGATCTAGAAGGCAGTCAGACTGTTCGTGAGTGGATCTAGAAGGCAGTCAGACAGTTCTCGAGTGGATCTAGAAGGCAGTCCGACTGTTCGTGAGTGGATCTAGAAGGCAGTCAGACAGTTCTCGAGTGGATCTAGAAGGCAGTCAGACAGTTCTCGAGTGGATCTAGAAGGCAGTCCGACTGTTCGTGAGTGGATCTAGAAGGCAGTCAGACAGTTCTCGAGTGGATCTAGAAGGCAGTCAGACAGTTCTCGAGTGGATCTAGAAGGCAGTCAGACAGTTCGTGAGTAAATCTAGAAGGCAGTCCGACTGTTCCTTAGTGGATCTAGAAGGCAGTCCGACTGTTCGTGAGTGGATCTAGAAGGCAGTCCGACTGTTCTCGAGTGGATCTAGAAGGCAGTCCGACTGTTCGTGAGTGGATCTAGAAGGCAGTCAGACAGTTCGTGAGTGGATCTAGAAGGCAGTCCGACTGTTCGTGAGTGGATCTAGAAGGCAGTCCGACTGTCCGTTAGTGGATCTAGAAGGCAGTCCGACTGTTCTCGAGTGGATCTAGAAGGCAGTCCGATTGTTCGTGAGTGGATCTAGAAGGCAGTCCGACTGTTCGTGAGTGGATCTAGAAGGCAGTCAGACAGTTCTTGAGTGGATCTAGAAGGCAGTCCGACTGTTCGTGAGTGGATCTAGAAGGCAGTCCGACTGTTCGTGAGTGGATCTAGAAGGCAGTCCGACTGTTCGTGAGTGGATCTAGAAGGCAGTCCGACTGTTCGTGAGGGGATCTAGAAGGCAGTCCGACTGTTCGTGAGTGGATCTAGAAGGCAGTCCGATGGCTCTCGAGTGGATCTAGAAGGCAGTCCGACAGTTCTCGAGTGGATCTAGAAGGCAGTCCGACTGTTCGTGAGTGGATCTAGAAGGCAGTCCGACTGTTTGTGAGTGGATCTAGAAGGCAGTCCGACTGTTCGTTAGTGGATCTAGAAGGCAGTCCGACTGTTCGTGAGTGGATCTAGAAGGCAGTCCGACAGTTCTCGAGTGGATCTAGAAGGCAGTCCGACCGTTCGTGAGTGGATCTAGAAGGCAGTCCGACTGTTCGTGAGTGGATCTAGAAGGCAGTCAGACAGTTCTCGAGTGGATCTAGAAGGCATTCAGACAGTTCTCGAGTGATCTAGAAGGCAGTCCGACTGTTCGTGAGTGGATCTAGAAGGCAGTCAGACAGTTCTCGAGTGGATCTAGAAGGCAGTCCGACTGTTCGTGAGTGGATCTAGAAGGCAGTCAGACAGTTCTCGAGTGGATCTAGAAGGCAGTCAGACAGTTCTCGAGTGGATCTAGAAGGCAGTCAGACAGTTCGTGAGTAAATCTAGAAGGCAGTCCGACTGTTCGTGAGTGGATCTAGAAGGCAGTCCGACTGTTCGTGAGTTGATCTAGAAGGCAATCCGACTGTTCTCGAGTGGATCTAGAAGGCGGTCCGACTGTTCGTGAGTGGATCTAGAAGGCAGTCAGACAGTTCGTGAGTGGATCTAGAAGGCAGTCCGACTGTTCGTGAGTGGATCTAGAAGGCAGTCCGACTGTCCGTTAGTAGATCTAGAAGGCAGTCCGACTTTTCTCGAGTGGATCTAGAAGGCAGTCCGACTGTTCGTGAGTGGATCTAGAAGGCAGTCCGACTGTCCGTTACTGGATCTAGAAGGCAGTCCGACTGTTCTCGAGTGGATCTAGAAGGCAGTCCGACTGTTCGTGAGTGGATCTAGAAGGCAGTCCGACTGTTCGTGAGTGGATCTAGAAGGCAGTCAGACAGTTCTCGAGTGGATCTAGAGGCAGTCCGACTGTTCGTGAGTGGATCTAGAAGGCAGTCCGACTGTTCATGAGTGGATCTAGAAGGCAGTCCGACTGTTCTCGAGTGGATCTAGAAGGCAGTCCGACTGTTCGTGAGTGGATCTAGAAGGCAGTCAGACAGTTCGTGAGTGGATCTAGAAGGCAGTCCGACTGTTCGTGAGTGGATCTAGAAGGCAGTCCGACTGTTCTCGAGTGGATCTAGAAGGCAGTCCGACTGTTCGTGAGTGGATCTAGAAGGCAGTCCGACTGTTCGTGAGTGGATCTAGAAGGCAGTCCGACTGTTCGTGAGTGGATCTAGAAGGCAGTCCGACTGTTCTCGAGTGGATCTAGAAGGCAGTCCGACAGTTCTCGAGTGGATCTAGAAGGCAGTCCGACTGTTCGCGAGTGGATCTAGAAGGCAGTCCGACTGTTCGTGAGTGGATCTAGAAGGCCGTCCGACTGTTCGTTAGTGGATCTAGAAGGCAGTCCGACTGTTCGTGAGTGGATCTAGAAGGCAGTCTGACAGTTCTCGAGTGGATCTAGAAGGCAGTCCGACTGTTCGTGAGTGGATCTAGAAGGCAGTCCGATTGTTCGTGAGTGGATCTAGAAGGCAGTCAGACAGTTCTCGAGTGGATCTAGAAGGCAGTCAGACAGTTCTCGAGTGGATCTAGAAGGCAGTCCGACTGTTCGTGAGTGGATCTAGAAGGCAGTCAGACAGTTCTCGAGTGGATCTAGAAGGCAGTCCGACTGTTCGTGAGTGGATCTAGAAGACAGTCAGACAGTTCTCGAGTGGATCTAGAAGGCAGTCAGACAGTTCTCGAGTGGATCTAGAAGGCAGTCCGACTGTTCGTGAGTGGATCTAGAAGGCAGTCAGACAGTTCTCGAGTGGATCTAGAAGGCAGTCAGACAGTTCTCGAGTGGATCTAGAAGGCAGTCAGACAGTTCGTAAGTAAATCTAGAAGGCAGTCCGACTGTTCCTTAGTGGATCTAGAAGGCAGTCCGACTGTTCGTGAGTGGATCTAGAAGGCAGTCCGACTGTTCTCGAGTGGATCTAGAAGGCAGTCCGACTGTTCGTGAGTGGATCTAGAAGGCAGTCAGACAGTTCGTGAGTGGATCTAGAAGGCAGTCCGACTGTTCGTTAGTGGATCTAGAAGGCAGTCCGACTGTTCGTGAGTGGATCTAGAAGGCAGTCAGACAGTTCTCGAGTGGATCTAGAAGGCAGTCCGACTGTTCGTTAGTGGATCTAGAAGGCAGTCAGACTGTTCGTGAGTGGATCTAGAAGGCAGTCAGACAGTTCTCGAGTGGATCTAGAAGGCAGTCAGACAGTTCGTGAGTAAATCTAGAAGGCAGTCTGACTGTTTGTGAGTGGATCTAGAAGGCAGTCCGACTGTTCGTGAGTGGATCTAGAAGGCAATCCGACTGTTCTCGAGTGGATCTAGAAGGCGGTCCGACTGTTCGTGAGTGGATCTAGAAGGCAGTCAGACAGTTCGTTAGTGGATCTAGAAGGCAGTCCGACTGTTCGTGAGTGGATCTAGAAGGCAGTCCGACTGTCCGTTAGTAGATCTAGAAGGCAGTCCGACTTTTCTCGAGTGGATCTAGAAGGCAGTCCGACTGTTCGTGAGTGGATCTAGAAGGCAGTCCGACTGTTCGTGAGTGGATCTAGAAGGCAGTCAGACAGTTCTCGAGTGGATCTAGAGGCAGTCCGACTGTTCGTGAGTGGATCTAGAAGGCAGTCCGACTGTTCATGAGTGGATCTAGATGGCAGTCCGACTGTTCTCGAGTGGATCTAGAAGGCAGTCCGACTGTTCGTGAGTGGATCTAGAAGGCAGTCAGACAGTTCGTGAGTGGATCTAGAAGGCAGTCCGACTGTTCGTGAGTGGATCTAGAAGGCAGTCCGACTGTTCTCGAGTGGATCTAGAAGGCAGTCCGACTGTTCGTGAGTGGATCTAGAAGGCAGTCTGACTGTTCGTGAGTGGATCTAGAAGGCAGTCCGACTGTTCGTGAGTGGATCTAGAAGGTAGTCCGAGTGTTCTCGAGTGGATCTAGAAGGCAGTCCGACAGTTCTCGAGTGGATCTAGAAGGCAGTCCGACTGTTCGCGAGTGGATCTAGAAGGCAGTCCGACTGTTCGTGAGTGGATCTAGAAGGCAGTCCGACTGTTCGTTAGTGGATCTAGAAGGCAGTCCGACTGTTCGTGAATGGATCTAGAAGGCAGTCCGACAGTTCTCGAGTGGATCTAGAAGGCAGTCCGACTGTTCGTGAGTGGATCTAGAAGGCAGTCCGACTGTTCGTGAGTGGATCTAGAAGGCAGTCAGACAGTTCTCGAGTGGATCTAGAAGGCAGTCAGACAGTTCTCGAGTGGATCTAGAAGGCAGTCCGACTGTTCGTGAGTGGATCTAGAAGGCAGTCCGACTGTTCGTGAGGGGATCTAGAAGGCAGTCCGACTGTTCGTGAGTGGATCTAGAAGGCAGTCCGACTGCTCTCGAGTGGATCTAGAAGGCAGTCCGACAGTTCTCGAGTGGATCTAGAAGGCAGTCCGACTGTTCGTGAGTGGATCTAGAAGGCAGTCCGACTGTTTGTGAGTGGATCTAGAAGGCATTCCGACTGTTCGTTAGTGGATCTAGAAGGCAGTCCGACTGTTCGTGAGTGGATCTAGAAGGCAGTCCGACAGTTCTCGAGTGGATCTAGAAGGCAGTCCGACCGTTCGTGAGTGGATCTAGAAGGCAGTCCGACTGTTCGTGAGTGGATCTAGAAGGCAGTCAGACAGTTCTCGAGTGGATCTAGAAGGCATTCAGACAGTTCTCGAGTGGATCTAGAAGGCAGTCCGACTGTTCGTGAGTGGATCTAGAAGGCAGTCAGACAGTTCTCGAGTGGATCTAGAAGGCAGTCCGACTGTTCGTGAGTGGATCTAGAAGGCAATCCGACTGTTCTCGAGTGGATCTAGAAGGCGGTCCGACTGTTCGTGAGTGGATCTAGAAGGCAGTCAGACAGTTCGTGAGTGGATCTAGAAGGCAGTCCGACTGTTCGTGAGTGGATCTAGAAGGCAGTCCGACTGTCCGTTAGTAGATCTAGAAGGCAGTCCGACTTTTCTCGAGTGGATCTAGAAGGCAGTCCGACTGTTCGTGAGTGGATCTAGAAGGCAGTCCGACTGTCCGTTACTGGATCTAGAAGGCAGTCCGACTGTTCTCGAGTGGATCTAGAAGGCAGTCCGACTGTTCGTGAGTGGATCTAGAAGGCAGTCCGACTGTTCGTGAGTGGATCTAGAAGGCAGTCAGACAGTTCTCGAGTTGATCTAGAGGCAGTCCGACTGTTCGTGAGTGGATCTAGAAGGCAGTCCGACTGTTCATGAGTGGATCTAGAAGGCAGTCCGACTGTTCTCGAGTGGATCTAGAAGGCAGTCCGACTGTTCGTGAGTGGATCTAGAAGGCAGTCAGACAGTTCGTGAGTGGATCTAGAAGGCAGTCCGACTGTTCGTGAGTGGATCTAGAAGGCAGTCCGACTGTTCTCGAGTGGATCTAGAAGGCAGTCCGACTGTTCGTGAGTGGATCTAGAAGGCAGTCCGACTGTTCGTGAGTGGATCTAGAAGGCAGTCCGACTGTTCGTGAGTGGATCTAGAAGGCAGTCCGACTGTTCTCGAGTGGATCTAGAAGGCAGTCCGACAGTTCTCGAGTGGATCTAGAAGGCAGTCCGACTGTTCGCGAGTGGATCTAGAAGGCAGTCCGACTGTTCGTGAGTGGATCTAGAAGGCCGTCCGACTGTTCGTTAGTGGATCTAGAAGGCAGTCCGACTGTTCGTGAGTGGATCTAGAAGGCAGTCCGACAGTTCTCGAGTGGATCTAGAAGGCAGTCCGACTGTTCGTGAGTGGATCTAGAAGGCAGTCCGACTGTTCGTGAGTGGATCTAGAAGGCAGTCAGACAGTTCTCGAGTGGATCTAGAAGGCAGTCAGACAGTTCTCGAGTGGATCTAGAAGGCAGTCCGACTGTTCGTGAGTGGATCTAGAAGGCAGTCAGACAGTTCTCGAGTGGATCTAGAAGGCAGTCCGACTGTTCGTGAGTGGATCTAGAAGGCAGTCAGACAGTTCTCGAGTGGATCTAGAAGGCAGTCAGACAGTTCTCGAGTGGATCTAGAAGGCAGTCCGACTGTTCGTGAGTGGATCTAGAAGGCAGTCAGACAGTTCTCGAGTGGATCTAGAAGGCAGTCAGACAGTTCTCGAGTGGATCTAGAAGGCAGTCAGACAGTTCGTGAGTAAATCTAGAAGGCAGTCCGACTGTTCCTTAGTGGATCTAGAAGGCAGTCCGACTGTTCGTGAGTGGATCTAGAAGGCAGTCCGACTGTTCTCGAGTGGATCTAGAAGGCAGTCCGACTGTTCGTGAGTGGATCTAGAAGGCAGTCAGACAGTTCGTGAGTGGATCTAGAAGGCAGTCCGACTGTTCGTGAGTGGATCTAGAAGGCAGTCCGACTGTTCGTGAGTGGATCTAGAAGGCAGTCAGACAGTTCTCGAGTGGATCTAGAAGGCAGTCCGACTGTTCGTTAGTGGATCTAGAAGGCAGTCAGACTGTTCGTGAGTGGATCTAGAAGGCAGTCAGACAGTTCTCGAGTGGATCTAGAAGGCAGTCAGACAGTTCGTGAGTAAATCTAGAAGGCAGTCCGACTGTTCGTGAGTGGATCTAGAAGGCAGTCCGACTGTTCGTGAGTGGATCTAGAAGGCAATCCGACTGTTCTCGAGTGGATCTAGAAGGCGGTCCGACTGTTCGTGAGTGGATCTAGAAGGCAGTCAGACAGTTCGTGAGTGGATCTAGAAGGCAGTCCGACTGTTCGTTAGTAGATCTAGAAGGCAGTCCGACTTTTCTCGAGTGGATCTAGAAGGCAGTCTGACTGTTCGTGAGTGGATCTAGAAGGCAGTCCGACTGTCCGTTACTGGATCTAGAAGGCAGTCCGACTGTTCTCGAGTGGATCTAGAAGGCAGTCCGACTGTTCGTGAGTGGATCTAGAAGGCAGTCCGACTGTTCGTGAGTGGATCTAGAAGGCAGTCAGACAGTTCTCGAGTTGATCTAGAGGCAGTCCGACTGTTCGTGAGTGGATCTAGAAGGCAGTCCGACTGTTCATGAGTGGATCTAGAAGGCAGTCCGACTGTTCTCGAGTGGATCTAGAAGGCAGTCCGACTGTTCGTGAGTGGATCTAGAAGGCAGTCAGACAGTTCGTGAGTGGATCTAGAAGGCAGTCCGACTGTTCGTGAGTGGATCTAGAAGGCAGTCCGACTGTTCTCGAGTGGATCTAGAAGGCAGTCCGACTGTTCGTGAGTGGATCTAGAAGGCAGTCCGACTGTTCGTGAGTGGATCTAGAAGGCAGTCCGACTGTTCGTGAGTGGATCTAGAAGGCAGTCCGACTGTTCTCGAGTGGATCTAGAAGGCAGTCCGACAGTTCTCGAGTGGATCTAGAAGGCAGTCCGACTGTTCGCGAGTGGATCTAGAAGGCAGTCCGACTGTTCGTGAGTGGATCTAGAAGGCCGTCCGACTGTTCGTTAGTGGATCTAGAAGGCAGTCCGACTGTTCGTGAGTGGATCTAGAAGGCAGTCCGACAGTTCTCGAGTGGATCTAGAAGGCAGTCCGACTGTTCGTGAGTGGATCTAGAAGGCAGTCCGACTGTTCGTGAGTGGATCTAGAAGGCAGTCAGACAGTTCTCGAGTGGATCTAGAAGGCAGTCAGACAGTTCTCGAGTGGATCTAGAAGGCAGTCCGACTGTTCGTGAGTGGATCTAGAAGGCAGTCAGACAGTTCTCGAGTGGATCTAGAAGGCAGTCCGACTGTTCGTGAGTGGATCTAGAAGGCAGTCAGACAGTTCTCGAGTGGATCTAGAAGGCAGTCAGACAGTTCTCGAGTGGATCTAGAAGGCAGTCCGACTGTTCGTGAGTGGATCTAGAAGGCAGTCAGACAGTTCTCGAGTGGATCTAGAAGGCAGTCAGACAGTTCTCGAGTGGATCTAGAAGGCAGTCAGACAGTTCGTGAGTAAATCTAGAAGGCAGTCCGACTGTTCCTTAGTGGATCTAGAAGGCAGTCCGACTGTTCGTGAGTGGATCTAGAAGGCAGTCCGACTGTTCTCGAGTGGATCTAGAAGGCAGTCCGACTGTTCGTGAGTGGATCTAGAAGGCAGTCAGACAGTTCGTGAGTGGATCTAGAAGGCAGTCCGACTGTTCGTGAGTGGATCTAGAAGGCAGTCCGACTGTTCGTGAGTGGATCTAGAAGGCAGTCAGACAGTTCTCGAGTGGATCTAGAAGGCAGTCCGACTGTTCGTTAGTGGATCTAGAAGGCAGTCAGACTGTTCGTGAGTGGATCTAGAAGGCAGTCAGACAGTTCTCGAGTGGATCTAGAAGGCAGTCAGACAGTTCGTGAGTAAATCTAGAAGGCAGTCCGACTGTTCGTGAGTGGATCTAGAAGGCAGTCCGACTGTTCGTGAGTGGATCTAGAAGGCAATCCGACTGTTCTCGAGTGGATCTAGAAGGCGGTCCGACTGTTCGTGAGTGGATCTAGAAGGCAGTCAGACAGTTCGTGAGTGGATCTAGAAGGCAGTCCGACTGTTCGTTAGTAGATCTAGAAGGCAGTCCGACTTTTCTCGAGTGGATCTAGAAGGCAGTCCGACTGTTCGTGAGTGGATCTAGAAGGCAGTCCGACTGTTCGTGAGTGGATCTAGAAGGCAGTCAGACAGTTCTCGAGTGGATCTAGAGGCAGTCCGACTGTTCGTGAGTGGATCTAGAAGGCAGTCCGACTGTTCATGAGTGGATCTAGATGGCAGTCCGACTGTTCTCGAGTGGATCTAGAAGGCAGTCCGACTGTTCGTGAGTGGATCTAGAAGGCAGTCAGACAGTTCGTGAGTGGATCTAGAAGGCAGTCCGACTGTTCGTGAGTGGATCTAGAAGGCAGTCCGACTGTTCTCGAGTGGATCTAGAAGGCAGTCCGACTGTTCGTGAGTGGATCTAGAAGGCAGTCTGACTGTTCGTGAGTGGATCTAGAAGGCAGTCCGACTGTTCGTGAGTG
Source organism: Ariolimax columbianus (assembly GCA_036924085.1). Lineage (NCBI taxonomy): Eukaryota > Metazoa > Mollusca > Gastropoda > Stylommatophora > Arionidae > Ariolimax > Ariolimax columbianus. The sequence goes on along the minus strand of JAVGWX010000007.1, from coordinate 104,176,000 downwards.
GATCTAGAAGGTAGTCCGACTGTTCTCGAGTGGATCTAGAAGGCAGTCCGACAGTTCTCGAGTGGATCTAGAAGGCAGTCCGACTGTTCGCGAGTGGATCTAGAAGGCAGTCCGACTGTTCGTGAGTGGATCTAGAAGGCAGTCCGACTGTTCGTTAGTGGATCTAGAAGGCAGTCCGACTGTTCGTGAATGGATCTAGAAGGCAGTCCGACAGTTCTCGAGTGGATCTAGAAGGCAGTCCGACTGTTCGTGAGTGGATCTAGAAGGCAGTCCGACTGTTCGTGAGTGGATCTAGAAGGCAGTCAGACAGTTCTCGAGTGGATCTAGAAGGCAGTCAGACAGTTCTCGAGTGGATCTAGAAGGCAGTCCGACTGTTCGTGAGTGGATCTAGAAGGCAGTCAGACAGTTCTCGAGTGGATCTAGAAGGCAGTCCGACTGTTCGTGAGTGGATCTAGAAGGCAGTCCGACTGTTCTCGAGTGGATCTAGAAGGCAGTCCGACAGTTCTCGAGTGGATCTAGAAGGCAGTCCGACTGTTCGCCAGTGGATCTAGAAGGCAGTCCGACTGTTCGTGAGTGGATCTAGAAGGCAGTCAGACTGTTCGTTAGTGGATCTAGAAGGCAGTCCGACTGTTCGTGAGTGGATCTAGAAGGCAGTCCGACAGTTCTCGAGTGGATCTAGAAGGCAGTCCGACTGTTCGTTAGTGGATCTAGAAGGCAGTCCGACTGTTCGTGAGTGGATCTAGAAAGCAGTCCGACAGTTCTCGAGTGGATCTAGAAGGCAGTCCGACTGTTCGTGAGTGGATCTAGAAGGCAGTCCGACTGTTCGTGAGTGGATCTAGAAGGCAGTCAGACAGTTCTCGAGTGGATCTAGAATGCAGTCAGACAGTTCTCGAGTGGATCTAGAAGGCAGTCAGACAGTTCGTGAGTAAATCTAGAAGGCAGTCCGACTGTTCCTTAGTGGATCTAGAAGGCAGTCCCACTGTTCGTGAGTGGATCTAGAAGGCAGTCCGACTGTTCTCGAGTGGATCTAGAAGGCAGTCCGACTGTTCGTGAGTGGATCTAGAAGGCAGTCAGACAGTTCGTGAGTGGATCTAGAAGGCAGTCCGACTGTTCGTGAGTGGATCTAGAAGGCAGTCCGACTGTTCGTGAGTGGATCTAGAAGGCAGTCAGACAGTTCTCGAGTGGATCTAGAAGGCAGTCCGACTGTTCGTTAGTGGATCTAGAAGGCAGTCAGACTGTTCGTGAGTGGATCTAGAAGGCAGTCAGACAGTTCTCGAGTGGATCTAGAAGGCAGTCAGACAGTTCGTGAGTAAATCTAGAAGGCAGTCCGACTGTTCGTGAGTGGATCTAGAAGGCAGTCCGACTGTTCGTGAGTGGATCTAGAAGGCAATCCGACTGTTCTCGAGTGGATCTAGAAGGCGGTCCGACTGTTCGTGAGTGGATCTAGAAGGCAGTCAGACAGTTCTCGAGTGGATCTAGAAGGCAGTCCGACTGTTCGTGAGTGGATCTAGAAGGCAGTCCGACTGTCCGTTAGTAGATCTAGAAGGCAGTCCGACTTTTCTCGAGTGGATCTAGAAGGCAGTCCGACTGTTCGTGAGTGGATCTAGAAGGCAGTCCGACTGTTCGTGAGTGGATCTAGAAGGCAGTCAGACAGTTCTCGAGTGGATCTAGAGGCAGTCCGACTGTTCGTGAGTGGATCTAGAAGGCAGTCCGACTGTTCATGAGTGGATCTAGATGGCAGTCCGACTGTTCTCGAGTGGATCTAGAAGGCAGTCCGACTGTTCGTGAGTGGATCTAGAAGGCAGTCAGACAGTTCGTGAGTGGATCTAGAAGGCAGTCCGACTGTTCGTGAGTGGATCTAGAAGGCAGTCTGACTGTTCTCGAGTGGATCTAGAAGGCAGTCCGACTGTTCGTGAGTGGATCTAGAAGGCAGTCTGACTGTTCGTGAGTGGATCTAGAAGGCAGTCTGACTGTTCGTGAGTGGATCTAGAAGGTAGTCCGACTGTTCTCGAGTGGATCTAGAAGGCAGTCCGACAGTTCTCGAGTGGATCTAGAAGGCAGTCCGACTGTTCGCGAGTGGATCTAGAAGGCAGTCCGACTGTTCGTGAGTGGATCTAGAAGGCAGTCCGACTGTTCGTTAGTGGATCTAGAAGGCAGTCCGACTGTTCGCGAGTGGATCTAGAAGGCAGTCCGACTGTTCGTGAGTGGATCTAGAAGGCAGTCAGACTGTTCGTTAGTGGATCTAGAAGGCAGTCCGACTGTTCGTGAGTGGATCTAGAAGGCAGTCCGACAGTTCTCGAGTGGATCTAGAAGGCAGTCCGACTGTTCGTGAGTGGATCTAGAAGGCAGTCCGACTGTTCGTGAGTGGATCTAGAAGGCAGTCAGACAGTTCTCGAGTGGATCTAGAAGGCAGTCAGACAGTTCTCGAGTGGATCTAGAAGGCAGTCCGACTGTTCGTAAGTGGATCTAGAAGGCAGTCCGACTGTTCGTGAGTGGATCTAGAAGGCAGTCCGACTGTTCTCGAGTGGATCTAGAAGGCAGTCCGACTGTTCGCGAGTGGATCTAGAAGGCAGTCCGACTGTTCGTGAGTGGATCTAGAAGGCAGTCAGACTGTTCGTTAGTGGATCTAGAAGGCAGTCCGACTGTTCGTGAGTGGATCTAGAAGGCAGTCCGACAGTTCTCGAGTGGATCTAGAAGGCAGTCCGACTGTTCGTGAGTGGATCTAGAAGGCAGTCCGACTGTTCGTGAGTGGATCTAGAAGGCAGTCAGACAGTTCTCGAGTGGATCTAGAAGGCAGAGACAGTTCTCGAGTGGATCTAGAAGGCAGTCCGACTGTTCGTTAGTGGATCTAGAAGGCAGTCAGACAGTTCTCGAGTGGATCTAGAAGGCAGTCCGACTGTTCGTGAGTGGATCTAGAAGGCAGTCAGACAGTTCTCGAGTGGATCTAGAAGGCAGTCAGACAGTTCTCGAGTGGATCTAGAAGGCAGTCCGACTGTTCGTGAGTGGATCTAGAAGGCAGTCAGACAGTTCTCGAGTGGATCTAGAAGGCAGTCAGACAGTTCTCGAGTGGATCTAGAAGGCAGTCAGACAGTTCGTGAGTAAATCTAGAAGGCAGTCCGACTGTTCCTTAGTGGATCTAGAAGGCAGTCCGACTGTTCGTGAGTGGATCTAGAAGGCAGTCCGACTGTTCTCGAGTGGATCTAGAAGGCAGTCCGACTGTTCGTGAGTGGATCTAGAAGGCAGTCAGACAGTTCGTGAGTGGATCTAGAAGGCAGTCCGACTGTTCGTGAGTGGATCTAGAAGGCAGTCCGACTGTCCGTTAGTGGATCTAGAAGGCAGTCCGACTGTTCTCGAGTGGATCTAGAAGGCAGTCCGATTGTTCGTGAGTGGATCTAGAAGGCAGTCCGACTGTTCGTGAGTGGATCTAGAAGGCAGTCCGACTGTTCGTGAGTGGATCTAGAAGGCAGTCCGACTGTTCGTGAGTGGATCTAGAAGGCAGTCCGACTGTTCGTGAGTGGATCTAGAAGGCAGTCCGACTGTTCGTGAGTGGATCTAGAAGGCAGTCCGACTGTTCGTGAGGGGATCTAGAAGGCAGTCCGACTGTTCGTGAGTGGATCAAGAAGGCAGTCCGACTGTTCTCGAGTGGATCTAGAAGGCAGTCCGACAGTTCTCGAGTGGATCTAGAAGGCAGTCCGACTGTTCGTGAGTGGATCTAGAAGGCAGTCCGACTGTTTGTGAGTGGATCTAGAAGGCAGTCCGACTGTTCGTTAGTGGATCTAGAAGGCAGTCCGACTGTTCGTGAGTGGATCTAGAAGGCAGTCCGACAGTTCTCGAGTGGATCTAGAAGGCAGTCCGACCGTTCGTGAGTGGATCTAGAAGGCAGTCCGACTGTTCGTGAGTGGATCTAGAAGGCAGTCAGACAGTTCTCGAGTGGATCTAGAAGGCAGTCAGACAGTTCTCGAGTGGATCTAGAAGGCAGTCCGACTGTTCGTGAGTGGATCTAGAAGGCAGTCAGACAGTTCTCGAGTGGATCTAGAAGGCAGTCCGACTGTTCGTGAGTGGATCTAGAAGGCAGTCAGACAGTTCTCGAGTGGATCTAGAAGGCAGTCAGACAGTTCTCGAGTGGATCTAGAAGGCAGTCAGACAGTTCGTGAGTAAATCTAGAAGGCAGTCCGACTGTTCGTGAGTGGATCTAGAAGGCAGTCCGACTGTTCGTGAGTTGATCTAGAAGGCAGTCCGACTGTTCGTTAGTGGATCTAGAAGGCAGTCCGACTGTTCGTGAGTGGATCTAGAAGGCAGTCCGACAGTTCTCGAGTGGATCTAGAAGGCAGTCCGACTGTTCGTGAGTGGATCTAGAAGGCAGTCCGACTGTTCGTGAGTGGATCTAGAAGGCAGTCAGACAGTTCTCGAGTGGATCTAGAAGGCAGTCAGACAGTTCTCGAGTGGATAAAGAAGGCAGTCCGACTGTTCGTGAGTGGATCTAGAAGGCAGTCAGACAGTTCTCGAGTGGATCTAGAAGGCAGTCCGACTGTTCGTGAGTGGATCTAGAAGGCAGTCCGACTGTTCTCGAGTGGATCTAGAAGGCAGTCCGACAGTTCTCGAGTGGATCTAGAAGGCAGTCCGACTGTTCGCGAGTGGATCTAGAAGGCAGTCCGACTGTTCGTGAGTGGATCTAGAAGGCAGTCAGACTGTTCGTAAGTGGATCTAGAAGGCAGTCCGACTGTTCGTGAGTGGATCTAGAAGGCAGTCCGACAGTTCTCGAGTGGATCTAGAAGGCAGTCCGACTATTCGTGAGTGGATCTAGAAGGCAGTCCGACTGTTCGTGAGTGGATCTAGAAGGCAGTCAGACAGTTCTCGAGTGGATCTAGAAGGCAGTCAGACAGTTCTCGAGTGGATCTAGAAGGCAGTCCGACTGTTCGTAAGTGGATCTAGAAGGCAGTCCGACTGTTCGTGAGTGGATCTAGAAGGCAGTCCGACTGTTCTCGAGTGGATCTAGAAGGCAGTCCGACAGTTCTCGAGTGTATCTAGAAGGCAGTCCGACTGTTCGCGAGTGGATCTAGAAGGCAGTCCGACTGTTCGTGAGTGGATCTAGAAGGCAGTCAGACTGTTCGTTAGTGGATCTAGAAGGCAGTCCGACTGTTCGTGAGTGGATCTAGAAGGCAGTCCGACAGTTCTCGAGTGGATCTAGAAGGCAGTCCGACTGTTCGTGAGTGGATCTAGAAGGCAGTCCGACTGTTCGTGAGTGGATCTAGAAGGCAGTCAGACAGTTCTCGAGTGGATCTAGAAGGCAGTCAGACAGTTCTCGAGTGGATCTAGAAGGCAGTCCGACTGTTCGTTAGTGGATCTAGAAGGCAGTCAGACAGTTCTCGAGTGGATCTAGAAGGCAGTCAGACAGTTCTCGAGTGGATCTAGAAGGCAGTCAGACAGTTCTCGAGTGGATCTAGAAGGCAGTCCGACTGTTCGTGAGTGGATCTAGAAGGCAGTCAGACAGTTCTCGAGTGGATCTAGAAGGCAGGCAGACAGTTCTCGAGTGGATCTAGAAGGCAGTCAGACAGTTCGTGAGTAAATCTAGAAGGCAGTCCGACTGTTCCTTAGTGGATCTAGAAGGCAGTCCGACTGTTCGTGAGTGGATCTAGAAGGCAGTCCGACTGTTCTCGAGTGGATCTAGAAGGCAGTCCGACTGTTCGTGAGTGGATCTAGAAGGCAGTCAGACAGTTCGTGAGTGGATCTAGAAGGCAGTCCGACTGTTCGTGAGTGGATCTAGAAGGCAGTCCGACTGTCCGTTAGTGGATCTAGAAGGCAGTCCGACTGTTCTCGAGTGGATCTAGAAGGCAGTCCGATTGTTCGTGAGTGGATCTAGAAGGCAGTCCGACTGTTCGTGAGTGGATCTAGAAGGCAGTCAGACAGTTCTCGAGTGGATCTAGAAGGCAGTCAGACAGTTCTCGAGTGGATAAAGAAGGCAGTCCGACTGTTCGTGAGTGGATCTAGAAGGCAGTCAGACAGTTCTCGAGTGGATCTAGAAGGCAGTCCGACTGTTCGTGAGTGGATCTAGAAGGCAGTCCGACTGTTCTCGAGTGGATCTAGAAGGCAGTCCGACAGTTCTCGAGTGGATCTAGAAGGCAGTCCGACTGTTCGCGAGTGGATCTAGAAGGCAGTCCGACTGTTCGTGAGTGGATCTAGAAGGCAGTCAGACTGTTCGTAAGTGGATCTAGAAGGCAGTCCGACTGTTCGTGAGTGGATCTAGAAGGCAGTCCGACAGTTCTCGAGTGGATCTAGAAGGCAGTCCGACTATTCGTGAGTGGATCTAGAAGGCAGTCCGACTGTTCGTGAGTGGATCTAGAAGGCAGTCAGACAGTTCTCGAGTGGATCTAGAAGGCAGTCAGACAGTTCTCGAGTGGATCTAGAAGGCAGTCCGACTGTTCGTAAGTGGATCTAGAAGGCAGTCCGACTGTTCGTGAGTGGATCTAGAAGGCAGTCCGACTGTTCTCGAGTGGATCTAGAAGGCAGTCCGACAGTTCTCGAGTGTATCTAGAAGGCAGTCCGACTGTTCGCGAGTGGATCTAGAAGGCAGTCCGACTGTTCGTGAGTGGATCTAGAAGGCAGTCAGACTGTTCGTTAGTGGATCTAGAAGGCAGTCCGACTGTTCGTGAGTGGATCTAGAAGGCAGTCCGACAGTTCTCGAGTGGATCTAGAAGGCAGTCCGACTGTTCGTGAGTGGATCTAGAAGGCAGTCCGACTGTTCGTGAGTGGATCTAGAAGGCAGTCAGACAGTTCTCGAGTGGATCTAGAAGGCAGTCAGACAGTTCTCGAGTGGATCTAGAAGGCAGTCCGACTGTTCGTTAGTGGATCTAGAAGGCAGTCAGACAGTTCTCGAGTGGATCTAGAAGGCAGTCAGACAGTTCTCGAGTGGATCTAGAAGGCAGTCAGACAGTTCTCGAGTGGATCTAGAAGGCAGTCCGACTGTTCGTGAGTGGATCTAGAAGGCAGTCAGACAGTTCTCGAGTGGATCTAGAAGGCAGGCAGACAGTTCTCGAGTGGATCTAGAAGGCAGTCAGACAGTTCGTGAGTAAATCTAGAAGGCAGTCCGACTGTTCCTTAGTGGATCTAGAAGGCAGTCCGACTGTTCGTGAGTGGATCTAGAAGGCAGTCCGACTGTTCTCGAGTGGATCTAGAAGGCAGTCCGACTGTTCGTGAGTGGATCTAGAAGGCAGTCAGACAGTTCGTGAGTGGATCTAGAAGGCAGTCCGACTGTTCGTGAGTGGATCTAGAAGGCAGTCCGACTGTCCGTTAGTGGATCTAGAAGGCAGTCCGACTGTTCTCGAGTGGATCTAGAAGGCAGTCCGATTGTTCGTGAGTGGATCTAGAAGGCAGTCCGACTGTTCGAGAGTGGATCTAGAAGGCAGTCCGACTGTTCGTGAGTGGATCTAGAAGGCAGTCCGACTGTTCGTGAGTGGATCTAGAAGGCAGTCCGACTGTTCGTGAGTGGATCTAGAAGGCAGTCCGACTGTTCGTGAGGGGATCTAGAAGGCAGTCCGACTGTTCGTGAGTGGATCTAGAAGGCAGTCCGACAGTTCTCGAGTGGATCTAGAAGGCAGTCCGACCGTTCGTGAGTGGATCTAGAAGGCAGTCCGACTGTTCGTGAGTTGATCTAGAAGGCAGTCAGACAGTTCTCGAGTGGATCTAGAAGGCAGTCAGACAGTTCTCGAGTGGATCTAGAAGGCAGTCCGACTGTTCGTGAGTGGATCTAGAAGGCAGTCAGACAGTTCTCGAGTGGATCTAGAAGGCAGTCCGACTGTTCGTGAGTGGATCTAGAAGGCAATCCGACTGTTCTCGAGTGGATCTAGAAGGCGGTCCGACTGTTCGTGAGATGATCTAGAAGGCAGTCAGACAGTTCGTGAGTGGATCTAGAAGGCAGTCCGACTGTTCGTGAGTGGATCTAGAAGGCAGTCCGACTGTCCCTTAGTGGATCTAGAAGGCAGTCCGACTGTTCTCGAGTGGATCTAGAAGGCAGTCCGACTGTTCGTGAGTGGATCTAGAAGGCAGTCCGACTGTTCGTGAGTGGATCTAGAAGGCAGTCAGACAGTTCTTGAATGGATCTAGAGGCAGTCCGACTGTTCGTGAGTGGATCTAGAAGGCAGTCCGACTGTTCATGAGTGGATCTAGAAAGCAGTCCGACTGTTCTCGAGTGGATCTAGAAGGCAGTCCGACTGTTCATGAGTGGATCTAGAAGGCAGTCAGACAGTTCGTGAGTGGATCTAGAAGGCAGTCCGACTGTTCGTGAGTGGATCTAGAAGGCAGTCCGACTGTTCTCGAGTGGATCTAGAAGGCAGTCCGACTGTTCGTGAGTGGATCTAGAAGGCAGTCCGACTGTTCGTGAGTGGATCTAGAAGGCAGTCCGACTGTTCGTGAGTGGATCTAGAAGGCAGTCCGACTGTTCTCGAGTGGATCTAAAAGGCAGTCCGACAGTTCTCGAGTGGATCTAGAAGGCAGTCCGACTGTTCGCGAGTGGATCTAGAAGGCAGTCCGACTGTTCGTGAGTGGATCTAGAAGGCAGTCCGACTGTTCGTTAGTGGATCTAGAAGGCAGTCCGACTGTTCGTGAGTGGATCTAGAAGGCAGTCCGACAGTTCTAGAGCGGATCTAGAAGGCAGTCCGACTGTTCGTGAGTGGATCTAGAAGGCAGTCCGACTGTTCGTGAGTGGATCTAGAAGGCAGTCAGACAGTTCTCGAGTGGATCTAGAAGGCAGTCAGACAGTTCTCGAGTGGATCTAGAAGGCAGTCCGACTGTTCGTGAGTGGATCTAGAAGGCAGTCAGACAGTTCTCGAGTGGATCTAGAAGGCAGTCCGACTGTTCGTGAGTGGTTCTAGAAGGCAGTCAGACAGTTCTCGAGTGGATCTAGAAGGCAGTCAGACAGTTCTCGAGTGGATCTAGAAGGCAGTCCGACTGTTCGTGAGTGGATCTAGAAGGCAGTCAGACAGTTCTCGAGTGGATCTAGAAGGCAGTCAGACAGTTCTCGAGTGGATCTAGAAGGCAGTCAGACAGTTCGTGAGTAAATCTAGAAGGCAGTCCGACTGTTCCTTAATGGATCTAGAAGGCAGTCCGACTGTTCGTGAGTGGATCTAGAAGGCAGTCCGACTGTTCTCGAGTGGATCTAGAAGGCAGTCCGACTGTTCGTGAGTGGATCTAGAAGGCAGTCAGACAGTTCGTGAGTGGATCTAGAAGGCAGTCCGACTGTTCGTGAGTGGATCTAGAAGGCAGTCCGACTGTCCGTTAGTGGATCTAGAAGGCAGTCCGACTGTTCTCGAGTGGATCTAGAAGGCAGTCCGATTGTTCGTGAATGGATCTAGAAGGCAGTCCGACTGTTCGTGAGTGGATCTAGAAGGCAGTCAGACAGTTCTCGAGTGGATCTAGAAGGCAGTCCGACTGTTCGTGAGTGGATCTAGAAGGCAGTCCGACTGTTCGTGAGTGGATCTAGAAGGCAGTCCGACTGTTCTCGAGTGGATCTAGAAGGCAGTCCGACTGTTCGTGAGTGGATCTAGAAGGCAGTCAGACAGTTCGTAAGGGGATCTAGAAGGCAGTCCGACTGTTCGTGAGTGGATCTAGAAGGCAGTCCGACTGTCCGTGAGTGGATCTAGAAGGCAGTCCGACTGTTCGTGAGTGGATCTAGAAGGCAGTCCGACTGTCCGTGAGTGGATCTAGAAGGCAGTCCGACTGATCATTAACACTTGCTTATAGGTTATGTGACAGTTTAGTATATGTATATTATTATTATTTAGTTTAGTTATTTTTGGTTGTTGAAATTATGTAATCATTATTCATGTAAATAAATGATATTGTTTTCATTTATGGTCATCATAGTGTTTACTGTCTTTTTCTGTTGTGAAGTCGTGTCGTGGTGTAGATACATGGCGTCACTCTTAAGATAGTAAACTACTGAGGTAAACCTTAACTCTAGCACATCCCAGATAGTAAACTACTGAGGTAAACCTGGACTCTAGCACATCCCAGCGGAGACCAGATGGACGCGTCAGACTGTTACAGACCGATCAAGACGAATGTTGAAGAAGATACTCTGAAACAACCTTGATCAACATTCCCCATATAATGCTATTGTAGCAGACATACTCAGCCCGACTAGCTGTCCTGGAAACTGTGACCAATTATTGTCATTGTGACGAATAGTATACTTGTCTTGGTAAGACCTAGTTGCTTCCAAATTCAACAAAATGGAACTCGAAAACTTTTTCTTTCACAAAAACAAAATAAAAACACATTTGATTAATTCATTTATATACTTGATTTTCCTTTTCCGTGTTCAAGCAGCACATTAAATATTTTGCATCCAGTATCCAGCGACATGGATTGTCTTGTCATTTGTCTCCAGCAAGCCGCACCTATTGCATGCTTCCTGGAGGTTGGGGCAGGTCATCAGGTGGTCTAGGTCCTGTATTGCGCTGTAGTCACACGTGTCATCCTCTGTGTATCTCCATTGTTTCATATTCCTGTTGCACCGTGACACACCAGTTCGGAGTCTGTTCAGCGATTTCCATGTTGTGTATGGTAGATGATGTCCAGGAGCAGGTTCCTCCCGAAGTTCCATCTCTGGGGTCTGCACCAGTTCGTGCCACCTCTCGAAACGGTCACTTTCAAATAGTAGTTAATATTTCTCATATAGTACCTTCGAGTCTTCATTAAGGCCAGGGACATACTCGGACTTACAGCCTCTTGGTATATGGCGTCTGGAGATTAATTTTGTTAGCTCTATAAAAGCATCATACTTTTCAGGCGTTGGCTCCAGTTTAACCACCTCTTGATCTAATTCGTACATGAATGGGTCCCATTTTGCTCATTTAAAGTTGAACCGTCTTTTGAAAGGTACATTCTCCGGTCCTACTACTGCTGTGACGCTGCATGAGATGGGTCTGTGCTGTGTTCGTGGTATAGGTTCCTCTATACCTTTCATCACTTGATGTATTATTGTATCATTAACAAATAAGTTGTCAGGGTTATACCCTCTTCGCCATCCGCAGCTGTTAAAGGATGCTGGTAGCTTTGGGTCATGCACGAGTTGTAGTCTGGCCTGCTCTGCCCAGTCCTCCAGTTTTTCGCCATTGGTGTCCGTCTCATTATATCCCCACGTCGTGCTGTGACAGTTAAAATCACCCATTGGTGTCTCATTATATCCCCACGTCGTGCTGTGAAAGTTAAAATCCCCCATAACTATTTTGTTACTTCGTGTTCTGAAATTGTCAGGCTCTTCGAAACTGAACTTGTCGTTGGCTGGTTTATATATTGATGTCACTGCATGATTTGGTTTATATATTGATGTCACTGTGCATGATTTGGTTTATATATTGATGTCACTGCATGATTTGGTTTATATATTGATGTCACTGTGCATGATTTGGTTTATATAGTGATGTCACTGCATGATTTGGTTTATATATTGATGTCACTGTGCATGATTTGGTTTATAAAGTGATGTCACTGCATGATTTGGTTTATATATTGATGTCACTGCATGATTTGGTTTATAAAGTGATGTCACTGCATGATTTGGTTTATATATTGATGTCACTCTGCATGATTTGGTTTATATATTGATGTCACTGCATGATTTGGTTTATATATTGATGTCACTGCATGATTTGGTTTATATATTGATGTCACTGTGCATGATTTGGTTTATATAGTGATGTCACTGCATGATTTGGTTTATATATTGATGTCACTGCATGATTTGGTTTATATATTGATGTCACTGCATGATTTGGTTTATATATTGATGTCACTGCATGATTTGGTTTATATAGTGATGTCACTGCATGATTTGGTTTATATATTGATGTCACTCTGCATGATTTGGTTTATATATTGATGTCACTGCATGATTTGGTTTATATATTGATGTCACTGCATGATTTGGTTTATATATTGATGTCACTGCATGATTTGGTTTATATATTGATGTCACTGTGCATGATTTGGTTTATATAGTGATGTCACTGTGCATGATTTGGTTTATATATTGATGTCACTGCATGATTTGGTTTATATATTGATGTCACTGTGCATGATTTGGTTTATAAAGTGATGTCACTGTGCATGATTTGGTTTATATATTGATGTCACTGCATGATTTGGTTTATATATTGATGTCACTGTGCATGATTTGGTTTATAAAGTGATGTCACTGTGCATGATTTGGTTTATATATTGATGTCACTGCATGATTTGGTTTATATATTGATGTCACTGCATGATTTGGTTTATATATTGATGTCACTGTGCATGATTTGGTTTATAAAGTGATGTCACTGTGCATGATTTGGTTTATATATTGATGTCACTGCATGATTTGGTTTATATATTGATGTCACTGTGCATGATTTGGTTTATAAAGTGATGTCACTGTGCATGATTTGGTTTATATATTGATGTCACTGTGCATGATTTGGTTTATATATTGATGTCACTGCATGATTTGGTTTATATATTGATGTCACTGCATGATTTGGTTTATATAGTGATGTCACTGCATGATTTGGTTTATATATTGATGTCACTCTGCATGATTTGGTTTATATATTGATGTCACTGCATGATTTGGTTTATATATTGATGTCACTGCATGATTTGGTTTATATATTGATGTCACTCTGCATGATTTGGTTTATATATTGATGTCACTGCATGATTTGGTTTATATATTGATGTCACTGCATGATTTGGTTTATATATTGATGTCACTGCATGATTTGGTTTATATATTGATGTCACTGTGCATGATTTGGTTTATAAAGTGATGTCACTGTGCATGATTTGGTTTATATATTGATGTCACTGCATGATTTGGTTTATATATTGATGTCACTGCATGATTTGGTTTATATATTGATGTCACTGTGCATGATTTGGTTTATAAAGTGATGTCACTGTGCATGATTTGGTTTATATATTGATGTCACTGCATGATTTGGTTTATATATTGATGTCACTGTGCATGATTTGGTTTATAAAGTGATGTCACTGTGCATGATTTGGTTTATATATTGATGTCACTGCATGATTTGGTTTATATATTGATGTCACTGCATGATTTGGTTTATATATTGATGTCACTGTGCATGATTTGGTTTATAAAGTGATGTCACTGTGCATGATTTGGTTTATATATTGATGTCACTGCATGATTTGGTTTATATATTGATGTCACTGTGCATGATTTGGTTTATATAGTGATGTCACTGTGCATGATTTGGTTTATATATTGATGTCACTGTGCATGATTTGGTTTATAAAGTGATGTCACTGTGCATGATTTGGTTTATATATTGATGTCACTGCATGATTTGGTTTATATATTGATGTCACTGCATGATTTGGTTTATATATTGATGTCACTGTGCATGATTTGGTTTATAAAGTGATGTCACTGTGCATGATTTGGTTTATATATTGATGTCACTGCATGATTTGGTTTATATATTGATGTCACTGTGCATGATTTGGTTTATAAAGTGATGTCACTGTGCATGATTTGGTTTATATATTGATGTCACTGCATGATTTGGTTTATATATTGATGTCACTGTGCATGATTTGGTTTATAAAGTGATGTCACTGTGCATGATTTGGTTTATATATTGATGTCACTGTGCATGATTTGGTTTATATATTGATGTCACTGTGCATGATTTGGTTTATATATTGATGTCACTGTGCATGATTTGGTTTATATATTGATGTCACTGCATGATTTGGTTTATATATTGATGTCACTGTGCATGATTTGGTTTATATATTGATGTCACTGTGCATGATTTGGTTTATATATTGATGTCACTGCATGATTTGGTTTATATATTGATGTCACTGTGCATGATTTGGTTTATATATTGATGTCACTGCATGATTTGGTTTATATAGTGATGTCACTGCATGATTTGGTTTATATATTGATGTCACTGCATGATTTGGTTTATATATTGATGTCACTGTGCATGATTTGGTTTATATAGTGATGTCACTGCATGATTTGGTTTATATATTGATGTCACTGCATGATTTGGTTTATATAGTGATGTCACTGCATGATTTGGTTTATATATTGATGTCACTGCATGATTTGGTTTATATATTGATGTCACTGTGCATGATTTGGTTTATATATTGATGTCACTGCATGATTTGGTTTATATAGTGATGTCACTGCATGATTTGGTTTATATATTGATGTCACTGCATGATTTGGTTTATATATTGATGTCACTGCATGATTTGGTTTATATAGTGATGTCACTGCATGATTTGGTTTATATATTGATGTCACTGCATGATTTGGTTTATATAGTGATGTCACTGCATGATTTGGTTTATATATTGATGTCACTGCATGATTTGGTTTATATATTGATGTCACTGTGCATGATTTGGTTTATATATTGATGTCACTGCATGATTTGGTTTATATAGTGATGTCACTGCATGATTTGGTTTATATATTGATGTCACTGCATGATTTGGTTTATATATTGATGTCACTGTGCATGATTTGGTTTATATATTGATGTCACTGCATGATTTGGTTTATATATTGATGTCACTGTGCATGATTTGGTTTATATATTGATGTCACTGCATGATTTGGTTTATATAGTGATGTCACTGCATGATTTGGTTTATATATTGATGTCACTGCATGATTTGGTTTATATATTGATGTCACTGCATGATTTGGTTTATATATTGATGTCACTGCATGATTTGGTTTATATATTGATGTCACTGTGCATGATTTGGTTTATATAGTGATGTCACTGTGCATGATTTGGTTTATATATTGATGTCACTGCATGATTTGGTTTATATATTGATGTCACTGCATGATTTGGTTTATATAGTGATGTCACTGTGCATGATTTGGTTTATATATTGATGTCACTGCATGATTTGGTTTATATAGTGATGTCACTGTGCATGATTTGGTTTATATATTGATGTCACTGCATGATTTGGTTTATATATTGATGTCACTGCATGATTTGGTTTATATATTGATGTCACTGTGCATGATTTGGTTTATATATTGATGTCACTGCATGATTTGGTTTATATATTGATGTCACTGCATGATTTGGTTTATATATTGATGTCACTGTGCATGATTTGGTTTATATATTGATGTCACTGTGCATGATTTGGTTTATATATTGATGTCACTGCATGATTTGGTTTATATATTGATGTCACTGTGCATGATTTGGTTTATATATTGATGTCACTGCATGATTTGGTTTATATATTGATGTCACTGCATGATTTGGTTTATATATTGATGTCACTGTGCATGATTTGGTTTATATATTGATGTCACTGCATGATTTGGTTTATATATTGATGTCACTGCATGATTTGGTTTATATATTGATGTCACTGCATGATTTGGTTTATATATTGATGTCACTCCGTATGATTTGGTTTATATATTGATGTCACTGCATGATTTGGTTTATATATTGATGTCACTGCATGATTTGGTTTATATATTGATGTCACTGCTTGATTTGGTTTATATATTCATGTCACTGCTTGATTTGGTTTATATATTCATGTCACTCTGTATGATTTGGTTTATATATTCATGTCACTGCTTGATTTGGTTTATATATTCATGTCACTGCTTGATTTGGTTTATATATTGATGTCACTGCATGATTTGGTTTGACTTGTGAGGATCTCTATATTTCCTTTGGATGATTGGCATGCTGAGTCAATGACTAGATCCTGGTGTGACAAAGATTACACTTCCATATTTCTCATGAGGCCTCTCCACAATGAGTTTCAATCCTTGTATCTTTGGTCTTCGGTCAGCGATTGCGCGATGGGTCTCTTGACCCATCAGAACATCGCATTTGCGCTGAGTACATATCTCTGGCAAAATTGTTTCCTTGTCACTGGATAGGATGATTGAAATCATCATGAGGACTGATTTATTGTTTATGGTGCTTTGGTATTGAAAGAATTAGCCGACAAAAGTTGTTTCCAGAGGACGCCTGATTTCTATGGTAATTGCAATGTTAGTGGAGGCTTCTTTCGTGTCCTCCTATACACTTGATAGGATCACATGAAAACAGACAAAGTAAACATTATGTAAGATCTCCTACCAGAGGGTGTTGCCATCTAGCTGGATATTTCCCGTATGCTCCAAACCCGGTTCTATCTCTTTGGTCAATTCTAAACTAATTTTTCTTCCAACTCATTTTAAATAAGTACTTGGTTCTTGTTTCCCGTCTCCTGCAGCGTATCTGACCTCTTTTGGTTTTAATCTTTCAGTTTCGCTGTGGAGACAAATCTGGAATTCGTGCGAAGGTACGCAATCCCCGGTGTCTTGCTCACAAGATCCCTGGTGTTTGTCTACACCTTTTTCTGACAAGGAAATTATCGACACATACTGACGTATGACATATAGTTACTGAAGTCAGTCAATGAGTGTCAGCTGAAGGTAATTTAGTGCAGAGTTTTAGCTTCACCGACGGTCCAACCCCACTGCAAGTATTACCACGCTTATCGAAGAGCACCATCCACAGATTTAACGCAGAAAACTCTATAAGTACCTCGGGTAAGCCTTCCTACCTTCTGATCTGCAACATCAATTTTTATCTACTTCCTTAAACTCCACCTCCTTTAAGGGCTGCTGCTGAGAGCTAGTCATGTAGTTCTAAACTTTGCCTCTGGAGAATTCGTATGGTAGCTCTCGTGGGCGGACCACTTCACTTAAGTGCTCCATCTCCGGATTCCCCATTCCTTAAAAAAATGCCTCCCCCTCAACCTTTCATTAGACAACTCGCCATTACAGCATTGCTGGATTTGGTTTTGCTAATTCCCCCAAACGTCCTTCTACCTTTCTCCACAATTCCAACTAAAAGTCTTCGGATCATCTCCAAGTTTTACATGTTATCTTCACGTATCCATCATTTAGAACAGCCGTACTAAACTATGGATAATACGAGCTGATAAAAAAGACAGTCATTTCTGACTGTTACCTAGCCAACTTTCCCTTGACCTGATTTCTGACTGTTACCTAGCCAACTTTCCCTTGACCTGATTTCTGACTGTTACCTAGCCAACTTTCCATTGACCTGATTTCTGACTGTTACCTAGCCAACTTTCCCTGACCTGATTTCTGACTGTTACCTAGCCAACTTTCCCTTGACCTGATTTCTGACTGTTACCTAGCCAACTTTCCCTTGACCTGATTTCTGACCGTTACCTAGCCAACTTTCCCTTGACCTGATTTCTGACCGTTACCTAGCCAACTTTCCCTTGACCTGATGTATGACCGTTATCTAGCCAACTTTCCCTTGACCTGATTTCTGACTGTTACCTAGCCAACTTTCCCTTGACCTGATTTCTGACTGTTACCTAGCCAACTTTCCCTTGACCTGATTTCTGACCGTTACCTAGCCAACTTTCCCTGGACCTGATGTATGACCGTTACCTAGCCAACTTTCCCTTGACCTGATTTCTGACAATGAAAAGTTATACAAGGAATGAAGCCAACTATGTTCGAAGTGGTCGATCCATTAAACCTGTCTGAACCTTGAATAGTCATTGTTTCTCATCCATTATTTGTTTGAATAGTCATTGTTTCTCATCCATCCTTTTGTTTGAATAGTCATTGTTTCTCATCCATCCCTTTGTTTGAATAGTCATTGTTTCTCATCCATCCCTTTGTTTGAAAAGTCATTGTTTCCCATCCATCCATATTCTTTCTACCAAGTTACCCTTAGCTTTGAGTGAGATTCTTGATTCGGTATAATGATTGTGATCATCTCTGGAATCCTATCGAGATAACTATGGGATCCCAGATCATGTATAACTATGTCCTGAAGCTATCTTTATCAACATTAAATCCACCACATGTTCAGAAAGTTCGCTCTAAAGAATGACTCAAATAGTCTGATTTATTAATACCAAAATAGATACAATTCGTAAACAATCACACAAACATCAATGACAATTATGTGAAATGTATAGCAGTATTCTTTCACTGATCTCTCCAAATGGGATTTCCTTCATAACGCACGTATGTTACTCATTGAAACTATATTAACCCTGGCAGGCTCTGCTTTGTTAAAAAAAAAACACAATCTTGTTAGTAGTATCTAACTTCTGTCAAAGTGTCTGCAGTCTTTTGGGGAAATTTGTTCTCCGACTCGGTTCCTAGCATCAGTTTGAAGACCCTGGTCTCAGTATTACTGTCCATCCCATCAGGCAATAGTGGTGCAACTTGTAAGGGACAACACTTTCAGGGTGAGCCTCGTCTGAGATCCTGTCCGGTCATACAAGATGGCGGGGGTGAGCTTTGTCTGAGATCCTGTCCGGTCATACAAGATGGCGGGGGTGAGCTTTGTCTGAGATCCTGTCCGGTTATACAAGATGGCGGGGGTGAACCTCGTCTGAGATCCTGTCCGGTCATACAAGATGGTGGGGGTGAGCTTTGTCTGGGATTCTGTCCGGTCATACAAGATGGCGGGGGAATCAATGAGTATTTGAAGTATAGGAATGTTTGGGATAGATAGATGTCAGTGGAATTCGTCACCAGGCGTATAACATAATGATAAAGAAGACGGGATGGCATATGGATAGACGATAAAGAAGCGCAAGTAAATATGAAAGAGTGATATAACCTATTCACGTCACTGTATTCTGAATAGCACACATCCACCTAGGACATGTTTCCCAGGTACTCCAACATCAAACAGTTAATCTCTTAACAATACAAGAAATAGGCTTCTGTTCACGCTTGAGTCGCAAATCGTTGGAGCCAAGCTGTTCCCTTCAGTACGTATTTCCTGCGTTATCACGGCCGGCGACTGCGGACACACCCAAGACAATCGATATGAAACTGGATTGCCTGATTGACTGTTAGGTAGGGGGACAGAACTCATCTGATCACCGTTTCGCATTGGCACGTCTGTGCAGGGAAATAACTCACACACAAATATTTTCGATAGACATTTCAACGCTAGCTAAACTTCAAATGTGTGTCGATAGACATTTCAACGCTAGCTAAACTTCAAATGTGTGTCTCCTTCATCACTCAGATTTAAAGTTAATAACCTGGATTGATGGTACAGTCTTACTGATAATAACATGCGTGCTTTTGTTAATTAAATTAGTCTCAAGTATATGAAGGTATGTACATTCGATGTTAATAGTAGTCCCACAGATTATAACTTGCTTTGTTACAAACTGTGAAATCAACAAATAAATACCAGGATACATTTTGTGAACAAGAATTAGCAAGGAGATGTTGCTGTCGTGCTCTCACCCCCAAGACTCCATGAACTCATTCAAGGTCTAACCAACCTACTTATACGTTTATGTGGGTCAGTGTAATCATAAATAATGAGAGGCCCAACAGCCACGCGGGCCAGTGTAATCATAAATAATGAGAGGCCCAACAGCCACGCGGGCCAGTGTAATCATAAATAATGAGAGGCCCAACAGCCACGCGGGCCAGTGTAATCATAAATAATGAGAGGCCCAACAGCCACGCGGGCCAGTGTAATCATAAATAATGAGAGGCCCAACAGCCACGCGGGCCAGTGTAATCATAAATAATGAGAGAAGGTTATTTCTCGCCTCCAACGGTGGGGTTATTCCAGCCATGGTATGGCTGCGAGATGGGGATCCTACGGAGAGCTGATGCGGATAGACTCTGCGGTGTCCAACGAGTGACGAAGCGAAGAACAATGAAAACTCCATTGGAGACCAAATCCACAACCCAGAGATCAGACGTCCAACTGCCTTCTCTGATATAAATTTCGCGCTGTTACGGAAACGCGGATGAGCCAGCCATGCTGAATAACAGATCGACATGTAGAGTGACGGCCCTACAACTTTAGACGTCCTCGAGAGGGGGAGGGGGGGGGGCAAGGTTGAGGTAGGGAGATGGCATGAAGGAGGCCCTGATCACAAAAGGGTACATCAAGGGAAACGATCGAAATGGTTTTACTCAACATTTGGCTACCTGGCATCACACACAAGTACCTCATTGAATACCAGGATTTATAGATTTGAGAGAGAGACCCAACGGCCACGCGGGTCAGTCACAACAAGTCACATCAGTCAGATTAGTAACAGTAAGTCACATGGATATTTGATGACACCAGAAAACCCGTGGACAAGAGGCATCGATAACGGCTATCATATCAGGGCGAGAAGCCACACGAAATACCAGAGATCGTAAATAACCATTTCCCATGACATCTAGCGCCAAGAGATCAAAGCTCACGTCAATCTACTATTGATCTGCTTCTTCTTCTTTTTCTTCTTCTTTTTCTTACAAAGGACACCATTGTTTGTAAGACTTTTTATCTCCATACAGCTTTTGTCTCATATCTGTCTCACGAGGCCAGCATTGTTCTCTCTTTTCCTGCGTGGGCGTGCAGCTTTGTAGGATGTGTTCCACGGTCATGGTATGCTCCCCACATGGGCACCTGTCATCTGTCCCAATCCTCATTTTGTTGTAAAGATGACCCTTGAGTCTGTTATGCCCAGTTCTCAGTCTGAAGATGATGACTTGCTCTTCTCTAGTTAAGTTATAGTAGCTGTCCTCTTTTCGGAAGCCGGGGTGTTGATCAGCCCATTTTCCTCAGAAGTTGGCTTTAATTATGGTTTTGGCCTCATTATATGTGTATGTTCAGAAATATGTCCATGTACACACGCACATCCTTACTGCTGTTGCTGCTATTGGTGGTGGTGATGGTGTTATTGGTGGTGGTGATGGTGTTATTAGTGGTGGTGATGGTGTTATTGGTGGTGGTGATGGTGTTATTGGTGGTGGTGATGGTGTTATTGGTGGTGGTGATGGTGTTATTGGTGGTGGTGATGGTGTTATTGGTGGTGGTGATGGTGTTATTGGTGGTGGTGATGGTGTTATTGGTGGTGGTGATGGTGTTATTGGTGGTATTGGTGGTGGTGATGGTGTTATTGGTGGTGGTGATGGTGTTATTGGTGGTGGTGATGGTGTTATTGGTGGTGGTGATGGTGTTATTGGTGGTGGTGATAGTGTTATTGTTGCTGAATGTCCACAATGAGCAACTTAACCCTTCTGTGCTGCGTGAAAAAGGCATTCAAGTCGGGTTACAGTAGCTTTCATGACATCCTGAGCGTGTTGATAAAGGTGGACCGGGGTCCTCCAGGAGGTTGTGCTATGCTTGGCTTCATCTGTGTGTTACTCACTACTACAGGGATCACGTCGACCCCTCACCTCGACAGCTAGTTTTCATGGAGAACTGCGTGAAAGTGAGGCGAGGGTCTTGCTGGTGAAACCTCCATTGAACCGTTAGCCATTAGCCCTTTCAGTCAGGGTCTTGCTGGTGGAACCTCCATTGTACCGTTAGCCATTAGCCCTTTCGGTCAGGGTCTTGCTGGTGAAACCTCCATTGTACCGTTAGCCATTAGCCCTTTCGGTCAGGGTCTTGCTGGTGAAACCTCCACTGTACCGTTAGCCATTAGCCCTTTCGGTCAGGGTCTTGCTGGTGAAACCTCCACTGTACCGTTAGCCATTAGCCCTTTCGGTCAGGGTCTTGCTGGTGAAACCTCCTTTGTACCGTTAGCCATTAGCCCTTTCGGTCAGGGTCTTGCTGGTGAAATCTCCACTGTACCGTTAGCCATTAGCCCTTTCGGTCAGGGTCTTGCTGATGAAACCTCCATTGTACCGTTAGCCATTAGCCCTTTCGGTCAGGGTCTTGCTGGTGAAACCTCCATTGTACCGTTAGCCATTAGCCCTTTCGGTCAGGGTCTTGCTGGTGAAACCTCCATTGTACCGTTAGCCATTAGCCCTTTCGGTCAGGGTCTTGCTGGTGAAACCTCCACTGTACCGTTAGCCATTAGCCCTTTCGGTCAGGGTCTTGCTGGTGAAACCTCCACTGTACCGTTAGCCATTAGCCCTTTCGGTCAGGGTCTTGCTGGTGAAACCTCCTTTGTACCGTTAGCCATTAGCCCTTTCGGTCAGGGTCTTGCTGGTGAAATCTCCACTGTACCGTTAGCCATTAGCCCTTTCGGTCAGGGTCTTGCTGATGAAACCTCCATTGTACCGTTAGCCATTAGCCCTTTAGGTCAGGGTCTTTCTCGTAAAACCTCCATTGTACCGTTAGCCATTAGCCCTTTAGGTCAGGGTCTTTCTCGTAAAACCTCCATTGTACCGTTAGCGATTAGCTCTTTAGGTGAGGGTCTTGCTGGTGAAACCTCCACTGTACCGTTAGCGATTAGCCCTCTGAAGTCTCTCAGAACAGTTTGGCATTATTATGATTAATTTAGAATTAAATTTCAAATCAAAATATGTCGATCGACTGTACATTGTATATTTCGGTGATAGAGGTATAGGTTTGTCACAAGACACAAATAGGAGCCTCAAATATCACAACATCAGGTGAGAAAGAAACGACATTTAAGGCTTTTTTTATTATCTACATTTTGCCTGTGTGCGAATAGCACGTCATTTCACATAGAATTGGTGCAATTCGAGCTCTTGTTAATGTCTTCACCCAGCCATTTGAAGCGAAGCCGAGCATTGAGGCGTTGCATCAAAGGTGTCTACCACGGGTCACTGGCAATCAGATCTCGTGAGAACATATCACATATGTGTCAGACGTGGTAAACTTGGCAGACTAGTTAGGCTGTTGTTTGTGGGATATTTCATGTACATGTAGAGTTGTTGGATATTTCGTGTACATGTAGAGTTGTTGGATATTTCATGTACAGGTAGATATGTTGGATATTTCATGTACCGGTAGAGATGTTGGATATTTCGTATACATGTAGAGATTTTAGATATTTCATGTATAGGTAGAGATGTTGGATATTTCATGTACAGGTAGAGTTATTGTTCTGATTGCAGGTTTCTAGAAAAACTCCACATTGTGTTGCAGGGGACCTTTGAGCTGAGGATGCAGCCGCCGACTGAGCGCGGGAAATGAAACAATTGATTGTATCAAACACGTTGGCAAAGACTGCATCGTATCAACAGAGCGACCATTTTGTATCTAGTTCTGGCAAGTTGTGATTATTCTCATGTCATCAATATGGACATATGTGCTTTTATCCAGCAGTAGAAATAATTATTTATCTGAAACAGTGAGGATATGCGAGTGTTGTTGTCGCCGATTGCCTGACCTCGATAAGGCGTATGTGTGTGATATTAGCTACACATATTAGAGTACTCGATAACTAGAGCTTTTACTGCTGTGGACAGACATGGCACCTTCCGTAGACCCTCGCAAACATGCGAGACCTCACTTCCTTGGAGTCGTCATCGCTCTCATTATTGTCGATTACAGTCAAGGTCAGCTGACGAGACAGTTCCCTACACTTGTCAACGCCGCCTTGGGACGCCCCATCACCACCATCCCTAGTTCCAGCACGTGCGGTCAGACCACAAGAAACGCTTACTGCCAGAGTTCAGTGAACGCGGACTCAATCAACAGATGTATCCAAGGATATTGTTCTCAGACATGCCCGGACAGGTCAGGACCACCGCCTGATTCCAGTATCTTTATCATGCTCATAGGTACGTCATCAGTCTTATGTCTGTCATGTCTTGCAAATGTATCCATTTTCCCGCCAAATGTGGCGAATTTGTTTATGTCTAGGCGCCAGAAAACTTTTTTTGTCATTTAACTTATCTGGCAACTAACGTTCACAATCTGCCTCAGATTTCCCATTGCCGGCTATCGACAACATATACATGATCCACCAAAACGTGGCGATATCCAGTAGTCCACCAAAACGTGGCGATAGCCAGTAGTCCACCAAAACGTGGAGATAGCCAGTGTCCACCATAACGTTGAGATAGCCAGTGTCCACCAAAACGTGGTCATAGCCAGTGTCCACAAAAACGTGGAGATAGCCAGTGTCCAAGAAGTTTAGGCTCTAGTTTTGATATAAAGCTAACGATGGCGGACTGGTAACATCAAATATTATCAGGATTCAACGACCACGTTGTTTCAGCGAAGATGCTGTTGGAAGTATAATAACAGTGGGATGAGTTAGAAACTCATTGTGAGTTATTGTTGTGAGTTCTTGTTGTGAGTGGTTGTGGTTTGTTGTTGTGAGTTGTTGTGGTTTGTTGTTGTGGTTTGTTGTTGTGAGTTGTGGTGGTTTGTTGTTGTGAGTTGTGGTGGTTTGTTGTTGTGAGTTGTTGTGGTTTGTTGTTGTGAGTTGTTGTGGTTTGTTGTTGTGGTTTGTTGTTGTGAGTTGTGGTGGTTTGTTGTGAGTTGTGGTGGTTTGTTGTTGTGAGTTGTGGTGGTTGTTGTTGTGAGTTGTGGTTTAATGCTCAAAGTGAGTAAATCTACCCTTTAGTGCGCCCTGGAAAAGGACGTTAAGTGGCGGGTTGTAGTAAGTTTTCTCACATCCTGAGAGTGCTGATGAAGGTGGAACACTGTCCTCCAGGTGGTTGCACTTTACTAGACTTCATCTGCGTGATATTCATTACCACGGTGATCACGTGGTTCCACATCTGGTCAGCTAGGCTTCCTTGAAAACAGCCTGTTTCATAGGGAACACTGCATGGAAGAGAGATTGTTGAGTTCCCCAACTCATTGTGAGAGAACTAAAGGCTGAACTAGCGTCTCAGTTCTACAACTCATTGTGAGAGAACTAAAGGCTGAACTAGCGTCTCAGTTCCCCAACTCATTGTGAGAGAACTAAAGGCTGAACTAGCGTCTCAGTTCCCCAACTCATTGTGAGAGAACTAAAGGCTGAACTAGCGTCTCAGTTCTACAACTCATTATGAGAGAAGTAAAGAGAAGTGTTACATCGATGAGAATTGATATGAAATAACGAACGCCGAGAAAAGTCTAGCTTATTGACTTTTTTCCATCCAATTTTCTTGTGGACGTTCTAAAGTTCCATAAACCATTTGAATCAGCCGCAGCTGCTAAAGTCAAACTCCTTGATGATATGATGACAGACTCTATTACAAACAAATTGTGACTTTCTATCGTTAAAGCAGATCCTCTTTCTTCTGATATCTGTAAATGTTTGATCACACAACAACCTTATCTAAGGTATAGATTTGACAGACGGACCAAGATGGGGCAGTGCATGAGCTGACAGCGGTCAGCGGGACCACAGCTGGCTGCTTGCATCACGTTCAGCGGGACCACAGCTGGCTGCTTGCATCACGTTCAGCGGGACCACAGCTGGCTGCTTGCATCACGGTCAGCGGGACCACAGCTGGCTGCTTGCATCACGTTCAGCGGGGTCACAACTGGCTGCTTGCATCACGTTCAGCGGGACCACAGCTGGCTGCTTGCATCACGGTCAGCTAATCAGAGCTGACCAAGACCCTGTTTTGCCTCCCCGTGGTGACCGTGCACTATTCACTAGCGTAGTCTGGCTAAGGGGTCGGGGTCGCAAGTGAAAGGCAAACCAGGTACTCACAAAAGTCAGCTGAAATCGAATGTGTCGGGTCCTAAGGTGCATATATCGCATCCTCGCTGTAAACGTCGGCATAACAGCACAACGTGCTTTTCAGGATGAAAAAATGAAGAGGAAGACTTAAAGAGAAGAGAAGAGAAGAGAAGAGAAGAGAAGAGAAGAAATATCTTGGAAAAATAAGATGATGTGAATGAAAGTCTATGAGAGAAGGATTTTAACATTTTCTTTTAACAACGTTCACCGAGTTAAAACAAAGAGTGCAAACAAAGGGTCCAATAAAGGGCTAAACAAAGGTACAACGGGCCGAAACAAAGAGTTAAAAAACAAAAGAGTCAAACAAAGAATCAAACAAAGCACCCAAACAAAGATACAAACAAATCGTCCAACAAAGGGTCAAATAAAGGACTCAAACAAAGGGTTAAACAAAGGCTCTTACACTATTCAACAATTCAATCCAACATCTCCCTGATATCCACGAGAAGAGGTCCACGACCAGTTCTAGAATCTCTTGTCCGTTTGGTGGAGTCTGTGGGAGCATAGAGACCAGCCATATCTGCTCGTGAACATCAATGACTCAGGCTACGTAGTTGACTGGACTCACAGAAGCCATATCTGCTCGTGAACATCAATGACTCAGGCTACGTCTAGTTGACTGGACTCACTGAAGCCATATCTGCTCGTGAACATCAATGACTCAGGCTACGTCTAGTTGACTGGACTCACAGAAGCCATATCTGCTCGTGAACATCAATGACTCAGGCTACGTCTAGTTGACTGGACTCACAGAAGCCATATCTGTTCGTGAACATCAATGACTCAGGCTACGTCTAGTTGACTGGACTCACAGAAGTCATATCTGCTCGTGAACATCAATGACTCAGGCTACGTCTAGTTGACTGGACTCACAGAAGTCATATCTGCTCGTGAACATCAATGACTCAGGCTACGTCTAGTTGACTGGACTCACAGAAGTCATATCTGCTCGTGAACATCAATGAGTCAGGCTACGTCTAGTTGACTGGACTCACAGAAGCCTTATCTGCTCGTGAACATCAATGACTCAGGCTACGTCTAGTTGACTGGACTCACAGAAGTCATATCTGCTCGTGAACATCAATGACTCAGGCTACGTAGTTGACTGGACTCACAGAAGCCATATCTGCTCGTGAACATCAATGACTCAGGCTACGTCTAGTTGACTGGACTCACAGAAGTCATATCTGCTCGTGAACATCAATGACTCAGGCTACGTAGTTGACTGGACTCACAGAAGCCATATCTGCTCGTGAACATCAATGACTCAGGCTACGTCTAGTTGACTGGACTCACAGAAGTCATATCTGCTCGTGAACATCAATGACTCAGGCTACGTAGTTGACTGGACTCACAGAAGTCATATCTGCTCGTGAACATCAATGACTCAGGCTACGTCTAGTTGACTGGACTCACTGAAATAATATTGAATCTTTCTTGACTGTAGTTCTGGAATATAAAACAGGATCTGGATAAATCTTCTTATAGAAATTAGGATTTGGTAACTCCAGTTTGAATATTATTGAACTCCACTCGCTGACATTCGCTGAAAGGCTTTTCGTCAGTCTGAATGTACTAACATCTAAGTTTAGACCTCTTGTACTGAAACTGTTCACTGCTACTATAATGTCCGTCACACGTCAATTGAAAAGCCACAGTGAATGCTGTCACGAATATGAATAACCAGAAGACGCCAGACATGCCATCGGTACAGTTATATCGTATTCATTCAAAGATGAACCTTGACCTCCGATATCAAGTGTGTAAAACGATATTCAGGCACAGAACGACTAAATGAGATAACTTTTGTATGGAAAGAGATTTTTTATGAAAATAATTTACAAAAATGATTGTGTGTTGAATTGCTGGCTGGGTCACGTAGAATATTCTTGATGCCACACGATGTTACTTGTTAATTTTCCAAAATCAGAAGGTTGGACGACATAACGCATTTCGTTCTCCGGTCTACATCATGTTACTTGAGAAGCTCTTTTGCAGGGCTTGGCAGTGGGAGATTGAAATAGAGCGACGAAAGAAATAAGGTCTCCGTTGTCTTGACTAGGTTATCTGCAGTGTTGAGATCAAGATGCCGAGCAACGCATTAGCTGCAGCGGTCAGCCACCCATAGCGTACTCCTAGGGTCAGGGTCAGCCACCCATAGCGTACTCCTAGGGTCAGGGTCAGCCACCCATAGCGTACTCCTAGGGTCAGGGTCAGCGACCCATAGCGTACTCCTAGGGTCAGGGTCAGCCACCCAAAGCGTACCCCTAGGGTCAGGCTCAGCCACCCATAGCGTACTCCTAGGGTCAGGGTCAGCGACCCATAGCGTACTCCTAGGGTCAGGGTCAGCCACCCATAGCGTACTCCTAGGGTCAGGG